>CP139507.1:357257358-357673268 GCA_021014915.2 Artemisia tridentata subsp. tridentata | reverse complement strand
AACTCTATGAACTCCCCAAACCCTTTTTTGTGTTACACTTTTAAGCATGTATCTAAAGGTCCATAATGATCGGGGGCGGGCCCAGGGAAAGGGAAGGGATATTCAAGGGGGCTATAAATTTTAAAACATTCGAAAATTTAAATTTATGAAAACCTGGAAACCACTAGGACCTCATTTTTGTAAACAATGATATTTATAAAATTCGAATGATAAATGTTTTAAAAACGACCCCCAATTAGATTTCCCATTTTCTTTGCTAAAATTTGTTGTGTCATCGAGTAAAAACCCAGTTTAAATTTTCCGCTACGTATCACAAAATTTGGGGGGTGTTAAAGTTTGGAAATATGAGCTACACAAACATACTAGTATATTGATATATACACACTTGCCCTACTATGATCATTTTATGTAAACACTTGGATTGTTTTGACATTGTATAAACTTATTATAGAAATCATGTTGCACCCACTTCTCTCGATCATATTCTAGCTCCACCTAATAATTTCCCAGTCTTACCACCCGAGCCCGGGTTTGACACCTTAAATGCCTTCATTTCCGATAACAAAGAAGAGCCTTACGAAGATTTAGCCGATGAAGAAGAGGAAGAACCACTACCGGCTAATGTTATACCACCTTCCCTTGAGTATTTTTTGTCTGATTAGGTTGAGCCACGCCCCGAAGAGGATGATAAATATGATATTACATATAATATAGCGCCATTATCACCACCTCCCAACTCAAGAACCTCTCCCGATTCTGACTAGGATCACAGTAGACTTATATAGTAGTAGTTCCTTTGTAAACACTAAACTGAGAGTCTCGGTTAGTAACATTGTAGAAACTTGTAATAAGTTTCAATTTTATAATCGATGTAACAAGTATGGAATCTACTTTGTATAAAAGTTTATGTTTCCATGAAATGTTATCTTAAATCCTTATAGTTGTACCATTTTCTTAGGTATGTGATTTTTATGGCATACAAATATACATTATGTTGTACATTTTTGATATTTGATAGAATCATGGCACCAAAGCAGCACCACCAACAATGACTCAAGCTGCTATCCGCAAACTAGTTGCTGATAGTGTAATTGCGGCACTTGCAACTAAACGAGCAGCCGTCGCTGCTAAAGCTGCTGCAAATGCTAAAGCTGCCGCAATTGCTGAAGCTGCCGCCACTGTTGAAGTTGCTGCAGCTGCCGCCGCTGGTGGTATAGTAAATTCTAACTCAGTGGTTAAAGGCTGCACATTCAAGGATTATTTGAACTGCCAACCCACTAGTTTCAAGGGTACTGAAGGAGCCATGGGTTTGTCTCGCTGGTTTGAAAAAGCGGAGTCAGTATTTTTGATCAGCAAATGTACCGAGAGTGATAAAGTTCAATATGTCACTAGTACACTGCTGGATGAGGCATTATCATGGTGGAATTCAGTATCTCAACCAATAGGCATTGAAAATGCTTATACGATTTCTTGGGATGATTTGAAGAAATTAATGATCAAACAGTACTGCCCCCGCAGTGAAATGCAGAAGTTAGAAGTAGAATTCTTGAACCATGTTGTTAAAGGGAATGACATCATGACTTACAACCGTCAATTCCAAGAATTAAGGATACTATGTCCAACAATGGTTTCAACAAAGGAGAAACTGTTGGAAAGGTATATCTGGGGACTCCCACCAAGCATAAAAGGGAACGTGACTTCATTTGATCCCAAGACACTTGATAAGGCTATGCGGATGTCTCGTAATCTCATGGATCAAGTGGTGCGAACAGGGACTGTCCAAAGAACTAATGCCAACAATAACATCCAAAGCAACAATGACAAGCGAAAATGGGATGACAACCCAAGAGGCAACAACAACAACTACAACAACCAAAACTGCAACATCACCCATCACAACCAACAGAATCATAGGCAAGAAAATACCAGAGCTTATGCCGCCACTGCCCTAGATGAAGGAAGAGGTAATGGTGGGAATAAGCCATTTTGTAATCACTGGTACAAAAAGTGGTAATGGTTACTCCAAAAATGTGTGACGATATGCATATAGTCACACACATTTTTTTTGGTGTGTGTCACTAAAGATCGCGCCAAAACCCGAATATGTGTGACAAATTAGGCACAAGTTTTGTTGGATTAACCAATATCAGTGACTATAAACACTTTATAGTCACACGAATGGTTTTTTAGAGTAACTATTGTTCGTCCTTTGGCCACATAAATATATAATATATGTGACATTTGAGATGCTTTATTCAAGTAGATGTATATTTTATGTGAATATTTCTCGTCCTGTGGCCACAAGAATATACAATAAATGTGACATTTGTGATGATTTAGTCACACAACGGGTGTTTTTTTTAGAGTTAGTTACATACAATTTAAAAAAAAAGTGGCCAAAAGTGTGACCATATGATTTTTAAAATAAAGTAAAAGTGTATTTTGTGTGACTATTGTTCATCCAATAGCCACGTGAATTTTATGTTTGTGTGACCTTTTGTAATATTTAGTCACACAAAGCATGTTTGTTTTGGGTATTTAATCACATACAATTAAGCAAAAAGTGGCCAAAAGTGTTAATAAGTGTGACCATATGCTTTTTAAAGTGAAGAAATTTGTATTTTGTGTGACTATTGATCATCCAATAGCCACATGAATTTTATGTTTGTGTGGCCTTTTGTAATATTTAGTCACACAATGCATGTTTGTTTTGGGTATTTAGTCACAAATAATTAAGCACAAAGTAGCCAAAAGTGTTAATAAGTGTGACCATATGCTATTTAAAGTGATGAAATTTGTATTTTGTGTGACTATTGATCATCCAATAGCCACATGAATTTTATGTTTGTGTGGCCTTTTTTAATATTTAGTCACACAAAGCATGTTTGTTTTGGGTATTTAGTCACATACAATTAAGCATAAAGTGGCCAAAAGTGTTAATAAGTGTGACCATATGCTGTTTAAAGTGAAGAAAGTGTATTTTGTATGACAATTATTCATCCAATGGTCACATGAATTTTTAGTTTGTGTGGCATTTTGTAATATTTAGTCACACAAAGCATGTTTTTTGGGTGTATTTAGTCACATACAATTAAGCATAAAGTGACCAAAAGTGTTAATAAGTGTGACCATATGCTCTTTAAAGTGAAGAAATGTGTATTTTGTGTGACTATTGTTCATCCAATGGTCACATGAATTTTTAGTTTGTGTGCCATTTTGTAATATTTAGTCACACATCGAATTAAACAAAGAGTGAACAATAATGTTGATAAGTGTGACCATATTATGTGAGTGCATCTTTTAGTCACAGGGTTACTACTGCTAGTACTAGGTTAGTATTGCTGGAGCAGAGTTACTACTGCTAGTACTAAGTTAGTACTTCTGGAGTAAAGTTACTACTGCTAGTAATAAGTTAGTACTGCTGGAGCAAGTTATTACTGCTTGTACTATGTTAGTGCTGCTGGAATGAGTATATATATATATAAAAGAATTAAAAATAAAAAGCAATTTCAAATTGAATAAAACTCGAATGTATATTACGGAACCAAATTTAGAATTGTAATGTCGTACATAATCAAATTCTCAACTACCATAATTTAAAGACTTTTGACTCTTCACCGTCATAGCTTGCCTTTGCTTGGTTTCACGAGAGACATAATTTTTCCGCATCGATTGTAATGTTGGTGCAGAATTGTTGTCACTAATATTTTGTAACGTAGTTGGTGGTGTAACCTGTAGTAAACAAAAGACGCTTGTATCAAACACCAAATTAAATATGAAAAATTATATATATGTAGGTTGAAAAAACACATGTATGTACCTCCTCATCAAGAACATGATACATTACTTTTTGTGGATAATATAGATAATCAGAGAGTTTCCACCAGGTGCTAGAGGTGTACAGATAGTAAACCTCAATATGACAGATATATATAATCATAAAGTATAAGAAGGGGAGATATAGTCACTGCTAACAAATTCTAACCACAAAAATTAAGAGTACTAGAGCATATAGAATACCGGGTGGAGTGACTGCTTATGTATACGCTGCAGGGCGTAAGTCCATCGCCTCAAAACTTCGGCTATATCAACTGTGGGCTGACCTCTTCCACTACGATCCTCATCAATGATGGTACAACAACAAGCCGATTTATAGAGTAGTCCTGCCAATAATTTCAAAGAACCTTTAACAAATTTAACAGACTCAAATCAAGATAATACATAGAACCACAAGATTTTAAGATTGAAGATATAATCAACTTCAGTAACATGTAGAATAAGGGGGGTTGGCATATTTAATCCATGGGCAGGTATTAGTTTGCAAGGCATGTGTGTGTGTATATATATTAGAATCTATAACTAACGATTTATTAACATAGATGTCCCACAAAGTGTCATGTATGAACATTTAGTATACTCCTATCAGTTTTATGTACATGGAATGGATACAGACTTGTATTTAACAAAAAGTAAGCATATATAAAGTAAGTTCAATAGCAGGCCTAATAACAATATCCAAAAATGTGTTATGCAAATAGACATTAAAACAGCCTAAATAACTTATAAAAACTTTAAAGCAACTTGTGCATTCGCGTGTGACTGGCATTATTGTACCTGTAAATACGCGGGGATGGAAAGTATATTTTCTTTTAGCACACTGAAAGATGGAATAACCAAAGTACAACCGGTAAGCAGAGCTCCAAGAATTTCTTGCAGGTGATCAATAAAGCTTACAGATGTTTTGAACAGCAAACTTTCCTCACCGCACAAGGGATACATGTCTTGCATCCATAAGAAGCGCTTCAGAAGACCTGAAAGATACAAAAAGTCCATATGGGTAAATAATAACTTATGTAATTAACAAAACGGTCTCGCCTTTTTATTTCCACATGTCCGAAGCAAAGAAGGTGAGGCAAGGTTCTCGTTAAGGATGGTTTTCATGGAAAATACAAAAACAGGACAACCACCACTATTGTAACACCCCCAAAATCTGACTTTGAGGAAGCACTAAAATCATGGGGTGCTACTGAAATGGAAATCATAACACAAGGTAATGAAAAACCAATTACACACTTTATAAAAATATATTCATTTGTTTAATCCAATTATAACAATCTGCATGTTTCAAGTTTGTGTACAAGTTTAATGGTCCCTCAAAAACAAGTCTTCAACATCTGTTAAAACACTTTGGCCAATAGTATAATTCCACCGCCTTGCCAAGCCTTGCCACACTTGCATAATTCTAGATAACTGAGAAAACATGTTAAAAGTCAGTAAAAAGCTGGTGAGTTCATAGGTTTAATTATAATCAATTTGGACCAATAGTTTAGTTTGTGAACATTGAAAAGTCACATTAATATTTTATTTGCGCTAGCACTAAATTCATGCAACCGAAGCTCGACCGTTCAATGCGCTATAACCTAGCACATCAATAATAACAATGGGGCCCTTGGCGAGTGCTTAACCCAACTCACTCGTAATCCGACTTAATATACGCACGCTTTGACCCTTCTGGCCAACCGGACGGGGAGTCACCCCAATAGATCTATTTATATTAATCGCGCTTCCTAACCAGAATTAACAGTGCATGAAGGTGGGCATAGTAATGGGTTCTAGAGTCTTAGGCTAACTGCGCAATAATCTGGTAAAATAGTGTTAGTAGTCCATAAAATTGGTTTTGCATGTTTCTCACCCCATTCATATAAAACAAGTATAAGTAAAAAGGGGCAATAAACTCACCTTTAATGGCCTGAACAACGAATGCTGTGAAATTAAGGAGTGCACGGAACCAACACGCAACCTAGATTAAATAATCATGTCTTAGTTTTCAAGTATTAAATTCAAGTTCTTTCATAATTTATTTTCAATGTTTTTAGAGTATTCATGTTGTTATCACTTGTGTGGCGGCAAGTGTGGTTACTAAGGTCTTTCCTAAGAAATGGTAAGGTGTAGCTCTACGAATGACCTAAATGTACGGAAATGAGGAATTTGGGGATATTGAACAATTTAAAGTACGAATGAATTAAATCGAGATGTGATATATTATATATATATATATATATATATATATATATATATATATATATATATATATATATATTATATATATATATATATATATAGTATAGTTGTGTAGTTTGATAGTTATATCCAATTATGTTGATTTTAGAAGTAAGATCTAACGTAGGTGACGTTTATTATCTACTAGTTAAATGTTTTGAAAAAATTTAATATAACGTTAATTTTAATAGACTTGGGTGATTTAACTAAATTCGCATTGTTATTAATTTATTATGAATCATTTTTATACATCATTAGTTTAGAACAATATATATCATCAAATTTGTTCAAGTGAGGGTTAAGTTTGATATATCATTCCTAGTTTTCCTTAGCGATGCCTTTATTGGTTGACTTAGTTTTAAAATGATAAGTGTAGATATCAATTTATATACTTCCCGACGTGTGTTATTGCCTAAACTTAATGTGTAATTAGTTTGTCGGTTATTTCACTTGAGTTTCACGTTTTTAACTACTCATGTGTGTATTAAATTTATATTTCCTTTGCCGATTATACGTTTTACCATTTATGAAATCGTGAGACAATATTTATAGTGCTAGTATCGCCTAAATGGTTCAATTATTGCTGTCGAGAGTTACATTACGACTATTCAACTTTTATGTACATATATGCTAGTTCAATGTGAAATTTAGTTGTGTATTCGGCTATACAAGTTTTTATATGTATATGTTAGTTATTACAAAAATGTTTTTCGTGAACGGCTATATGAATTTTATTTTTGCGACAACTAATCTTATAAGTGTTAACTAAATTTTGTATACTAATCATTTGTTGGGCTGTGGCCCACTGGGTTAGTGATGAAGCGAAAAGTGTACCGCTTTTAGGGGGTCATTTAAGCCCTAAATCGTATTTATTTGATTAAATATTGCCCTAAATCGTTCCTTTTGTCATTTTAGGTACTTTGGAGAAGAAATCTGGAAAAAGAAGCATTTTGGACGTTTTTGGAGCATAAAAGTGAAGAAAACGGCAAAGTCTCAAAATTATGCTGGAAAGTACCTTTGACGGCGTCAGGTATTGGCCCAGACGGCGTCACGGCTTGGCAAAAGAGGTGGATATGAAAATTACTCATGATAAGCCAGAGAATTTTGCATGAAAAATCTGACGGCGTCACCCTTTGAAGTGATCAAGGCCATCACGGTTTAAATTAAAGAGGGACGGCGTCAAGCCCATTTCTGACGGCGTCAAGCCTTGATAAGCCAGAGCGGATTTTGGAGCACTAAAGAGGGACGGCGTCAGGAATGCCATCCGGGAACCCTAAAAGCGGCGAGGTGACGGCGTCAGGATCTATAACGTGACGCCGTCAGCCCTTAAACTCTATATATAGTTTTGCAATTTTTTGTCATGAGGGTGGAACTTATGGTGTGTAACTTTGGAGGAGAAACCCTAAGACGAATTTCTGCCATTTTTAAGGGTTTTCATACCCTTGGATCTCCCATGTTTAATTGAAGATAAGTAATCGTTTAATCATTCAATATGTCTATGTGTTGTTTGATTATGTCTTGTTCTTGTATTTTGATTAACATGCTAGGCTAGATTTATCTTGTGTTTGCTTAGATCTAATGAAACCTAACTATTGATTATTGGTTATTAGTATGTTATTAATTGTATTGGATGATTGTTCATCGATGTTAGGCTTAAGAAAACTAGCTAACTTCCTATTCGGTAACTTGCTTGAATGTCTTAAGAAACATGAACCAATGCGTACTAAGGTTTTTATGGTTGTATTTAATGCATGAGCGAATTCTAGTGATCCCATGTTAGGAGCTACCTAGCCGGCTCGACATAGGAGTGAAGTAGGAGCTTATAGAGTTGGGGAAGTACGTACGCCACCCCACGATTGGTATTAAGGAATACACTCGTCATCCACGCGATTAATACACACTAATCAACCGGTAAAAGATAGTTAGGGAGTAAGGAAATCTAAGTAAACACATTTCTCTCCACATAAGTTTCACGACCTTTTCATTTTCAGTAATTTTATTTTATTTGCATTCGTAGTAACTTGGGTTAGTTGACTAGCAACTAATTCCGCCCACTCCTTCAAACCCGAAATTTTACTTGCTTTCATAAAAATATAAAAACATAAAAAAGAATCTTCTCTCACCCTTAGACCTATTAGAGTAGTTTTTCAATCCTAACGACACTATTCCCTGTGGAGAACGATCAATTCCCCGTACTTACCACTACACTATACTACATCGGTCAGGTACACTGCCTGGTGGGGTTGTAAGCCTCTTGAGATCCCTCGAGAGGTAAAACCTGTTGTAAGGTTGCAAAACCACGCATCAAGTTTTTGGCGCCGCTGCCGGGGAATAGTTATTGTTTAGGTTGAATTTTTATTTTATTAGGTCTACTCACTAGATTCCTTTCTAGTGAGATTTTTATTTTTCTTTTTGTTAGATTTCTTTAGTCTATCTTTTTCTTTGTGCCCTTTGTTTGTAAAACCATTTTCATTTGTCACCATGGCGGATGAAATTCCATTTAGATCATTAACAATAGAGGAACAATTACTTTACACGGATATATTTGCTTCCTGTTGTTCCAATGAATTTTTAAGTGATCTTAGATATATACAAGAGGAGATGGGTATAAAGTTTGATAGGTTTGATGAATTATGTGCATGTGTGGCTTCTATTAAACAATCATTGTTAGGATCAACTCCTTTTAATAAGACCCTTTGGAAAAATTTTGAGGAAAGCCTCCTAACCGTGAACCATAAGTTTAATGAATTAATGGGTTCGTATACATCACAACTTGAGGAAACAATTGAGGAGGATTTAGCCGAACATGAGCATATTGAGCAAAAAGACCTAGGTTTTATGATCAATGACTTTGAATCTCAAGGAACACATGATGAATCCTTTAGGCAAATTGAACATAGTAATCATGTTATCGGGGAAGATTCTTATGAATCGGACTTAGAACTTGAAATGGCTAGAGAAGGATTTGAGATACTTAGGAACATGTTTGGGTTAGATTCTACTAAAACACATGATGTGGATATAATTGATATAGAGACAAGGAAGGATGAGGTAAATAACACAAACCTACAAAGTACCCCACAAGTCCTACCATCATTCGAGGCATACACACCGCCCGTGACTTACCCGAAAGAAGTAGAAGGGACTATAGGAACCCCAATTGAAGTAGAACCTTTGGAAGAAACAAAACTAGAAGAAATAGGTTTGAATACTTGTAGTCATAACCTTTATTTTAGTTCTATGGAAGTTCCTATTTTTGATGAACCGGAGCCTCAACCAAAACCGTTACCTAATCTTCAATCTTTAGATGTGAATTTAGGAATTAAAAAAGGTCCCGATCCACCCATCAAACCATGTAGTCCGGGTAATGTTAAGATTAATCTAGTAGACTCTAGGCCATGTGGAGTGGAAGCTGACATAGGAGTGAACCATAACCTTTCATACTTACATCACCCATTCATGATTAATCACAAGGAACACTATGGGTTTAAACCGGGTTTATTAGGTCAAGATGGATTCCCAACTAGGAATCTCTCAAAGTTGATAGAAGATGATCCCTTTTTAGGAGAAAACTTTAATTCACCCATTGACCAAAGTGAACTAGGTAAGGTTATGATGAAAGGAGCACACCCCTTTGAGTATATAATTCATCCACCACTCTTTCCTCACGCGGCATACTTCTACCAAGATGGTGTGTATCGCTACTATCACCCGCACTTAATCCTAAGTGTAGGAAAAACCTCTCCTTTATCCGTTAAATAAGGGTAGAGTCAGGCTCGTGACTCGAACAAAAACAAGCGCTTCTTGGGAGGCAACCCAAGCTTTATTTGCTTTGTGTGTTTATTTACTTGTTTGTTTGATTTTATTTGTTTCCGTATGTATGTTTAATTTTTATTATTATTGATTCATGTTCAAAAGTAAATTGTGAAAATGCTTTATCTTGTTTTTAACTTCGTCTTAACTACATATAAAGGTATTTAGCAAAAGATAAGTGTAAGGGAAATCCAAATCGGTTTATTAGAACAAATGAACATGAATCGTAATAATAATAAATTAACATACATATTCGTATTTGTTTGAGTCAAATGCTTGTATCGAGTCATAATGATTTTTTGCAAGATTTCCAGGAAGTAAGGTAGAGGTTTTTCCAGAAATTTTCCGGAAACTTAACATGAGAATTCTGTCAGATCATTTCTGACGGCGTCAGGATTTACAACCTGACGGCGTCAGGTTTTAATTTTCTGAAATTTTTGAAAGTTTTGTTTTCATAAAAAGTTTTTATTAAATCTCTAACTTATAATCTCCAAGAATCTGCAAAATTATCATTCCACAAGCATTATATCCTTATATATAGAATTTATCCCGCCGATGTTATGCAGGTTTTCTTGTTTGTTTTCTCAGGTTTAACAGGTTATTTTGGACAAGGAGATGTATGTGGAATCAAGCTTATGGCGATGCTTTAGTTTTGGAGCTTCTACATTCTCTTGGAAGAAGATCTAACCATGTTACCACATTATCTGCCGAGCGAATCAGGGGAGTATTTGATTTCATTCTTTTACCTTTTCACTTTTACATCTTGTTATTTGAACATTGGGGACAATGTTCATCTTAAGTGTAAGGGGGGGGGGGTAAAATACGATACTTTAGAGAATACAATTGCACTTGATTTTTGTTTTGTTTAATAGTAAATGTGTAATAAAACTGAGAGAAATACCTGTTAGGGCAATTTTAGTGCCAAATTTAAATTTTTTTACAACATTTAGGAGTAAAACTTTGATCTTAATGAGCGTCTCACGGATAGGAGTTATATGACAAGCACAAAAACCGTACCACTAAAAAAATTTTCCACCCCCAAATATGTGAGGTTCGCCCCTAGAATTGGTAGGAAAAGCATTTATGCTAGGATGTGTGTACCGGTAGCACTTAGATTCTAGCACTTGCGTTAGGACCATTCCGAGGCCACAAGTGAGACTACATTCGTGTAGTTAGATTTACTACATGATAAGAGGCATTAGGATTAACCCATTGTTTTACACCTTTGTTTTTGTTATAATTACTTTGGCTACATTGGTCAAGTAATTCTCCCACACCCTTTGCGTTGAACTCATTTTTAGTACACGATACCCCTAGTACACCCCTCAGAGCCTATCTTTTCGTTTCGACCTTTAAGCATTTTACTTAAAGGAAGAATTTGTTACACCCCACTTAAATGTACACACAAATCGCCTTAGCCTACCTTGTATGCACTCATTTTTAGTGCATTATTGTGACAACATTTGTTTAAACCCAAGTTAATTATCTAATTGATTACATGGTTGCTAAGTCAAGTCATATCCTTGTACATATTGTTTTGGGACGATTGGGACTCATGGGTAAAGTACTAGTGTAATAGAGTAATGGGGAAGAACATCATTTATTACCCCCATATGTGCTAAATATTTTAAAAGTACTCCAAGTGTTTCGATTATCTTAATTCGAGTCATTAGAATAGTTATTTGTAAAGTTATGTAAAAGTTCAAGTGTAAGGGGAATGCAACGCCCCTATGATGTATTATTTTGGATGGTAGGGCAAGAGTGTATGAAAAAAAAAAATCAAGAAAAATACAAAAAAATGAGAAAAAGAAAAGTAGAAAAAACATACGGACTACCATCCCTTTTCATTTTATGTTTATTTTACGTTTTTGTTATTTTGTTTTTAGCTTAAGATTGAGTCTAGTCTTGGCTTAGCAACATTGTATAGTACATGTAATTGATCAAGATCTTTAACTCGCCACCAGTAAAATATCCCTTATCCAACAAAACCGTGTTTATCATATCCCTACACCTCATGTTATAACCCATGTAAAAGCCCTCTTTGATAGTTTATCTTAGGTGCTTACGCCTAGTGGAGAAGGTTTTCGATCCTTTCCCAAGCCTATGGTAATCTATTTGCTATGATAGGTAGTGAGAGATATTATCCGTTTTCATTTATGAGATTTATTTTGATGACACTTGAGAGATGTGAGTATCTAAACACTACTTGTGAGGTGCTAGTTTGTAATCTCCGTGCTTATTATGATTAAAGTGGAACGACTATTTGTTGTAATTACTTTTATATTAGCGTTAAATGACGCCGTCAGCCCTTAAACTCTATATATAGTTTTGCAATTTTTTGTCATGAGGGTGGAACTTATGGTGTGTAACTTTGGAGGAGAAACCCTAAGACGAATTTCTGCCATTTTTAAGGGTTTTCATACCCTTGAATCTCCCATGTTTAATTGAAGATAAGTAATCATTTAATCATTCAATATGTCTATGTGTTGTTTGATTATGTCTTGTTCTTGTCTTTTGATTAACATGCTAGGCTAGATTTATCTTGTGTTTGCTTAGATCTAATGAAACCTAGCTATTGATTATTGGTTATTAGTGTGTTATTAACTGTATTGGATGATTGTTCATCGATGTTAGGCTTAAGAAAACTAGCTAACTTCCTATTCGGTAACTTGCTTGAACGTCTTAAGAAACATGAACCAATGCGTACTAAGGTTTTTATGGTTGTATTTAATGCATGAGCGAATTCTAGTGATCCCATGTTAGGAGCTTCCTAGCCGGCTCGACATAGGAGTGAAGTAGGAGCTTATAGAGTTGGGGAAGTACGTACGCCACCCCACGATTGGTATTAAGGAATACACCCGTCATCCACGCGATTAATACACACTAATCAACCGGTAAAAGATAGTTAGGGAGTAAGGAAATCTAAGTAAACACATTTCTCTCCACATAAGTTTCACGACCTTTTCATTTTCAGTAATTTTATTTTATTTGCATTCGTAGTAACTTGGGTTAGTTGACTAGCAACTAATTCCGCCTACTCCTTCAAACCCGAGATTTTACTTGCTTTCATAAAAATATAAAAACATAAAAAAGAATCTTCTCTCACCCTTAGACCTATTAGAGTAATTTTTCAATCCTAACGACACTATTCCCTGTGGAGAACGATCAATCCCCCGTACTTACCACTACACTATACTACATCGGTCAGGTACACTGCCTGGTGGGGTTGTAAGCCTCTTGAGATCCCTCGAGAGGTAAAACCTGTTGTAAGGTTGCAAAACCACGCATCAATTAGAGGAGGGGGAAAAAGTGTCGCTAATGGGTTGGGATTTTCACGAATAGTCACAAGGGTCTGGTGGGCCAAAACTACTCATCTACAGACCCACCTCATCGACTGGAACAAAAGGGTTTTATTGGGCTTGTGCTAAGGTCCTTATTGGGCTTTAACTTGATGGGTTCGGCCTGGTACAAACTACAAAGAAACACAGAACACTCACAAGTCTAAAAGACTTGTGCTGCTCCTTCCTTGAATTTCTCTTGGTCGCAACTAGTTACCAAAGGAGGTCTAGTACTTCTCTTCTCGGCTAGGCTTTGGGTTGAGTACTACTCAACTTCAAAGCTTTGGAAGTATAGGTTTTAACAAAGGGTTTTGGCTCTTGGCACAATTCTATGTCTCGACAAGGAGTAGAAATCATCTTCGAGTGGACTTAATTTCTATGACCCAAAATGTTACTATATTTCTAGTATTGAAGCCTACATTCCCCATAAGAAGAGTATTCCATTCGAGTATTATTAGCCCTTGGTGGGTTCGTGTTGGGGGCGAAATGGTGCTACCATATTGGGGTTTGGTTTCTTAGGTTCGGTGAGCACACTCAAGGCTTGAACCGAGGGTATAACCCTCAAGGTTTTGGGTCTAACCTGCCACGAATTTACTGGACCAAGACCTCCCCTACGCGAGGTGGTTTTCCAGCCAACACTTACCACCAAAACACCTTGTTTTGGGTGCTCATTCTTCGGCTAGAGATAGCCATGGTATCTATTCGGATTGTTAACACTATACTAACAAGAATGCATCATCCTTAACGGTTTCTCTACTCGAATCCTATTATTAACTACCTCAAATTCCAAATTCAATACTTGAATTCATAGTCCTAGGGTCATTCGAACACAATATAGCCACACAACGACTAACAAATTTTAACCCTATTATACAAATGCTAATCTTTCTAATTCCTACGCCACACAAGATTAACAACAACATTTAACAAGATTTTCCTCAATATCTATCATCATTTCTGGGAAATTTTAACAACCGAACTAAACATAACAACACCTAATTTAACCTTCATTCGATCTAAGAAACTCTAACATAAGTGGGTTTGAAAGAATAAAAATGAATTCGAATATAATCTAATCCTTACAATGATTTTTGTTAGATGAAGATCTCGAATGAAACTCCAATCCGAATAACCCCACTGCTCCAAACCGAACCACAATCACCACAACACTTATCCTTTCTTGTGTGATTCTCAGGATCTTTGTCTGTTTTTGTTGAGATGTGATTCGATTTCCCTTGGAGAGTCGTATTAAATGGATGACTTTGGAGAGTAACTCCATAGAGACTTTCGGATTTGGGACGGATAAACCTTCCATTCGTGTGTTCTTTCTACTTCTATGGTGTTATCCTAGGTTTGACTTGGGTGGATTTCAAGACTCGTGAAGATGGTAAGGTTTCTAGGTCAAAAAGAAAAATATTATCAGTGATGGGGGATAGGGATGGGTCGAATGGATTTGGGGAAGAAAAGGGGCGGACAAAAGAGGGTGATTATCTAGGGTTGGAAGGAACAGATTTTTTTGTTAAATGGTGTGAGTGGGTGAGTTGTTGTTTTATTTTAAGTATTTAGTGTTGAGTTTAGATAAAAAGGATGGTATATTATACCCGCGTCTCGTTAAACTGAGTCAAACTCGGGTCCTTACCGGATCCGTTTTAAATATGGAAGATTGTATTTTCAGGGACGTTTTCATAATACTTGAATGTATTTTCTTTTTGAGTTTTATGTATTCACTATAATTCCTGAGTCTCAGATTTATTTCTGGTATGCGTGTGGTGTCAGTCTGAGTGAAACTGGGATAACCTCCCATTTTTACTACAATATAGTGAGTAAATTGTAAGATGTGATAATTTCACTGTTCTTTGGTGAGATTTCCGGGTGACATAGTATGCAGGTCCGTTGTCCTTGTTAAACATAAAATGGTCTAGTCAGGTGATTTAGTCATAATAAATGGACAATTATAAGTCAAATATTAGTGGAATTTTACCATTTGTTACATCCTCCCCGTCTTAGGAACGAAAACCGTCCTCGGTTTTCACTTAGAGATACCCAAAGGGTTTGGGGTTTTGAAGGCTCTAGTGTTTCGGTTCTATTTTTCACATTTCGTATGTGAATTCGAGGTTTTGTGTGAGACGGTTGAACTTCGATACTCGAGATATGTAGTGGAAGTTCTAGATTGCAGGAATTCTCACGACGACGAATCCCATCATGGCATGATCCTCCCTGAACTAAGCATAGGTGATCAGGCTATATTTAGTTGAGTACTGATGATGCTATGCCAGGTTTGGTCATAATGACATAGGGTTTCTATGGGTTCAAAATCACAACAGGTTTTTAAAGGTGCACCACCTCATATGCCAAGAATGTACTAATTAACTAACAACTTCAAATGTGATGGGGATAGGAGGAGAGTTATCATAATATCTTGATTTCAAAAGCTAAGAATTCGTCATGGAGAAATTCATACAAAGTAATGATACAACATGTCCTTTAAGAAGGTACAAATATTCGGGGGAATACGAACTAAGGGAATCTAGGTGTAGGTATTTTTATTCATTTATTTATTTATTTTTAATGCGAAGTAGGGAACTCTCTCCTTAAGCATTGTCATCACCGGTGTTGTTGTTGAGGTTCTGGCGAGCTTCTCCCCCTTCTATTGCGTATGCGTTTTCACGAGTTCTTTCTTTGTAAGATATGAATACTTGGATTTGATTGTTTAGTGAATTCTAGAGAGAGAGAGACAGGTAGAGAGTGGGAGTTCTAGAGAGAGAATGAAAAAAAATATGGTTGAATGATTAAGAAGCTCCAACCCTCTCCCTAGGTGGAGAGGGGGTATTTATACATACTAACATAGGTGCCTTGAGTGGGCTGTAGAGTGAGCTGATAGTGGGTAAAGACCCGACCCACTCTACAAATACTATAATAACTAAACTAATATTACGTTAACTGATCTAATACTAATAAGCCTACGAGCTATATAAATGCTAAATAGATACTCGGGGTGACCGAGTCTTCACATGAATATTTATATTCCTAATAATCTCCCCCTAAGGGAGGTCACCCCGGAAATAATATTTTGAATTCTAGCATTCTATCCTCTGAACATGACTTCATAGCTCGTAGTCATTGATTCTTCAATCGTTATTGATCTTTGTGCCTTCAGCAGTGAACTTTTGATGACTGATCTTTTTTCTTGGATGATCTGTGAGTAATCTTTGAAGTTATCATCCTAAATGTGTCTTCAAGTCATCCTTTTGCAGTATTGTCTCCATGTGATATCGTGATCTTTGAGTCGACATGCTCACACTTTTCTGGATCATGATTTTCAGCATCAGAGTTGCAGAAGCAGTGTTGAAGGTCTTTTAGATATCATGATTTCTTTGATTATGATGATGGTGCAGTGTGAGCATGAGGTGATGGACTGGCATCTTTTCTGCAATCAGCTACAACCGCCAGGAATTCCTGCATACGACAGTTAGCAATAAAACGTCTGGTACTTACAGGTTCGGATTTCGAGATTGTTGACAGCATAGTGTGAAAACTATCTCTAATCCTTACAAAGGCCGTTCCTAAATCGAAAACCCACAGAGGGCTTACCATATCTACCGTAGTAAATCAACGATTAGGTGAGTCGCTGGAGTTCACTCCACAACTGTAGACCGTTTGAAACCGCCGCAACCACTAAGCTTAATCCACAAGGAATTACCGAAGTGGCCTGCTTTCAGGGCTATTTGATGTTGACCCTGGCAGGATTTCCATTCAATCACTGAGAATTATATTTGCAAATTCCCTCATAAATGGTCTGGCAGATTGCTAAGATCTGCGTAGGACTCATAAGTTTACAACTGGTGTCCTTAATGTTGAACAACCAGTGTATAAGTAACACGTGTTCCTATAAGATCTTATGATGCATCTCGTGGCTCTAGACTCGATAAGTGCATTTTTGGTAGTCAGAGACTGGAGCGGTGTCTCCTGTTTCAATATCAGTATAACTTGTAATGAGCGGTCGATAGATTATGCAGGGTTCCCCGTGAGAATGAAACAAGTCCTTTTAAGAGAACTTTAGTGGATTAGAAGGTTTAGTGCAGTACGTCACTGGGTCCATGACGTCTTGTCTTCAATACCGGTGTTACCTTAGTAACAACCTGTAGCATATGAATTGAACCCGGTTTCTGCCCTAAGGTTGAATAATTGGAGGGCTATTTCTTTTCACCCTTTCTCATTTCATTTCTTTTTAATTCTTCAACCCCTTCTTTCTCCTTTCTCATATTACTCCTGTTTTCATGATCGTTCCTAAGGACTTTCTAATACTAACTATTCGGTATTGTCCCTGGGTAGATCCCTCCGGCTCTGGCGGATCATAGGATGGTTTTCTTAACCTTAGCCACCTTATAACTTCATGACTATCCTATGTTGCCATTTACCAAATCCTTGAAAAATCTCTCAAAGTGTTCATGATTATGAAATACATTTTGCTAACACCTTGAGAGTTTTATATTTTTCAAATTCTCCCCCTTAACATGTGCTCAGATGATTTTAATTTAAAATTTGCATATGTTGGGTAGAGATTGCACTTTTTGAATTGATCCACTTTCAGTAAACATGACCGATTCGAGACACGCTTACATCACTAGTTGGACTAGCTTGAAATTATTACCCAGCCTGGTCAAATTCACAGAAATTTTCTCGAAATGGTACACTCTACTCAGATACGTCATTTTTGAGACACGCTTACATCACTAGTTAGACCAGCTTGAAATTATTACCCGGCCAGGACGCATCCTTTCGATTTAATGACAGTTTTATGTTTCGTCAATTCATTGGTGAAGTCTGAGTCGTGCTCACATAAGATGCCATGTAAAACGCTAAATTCTGAATACCTAATTTTATGTCTAATTTAAAATTTTCCTAAGTTATGGGTACGATTAATTATAAAACCGAAAGTAACTAAACGAATTTACCGTTAATCCAAACAAGTAGAACAAAAATTCATTATGGAACTTTTAAAAATATTTAATATGTTTAGCATAATTGTATATCATTTAATGTAATTATTCTTATATTATCTCTATCCTAAAATAGAGGAACCAAATGTAATTATAGACACCATGTAAATCAATAGAGAAGATCACGGGTTACATTCCATCATTTCCATTTACACCTTTGACAGATTTCCATCTCACCCCAAATCGTGTATATGCCCCTGTATTAAGAAGATACGCACCTCCTATCTAAATAACAAAACACGACATTCCCTCTTTGATAACCATTCACACGCTTTGTTTAAATATTCTGCATATCTCTTTCTTTTATTTCTTTCCTCAAACCGAATCACACAATATTCAAAACTCCATTTGCTGCAATGATATCAAAGACGAAGGCTTGTAGGGAGACTGTGATCGCGTCCAAGGTGTATCTCCAAGACTATTCGATTGTGTCCAAGTGTAGCAGGTTCTCTGGTGTTGTGTGTGTGTTGATTCAAGTTTACATCTTCTTCCTTTTGATCCTTTTGTCTAGGTTATGCGTGGTTTTGCGACCTTACAACAGGTTTTACCTCTCGAGGGATCTCAAGAGGCTTGCAATCCCCACCAGGCAGTGTACCTGACCGATGTAGTATAGTGTAGTGGCAAGTACCAGGGGATTGATCGTTCTCTAGGGGAATAGTGTCGTTAGGATTGAAAAACTACTCTAATAGGTCTAAGGGTGAGGGAAGATTATATTTGTATTTTTTTATATTTTTATAAAAGCAAGTAAAATCTCGGGTTTGAAGGAGTGGGCGGAATTAGTTGCTAGTCAACTAACCCAAGTAACTACAATTGCAAATAAAATAAAATAACTGAAAATAAAAAGGTTGTGGAACTTATATGGAGAGAAATGTGTTTACTTAGATTTCCTTACTCCCTAACTATCTTTTACCGGTTGATTAGTGTGTATTAATTGCATGGATGAAGGGTGTATTCCTTAATACCAATCGTGGGGTGGCGTACGTACTTCCCCAACTCTATAAGCTCCTACTTCACTCCTATGTCGAGCCGGCTAAGAAGCTCCTAACATGGGATCACTAGAATTCGCTCATGCATTAAATACAACCATAAAAACCTTAGTACGCATTGGTTCATGTTTCTTAAGACGTTCAAGCAAGTTACCGTATATGAGGTTAGCCAGTTTTCTTAAGCCTAACATCGATAAACAATCATCCAATACAATTAGTAACACACCAACAACCAATAATCAATAGTTAGGTTTCATTAGATCTAAGCAAACACAAGATAAATCTAGCCTAGCATGTTAAATAAAAGACAAGAATAAGATATAATCAAACAACACATAGACATATTGAATGATTAATCGATTACTTATCTTCAATTGAACATGGGAAATCCAAGGGTATAAAACCCTTAAAAGTAGCAGAAAAATCGTCTTAGTGTTTCTCCTCACAAAGTTGCACACTAATGACTAAAAATTATGAGAATATATATAGAAAATAAGATCTGACGGCGTCACGTTATGGAGCTGACGCCGTCACCTCGCCGCGGTTAGGGTTTCTTGATGGCCTTCTTGACGCCGTCCCCTTTAAATCATCCAAAATCCTCTCTGGCGCGTCAAGGGTTGACGGCGTCACAATGGTGCTTGACGCCGTCACAGGTACTTTTCCAGCCGATTTTGAGACTTTGTCATTTTCTTCACTTTTATGCTCCAAAAACGTCCAAAATGCTTCCTTTTCCAGATTTCTTCTCCAAAGTACCTAAAATGACAAAAGGAACGATTTAGGGCAATATTTGATCAAATAAATACGATTTAGGGCTTAAATGACCCCCTAAAAGAGGTACACTTTTCGCTTCATCAAATACCCTTACACTTGAGATTTGCTTGCCCTCAAGCAAATGCGCTTTTATTCTAATCAAAATACAAGTTAGGGGTCATTTAACGCTAATATAAAAGTAATTACAACAAATAGTCGTTCCACTTTAATCATAATAAGCACGGAGATTACAGACTAGCACCTCACAAGTAGTGTTTAGATACTCACATCTCTCAGGTGTCATAAAAGTATATCTCATAAATGAAAATGAATAATATCTCTCACTACCTGTCATAGCAAATAGATTACCATAGGCTTGGGAAAGGATCAAAAACCTCCTCCACTAGGCGTAAGCACCTAAGATAAACTATCAAAGAGGGCTTTTAAACGGGTTATAACGTTAGGTGTAGGGATATGATAAACACGGTTTTGTTGGATAAAGGATATTTTACTGGTGGCGAGTTAAAGAACTTGATTAATTACATGTACAATATGGCGTTGCTAAGCCAAGACTAGACTTGACTTTAGCTAATGAAAAAAAATAACAAAAAGATAAAATAAACATAAAATGAAACGGAATGGTAGTCCGTATGTTTTTTTTTTTTTTTTTTTTTTTTTTTTTTTTTTTTTTTTTTTTTTTTTTTTTTTGGCATACACTCTTGCCCTACCATCCAAAATAATACATCGTAGGGGGGTTGTATCCCCCTTACACTTGAACTTTTACATAACTTTACAATTAACTATTCTAATGACTCGAATTAAGATAATCGAAACACTTGGAGTACTTTTAAAATATTTAGCACATATGGGGGTAATAATGTTGTTCTTCCCCATTACTCCATTACACTAGTACTTTACCAATGAGTCCCAATCGTCCCAAAACAATATGTACAAGGATATGACTCGACTTAGCAACCATGTAATCAATTAGATAATTAACTTGGGGTTCAAACAAATGTTGTCACAATAATGCACTAAAAATGAGTGCATACAAGGTAGGCTAAGGCGATTTGGGTGTACGTTTAAGTGGGGTGTAAACAAATTCTTACTTTAAGTAAAATGCTTAAAGTTAGAAACGAAAAGATAGGCTCTGAGGGGTGTACTAGGGGTATCGTGTACTAAAAATGAGTACAACGCAAAGGGTGTGGGAGAATTACTTGACCAATGTAGCCAATGTAATTATAACAAAAACACAGGTGTAAAACAATGGGTTAATCCTAATGCCTCTTATCATGTAGTAAATCTAACTACACGAATGTAGTCTCACTTGTGGCCTCGGAATGGTCCCAACGCAAGTTCTAGAATCTAAGTGCAACCGGTACACACATCATAGCATAAATGCTTTTCCTACCAATTCTAGGGGCGAACCTCACGTATTTGGGGGTGGAAAATTTTTTTAGTGGTACGGTTTTGTGCCAGTCATATAACTCCAATCCGTGAGACGCTCATTAAGACCAAAGTTTCACTCCTATATGTTGTAAAAAATTTTAAATTTGGCAATAAAATTGCCTTAACAGGTATTTCTCTCAGTTTTATTACACATCTACCATTAAACAAACGAAAAATCAAGCGTAATAGCATATTCTAAGGTATCGTACTTTACCCCCCCCCCCCCTTACACTTAAGATGAACATTGTCCCCAATGTTCAAATAACAAGATGTAAAAGTAAATAAGGTAAAAGAATGAAATCAAATACTCCCCTGATTCGCTCGTGGATAAAGAGGTAACATGGTTAGATCTTCTTCCAAGGTAATGTTGAAGCTTCAAGACTAAAGCAGCGCCAAAAGCTAGATTCCACATACATCTCCTTGTCCAAAATAACCTTTAATAAAGCATTTTATGATTCCGGACGAAAAACAAATCTTTCAAAAAAAAAAATTCCAGAAAACTGTTCCTGACGCCGTCAGACTGGGGTCTGACGCCGTCAGAAGTGATCTGACAGATTTTTCATGTTAAGTTTCCGGAAAATTTCTGGAAAAACCCAATCCTTATTTCCTGGAAATCCTGCAAAATATCATTATGACTCGATACAAGCATTTGACTCAAACAATTACTAATATGTATGTTAATTTAATATTGTTATGATTCATGTTCATTTGTTCTAATAAACCGATTTGGATTTCCCTTACACTTATCTTTTGCAAAATCCCTTTATATGTAGTTAAGACGAAGTTAAAAACAAGATAAAGCATTTTCACAATTTAGTTTCGAACATGAATCAATAATAATAAAAATTAAACATACATACGGAAGCAAATAAAATCAAACAAACAAACAAATAAACACACAAAGCAAATAAAGCTTGGGTTGCCTCCCAAGAAGCGCTTGTTTTTGTTCGAGTCACGAGCCTGAATCTTCCCTTATTTAACGGATAAAGGAGAGGTTTTTCCTACACTTAGGATTAAGTGCGGGTGATAGTAGCGATACACACCATCTTGGTGGAAGTATGCCGCGTGAGGAAAGAGTGGTGGATGAATTATATACTCAAAGGGGTGTGCTCCTTTCATCATAACCTTACCCAGTTCACTTTGGTCAATGGGTGAATTAAAGTTTTCTCCTAAAAAGGGATCATCTTCTATCAACTTCGAGAGATTCCTAGTTGGGAATCCTTCTTGACCTAATAAACCCGGTTTAAACCCATAATGTTTCTTGTGATCAATCATGAATGGGTGATGTAAGTATGTAAGGTCATGGTTCACTCCTATAATAGCTTCCACTCCACATGGCCTAGAGTCTACTACCTTAATCTTAACATTACCCGGACTACATGGTTTGATGGGTGGATCGGGACCTTTTTCAATTCCTAAATTCACATCTAAGGATGGAAGATTAGGCAACGGTTTTGGCTGAGGCTCCAGTTCATCAAAACTAGGAACTTCCATAAAACTAAAAGAAAGGTTATGATTACAAGTATTCAAACCTATATCCTCTAGTTGTGTTTGGTCCAAGGGTTCTACCTCTATTGGGGTTCCTATAGTCTCTTCTACTTCTTCTGGGTAAGTCACAGGTGGTGTGTGTGCCTCATATGATGGTAGGACTTGTGGGGTACTTGGTGGGCTTATATGTAGTTAAGACGAAGTTAAAAACAAGATAAAGCATTTTCACAATTTAGTTTCGAACATGAATCAATAATAATAAAAATTAAACATACATACGGAAGCAAATAAAATCAAACAAACAAACAAATAAACACACGAAGCAAATAAAGCTTGGGTTGCCTCCCAAGAAGCGCTTGTTTTTGTTCGAGTCACGAGCCTGACTCTACCCTTATTTAACGGATAAAGGAGAGGTTTTTCCTACACTTAGGATTAAGTGCGGGTGATAGTAGTGATACACACCATCTTGGTGGAAGTATGCCGCTTTTGGAAAGAGTGGTGGATGAATTATATACTCAAAGGGGTGTGCTCCTTTCATCATAACCTTACCCAGTTCACTTTGGTCAATGGGTGAATTAAAGTTTTCTCCTAAAAAGGGATCATCTTCTATCAACTTCGAGAGATTCCTAGTTGGGAATCCATCTTGACCTAATAAACCCGGTTTAAACCCATAATGTTTCTTGTGATCAATCATGAATGGGTGATGTAAGTATGTAAGGTCATGGTTCACTCCTATAATAGCTTCCACTCCACATGGCCTAGAGTCTACTACCTTAATCTTAACATTACCCGGACTACATGGTTTGATGGGTGGATCGGGACCTTTTTCAATTCCTAAATTGGCATCTAAGGATGGAAGATTAGGTAACGGTTTTGGCTGAGGCTCCGGTTCATCAAAACTAGGAACTTCCATATAACTAAAAGAAAGGTTATGATTACAAGTATTCAAACCTATATAATCTAGTTGTGTTTTGTCCAAGGGTTCTACCTCTATTGGGGTTCCTATAGTCTCTTCTACTTCTTCTGGGTAAGTCACGGGTGGTGTGTGTGCCTCAAATGATGGTAGGACTTGTGGGGTACTTGGTGGGCTTATGTTACTTACCCCATCATTCCTTATGTCAAGATCACCTATATCCTCATCATGTGTTTTAGTAGGATCTAACCCTAACATTTTCCCAAGTATCTCAAGTGCTTCTCTAGGCATCTCAACTTCTATGTCCGAATCATAAGGATCATCCTCAATATTCTGACTGCTATATTCAAATTGCCTAAAAGATTCATCATGTGTTTCTTGAGATTCAACGTCATCAATCATAAAACCTAGGTCTTTTTTATCAATGTGATCATGCTCGGCTAGATCCTCCATCACATCAAGGTCACCTATGTGTTCACCCTATATTATGGTAGTGCCTAACCATGACATGCAACTAGGTGGCTCAACTCTACCCTCATCCCCAAACAAACTTGTTTCATGATCCTTGAAATTTGTGGTCAACTGACTTGTATTAATGTTTGTTGGGTTGTCAACTATATAATAATATTGGGCACAATTCTCAATAGCTTCCCATGCTTCTTCAGCACTTAATTCCCTAAGATCCCTGCCGGCAAAATAGTAAATGTCCCTTTGGGCATGTCGGTCGACACGATCGTAAAAGATTTGAGTTAGGGACCATAAATCGAAGTTATGATGAGGGACTTTTTGGAGTAAATATTTAAAACGAGTCCATGCATCATAGAGAGGTTCATCTTTATGTTGTTTAAACATCAAGATGTCATATGGAGTGGGTGAATTACGTGGTTGGTAGTATGGTGGATTCGCGTTCTCCATAATGGTGAACGGAAGAGTCAATGGAAATTACGAACAAACACACAAAGAAAAATAGATAGACTAAAGAAAAACCTAGAAAAATAAAATAAAAATCTCACTAGAAAGGAATCTAGTGAGTAGACCTAATAAAATAAAAATTTAACCTAAACAATAACTATTCCCCGGCAACGGCGCCAAAAACTTGATGCATGGTTTTACGACCTTACAACAGGTTTTACCTCTCGAGGGATCTCAAGAGGCTTGCAATCCCCACCAGGCAGTGTACCTGACCGATGTAGTATAGTGTAGTGGCAAGTACCGGGGGATTGATCGTTCTCTAGGGGAATAGTGTCGTTAGGATTGAAAAACTACTCTAATAGGTCTAAGGGTGAGGGAAGATTCTTTTTGTATTTTTTTTATATTTTTATAAAAGCAAGTAAAATCTCGGGCTTGAAGGATTGGACGGAATTAGTTGCTAGTCAACTAACCCAAGTAACTACAATTGCAAATAAAATAAAATAACTGAAAATAAAAAGGTTGTGGAACTTATATGGAGAGAAATGTGTTTACTTAGATTTCCTTACTCCCTAACTATCTTTTACCGGTTGATTAGTGTGTATTAATTGCGTGGATGACGGGTGTATTCCTTAATACCAATCGTGGGGTGGCGTACGTACCTCCCCAACTCTATAAGCTCCTACTTCACTCCTATGTCGAGCCGGCTAACAAGCTCCTAACATGGGATCACTAGAATTCGCTCATGCATTAAATACAACCATAAAAACCTTAGTACGCATTGGTTCATGTTTCTTAAGACGTTCAAGCAAGTTACCGTATAGGAGGTTAGCCAGTTTTCTTAAGCCTAACATCGATAAACAATCATCCAATACAATTAGTAACACACCAACAACCAATAATCAATAGTTAGGTTTCATTAGATCTAAGCAAACACAAGATAAATCTAGCCTAGCATGTTAAATAAAAGACAAGAATAAGATATAATCAAACAACACATAGACATATTGAATGATTAATCGATTACTTATCTTCAATTGAACATGGGAGATCCAAGGGTATAAAACCCTTAAAAGTAGCAGAAAAATCGTCTTAGGGTTTCTCCTCACAAAGTTGCACACTAATGACTAAAAATTATGAGAATATATATAGAAAATCAGATCTGACGGCGTCACGTTATAGAGCTGACGCCGTCACCTCGCCGCGGTTAGGGTTTCTTGATGGCCTTCTTGACGCCGTCCCCTTTTAATCATCCAAAATCCTCTCTGGCGCGTCAAGGGTTGACGGCGTCACAATGGTGCTTGATGCCGTCACAGGTACTTTTCCAGCCGATTTTGAGACTTTGTCGTTTTCTTCACTTTTATGCTCCAAAAACGTCCAAAATGCTTCCTTTTCCAGATTTCTTTTCCAAAGTACCTAAAATGACAAAAGGAACGATTTAGGGCAATATTTGATCAAATAAATACGATTTAGGGCTTAAATGACCCCCTAAAAGCGGTACACTTTTCGCTTCATCACATACCCTTACACTTGAGATTTGCTTGTCCTCAAGCAAATGCGCTTTTATTCTAATCAAAATACAAGTTAGGGGTCATTTAACGCTAATATAAAAGTAATTACAACAAATAGTCGTTCCACTTTAATCATAATAAGCACGGAGATTACAGACTAGCACCTCACAAGTAGTGTTTAGATACTCACATCTCTCAGGTGTCATAAAAGTATATCTCATAAATGAAAATGAATATTATTTCTCACTACCTGTCATAGCAAATAGATTACCATAGGCTTGGAAAAGGATCAAAAACCTCCTCCACTAGGCTTAAGCACCTAAGATAAACTATCAATGAGGGCTTTTAAACGGGTTATAACGTTAGGTGTAGGGATATGATAAACACGGTTTTGTTGGATAAAGGATATTTTACTGGTGGCGAGTTAAAGATCTTGATTAATTACATGTACAATATGGCGTTGCTAAGCCAAGACTAGACTCGACTTAAGCTAATGAAAAAAAATAACAAAAAGATAAAATAAACATAAAATGAAACAGAATGGTAGTCCGTACGTTTTTTTTTTTTTTTTTTTTTTTTTTTTTTTTTTTTTTTTTTTTTTTTTTTGCATACACTCTTGCCCTACCATCCAAAATAATACATCGTAGGGGGGTTGTATCCCCCTTACACTTGAACTTTTACATAACTTTACAATTAACTATTCTAATGACTCGAGTTAAGATAATCGAAACACTTGGAGTACTTTTAAAATATTTAGCACATATGGGGTAATAATGTTGTTCTTCCCCATTACTCCATTACACTAGTACTTTACCCATGAGTCCCAATCGTCCCAAAACAATATGTACAAGGATATGAATCGACTTAGCAAGCATGTAATCAATTAGATAATTAACTTGGGGTTTAAACAAATGTTGTCACAATAATGCACTAAAAATGAGTGCATACAAGGTAGGCTAAGGCGATTTGGGAGTACATTTAAGTGGGGTGTAAACAAATTCTTACTTTAAGTTAAATGCTTAAAGTTAGAAACGAAAAGATAGGCTCTGAGGGGTGTACTAGGGGTATCGTGTACTAAAAATGAGTACAATGCAAAGGGTGTGGGAGAATTACTTGACCAATGTAGCCAATGTAATTATAACAAAAACACAGGTGTAAAACAATGGGTTAATCCTAATGCCTCTTATCATGTAGTAAATCTAACTACATGAATGTAGTCTCACTTGTGGCCTCGGAATGGTCGTAACGCAAGTTCTAGAATCTAAGTGCTACCGGTACACACATCATAGCATAAATGCTTATCCTACCAATTCTAGGGGCGAACCTCACATATTTGGGGGTGGAAATTTTTTTTAGTGGTACGGTTTTGAGCTAGTCATATAACTCCTATCCGTGAGACGCTCATTAAGACCAAAGTTTCACTCCTATATGTTGTAAAAAATTTTAAATTTGGCACTAAAATTGCCTTAACAGGTATTTCTCTCAGGTTTATTACACATCTACCATTAAACAAACGAAAAATCAAGCGTAATAGCATTCTCTAAGGTATCGTACTTTACCCCCCCTTACACTTAAGATGAACATTGTCCCCAATGTTCAAATAACAAGATGTAAAAGTAAATAAGGTAAAAGAATGAAATCAAATACTCCCCTGATTCGCTCGGTGGATAAAGAGGTAACATGGTTAGATCTTCTTCCAAGGTAATGTTGAAGCTTCAAGATTAAAGCAGCGCCAAAAGCTAGATTCCACATACATCTCCTTGTCCAAAATAACCTGTTAAACCTGAGAAAACAAACACGAAAACCTGCATAACATCGGCCGGATAAATCTGTATAAGGATATAATGCTTGTGGAATGATTATTTTGCAGATTCCTGGAGTTTATAAGTTAGAGATTTAATAAAGCATTTTATGATTCCGGAAGAAAAACAAAACTTTAAAAAAAAAAAAATTCCAGAAAACTGTTCCTGACGCCGTCAGACTGGGGTCTGACGCCGTCAGAAGTGATCTGACAGATTTTTCATGTTAAGTTTCCGGAAAATTTCTGGAAAAACTCAATCCTTATTTCCTGGAAATCCTGCAAAATATCATTATGACTCGATACAAGCATTTGACTCAAACAATTACTAATATGTATGTTAATTTAATATTGTTATGATTCATGTTCATTTGTTCTAATAAACCGATTTGGATTTCCCTTACACTTATCTTTCGCAAAATACCTTTATATGTAGTTAAGACGAAGTTAAAAACAAGATAAAGCATTTTCACAATTTAGTTTCGAACATGAATCAATAATAATAAAAATTAAACATACATACGGAAGCAAATAAAATCAAACAAACAAACAAATAAACACACAAAGCAAATAAAGCTTGGGTTGCCTCCCAAGAAGCGCTTGTTTTTATTCGAGTCACGAGCCTGACTCTACCCTTATTTAACGGATAAAGGAGAGGTTTTTCCTACACTTAGGATTAAGTGCGGGTGATAGTAGCGATACACACCATCTTGGTGGAAGTATGCCGCGTGTGGAAAGAGTGGTGGATGAATTATATACTCAAAGGGGTGTGCTCCTTTCATCATAACCTTACCTAGTTCACTTTGGTCAATGGGTGAATTAAAGTTTTCTCCTAAAAAGGGATCATCTTCTATCAACTTCGAGAGATTCCTAGTTGGGAATCCATCTTGACCTAATAAACCCGGTTTAAACCCATAATGTTTTTTGTGATCAATCATGAATGGGTGATGTAAGTATGTAAGGTCATGGTTCACTCCTATATTAGCTTCCACTCCACATGGCCTAGAGTCTACTACCTTAATCTTAACATTACCCGGACTACATGGTTTGATGGGTGGATCGGGACCTTTTTCAATTCCTAAATTCACATCTAAGGATGGAAGATTAGGTAACGGTTTTGGCTGAGGCTCCGGTTCATCAAAACTAGGAACTTCCATATAACTAAAAGAAAGGTTATGACTACAAGTATTCAAACCTATATCCTCTAGTTGTGTTTGGTCCAAGGGTTCTACCTCTATTGGGGTTCCTATAGTCTCTTCTACTTCTTCTGGGTAAGTCACGGGTGGTGTGTGTGCCTCAAATGATGGTAGGACTTGTGGGGTACTTGGTGGGCTTATGTTACTTACCCCATCATTCCTTATGTCAAGATCACCTATATCCTCATCATGTGTTTTAGTAGGATCTAACCCTAACATTTTCCCAAGTATCTCAAGTGCTTCTCTAGGCATCTCAACTTCTATGTCCGAATCATAAGGATCATCCTCAATATTCTGACTGCTATATTCAAATTGCCTAAAAGATTCATCATGTGTTTCTTGAGATTCAACGTCATCAATCATAAAACCTAGGTCTTTTTTATCAATGTGATCATGCTCGGCTAGATCCTCCATCACATCAAGGTCACCTATGTGTTCACCCTGTATTATGGTAGTGCCTAACCATGACATGCAACTAGGTGGCTCAACTCTACCCTCATCCCCAAACAAACTTGTTTCATGATCCTTGAAATTTGTGGTCAACTGACTTGTATTAATGTTTGTTGGGTTGTCAACTATATAATAATATTGGGCACAATTCTCAATAGCTTCCCATGCTTCTTCAGCACTTAATTCCCTAAGATCCCTGCCGGCAAAATAGTAAATGTCCCTTTGGGCATGTCGGTCGACACGATCATAAAAGATTTGAGTTAGGGACCATAAATCGAAGTTAAGATGAGGGACTTTTTGGAGTAAATATTTAAAACGAGTCCATGCATCATAGAGAGGTTCATCTTTATGTTGTTTAAACATCAAGATGTCATATGGAGTGGGTGAATTACGTGGTTGGTAGTATGGTGGATTCGCGTTCTCCATAATAGTGAACGGAAGAGTCAATGGAAATTACGAACAAACACACAAAGAAAAATAGATAGACTAAAGAAAAACCTAGAAAAATAAAATAAAAATCTCACTAGAAAGGAATCTAGTGAGTAGACCTAATAAAATAAAAATTCAACCTAAACGATAACTATTCCCCGGCAACGGCGCCAAAAACTTGATGCGTGGTTTTGCGACCTTACAACAGGTTTTACCTCTCGAGGGATCTCAAGAGGCTTGCAATCCCCACCAGGCAGTGTACCTGACCGATGTAGTATAGTGTAGTGGCAAGTACCGGGGGATTGATCGTTCTCTAGGGGAATAGTGTCGTTAGGATTGAAAAACTACTCTAATAGGTCTAAGGGTGAGGGAAGATTCTTTTTGTATTTTTTTTATATTTTTATAAAAGCAAGTAAAATCTCGGGCTTGAAGGATTGGACGGAATTAGTTGCTAGTCAACTAGCCCAAGTAACTACAATTGCAAATAAAATAAAATAACTGAAAATAAAAAGGTTGTGGAACTTATATGGAGAGAAATGTGTTTACTTAGATTTCCTTACTCCCTAACTATCTTTTACCGGTTGATTAGTGTGTATTAATTGCGTGGATGACGGGTGTATTCCTTAATACCAATCGTGGGGTGGCGTACGTACCTCCCCAACTCTATAAGCTCCTACTTCACTCCTATGTCGAGCCGGCTAACAAGCTCCTAACATGGGATCACTAGAATTCGCTCATGCATTAAATACAACCATAAAAACCTTAGTACGCATTGGTTCATGTTTCTTAAGACGTTCAAGCAAGTTACCGTATAGGAGGTTAGCCAGTTTTCTTAAGCCTAACATCGATAAACAATCATCCAATACAATTAGTAACACACCAACAACCAATAATCAATAGTTAGGTTTCATTAGATCTAAGCAAACACAAGATAAATCTAGCCTAGCATGTTAAATAAAAGACAAGAATAAGATATAATCAAACAACACATAGACATATTGAATGATTAATCGATTACTTATCTTCAATTGAACATGGGAGATCCAAGGGTATAAAACCCTTAAAAGTAGCAGAAAAATCGTCTTAGGGTTTCTCCTCACAAAGTTGCACACTAATGACTAAAAATTATGAGAATATATATAGAAAATCAGATCTGACGGCGTCACGTTATAGAGCTGACGCCGTCACCTCGCCGCGGTTAGGGTTTCTTGATGGCCTTCTTGACGCCGTCCTCTTTTAATCATCCAAAATCCTCTCTGGCGCGTCAAGGGTTGACGGCGTCACAATGGTGCTTGACGCCGTCACAGGTACTTTTCCAGCCGATTTTGAGACTTTGTCGTTTTCTTCACTTTTATGCTCCAAAAACGTCCAAAATGCTTCCTTTTCCAGATTTCTTCTCCAAAGTACCTAAAATGACAAAAAGAACGATTTAGGGCAATATTTGATCAAATAAATACGATTTAGGGCTTAAATGACCCCCTAAAAGCGGTACACTTTTCGCTTCATCACTAGGCATTAAGGTACCTATGCTTTCCATCTTGTCATATACTATATTATACACGACACGAATGATACAACCTAATCCAAAACCTAGTATGATACACGTTAACATGGTCTTTCGAAATCACTTGTATATAGGATTATCGTCACATAAAAACACAATAAGACTCTTGTTAACAAATGGTTCGAGTCTTGGTTAGGGTCGCGGTGTGTGTTTAAGTTTCGTGTTCGAGTCGCATAGGTTTTAAGTTATAGCTTCATTGTGATTCGCGAGTTGTCAAGTTTTGGATTCTTGATCGACTGGTGTGGGAGATCAATTGTGGTTTATTTATGTCTCGCATGCATGCTTTTCTCTCGAGGGTGGTATATGATTTCATATGTGAAACGCATGCATGGGTTATATATATATATTGATCATGTCTCGCGGAGTGTGTGTCTTGGGTCGAATCTTGTCTAAAACTTGTTTTGATGTTCTTTATATTTTGTATGAGCATATGTCAAGTTAGCATGTTTCGAGATCGGTTTTGGAAGAGTTTCATGGTGTTACATTTAAAAAAAAAAGGGTAAATAGTTTTGTAACTTGTATCTCTGGTTCATGTGTATGTAGTATAGTATGCTATAGACTTACCTTTCCCTGTATAGATTGCAAGTTCAAGCAGTTCTTCTATTGTTGTCCTTGTACAAAAATTTTGGGTCAAATACGAGTGACTAGTGGAGATTGAAAAGTAATATGTGCATGAGAGTGTGGGTAACGAGAAGGGGGAAATAAATGATGTCTCGATTATGTTGAGTTGGTTATAGTCGAATAAGATTTAAGTGCAAAAAGGGGTCTCGGGTTTGTTTCGATGTCAAATTTTGGTTTCTATTAAACTATGTCAAAAAGGATTTGCATGGGTGTGTTTTACGCATGATTTCACAAATCAACTAAAAAAAAAACTATAATAGTTGATCATCTATTTATATAATGACAGTTTAAACCCTAAACTATTAAAAGTTGTCATAATGAACCTTAAACTATAATGTGATCGTATTAAGTCTAAAAGTTATTTAATTGTCATTTATGACCCTAAAAGTCATTCAAATGGAAAACTTACTAATTATAGGAACTTACTAAAAATAGAAAGTCACTAAAAAGGGAAAGCCGACTTAAATGAGAAATCTGATTTAAATAAGATATTAATAATAAGACGATCATGTATTCGTGTAGATTCGCTGAAGAAGGAGTTTGCTTCCGATCTTTATGTTTCTATTTGTGTTTTCACTTGCGGTCTAAGGTACAGATATTCTACCCTTTTTCAGTAAGGGTGTTTTTCCCTCTTTTGGACTTATTGATCTTGATTCGTATTAGGATTTCCTAAGCCATTGCTATGTTCCCTACACTTTGGTTCGTTCGTTTGATTCATTTTGACCTTGATGTTCGATATGACCCTGTTTACTTTGAACCTTTGATATGAACCCTTTGCCATGAACCTTTGATATTTGGACTTTGACTATGATTCGATGACTTAGACTATTTGAACCTTTGCTATGATTTGGACCTTTGACCTTTGACCCTTGACCCTTCAGTTTGATACCCGAGCCAAGTTCGTTTCCTAGCCATGAAGGTAACATGGCCGTGTCATTGATGCACCAATGGCATGACTCCAGTGTGGTCGAGTGATGTTCCACACCGTCCCCATTTTGATTATTATGTGCACACTACATTTATTATGGCCAGTATATTGTTCGGGGGGCGTATGGATGCATCCTAGGTTCGTGTTCGTATTAGTGGATTTAACATGATTTGATATTATATGATATTGTTCGGTGACTGATGCATGGGTGCAATCCACGTCTTTCACATATTTTTCGAGAGCTGATCACTCCAATTTGATACATGAGGACACCCCTCATATTATCTGGTTACTTGAGAGGTATCCCCTCTAGATTGCTTACATGGTTACTATATTTGATTTGTTTGGGCTCGTGGTGGATTACTGACCCTTTTCTTACTTTGATTCCATATTTATTTATACCTCATGCTTTTCCCAATGCACCATACTTTTCATATTCGTTCTTTATCTTTTGGTTTCGTTTATATATATCTGTTCACTGGGCTTTTTAAGCTCAGCCGCATTTCTTTCCTGCGGCAGGTTTTAGTTCGGAAGCTGGGTTATGGGTGGAGAGTACCTTGGACTTAGAAGACTATCCTCGATTTAGAGATGACTAGAAGAGATTACATTTCAGACTTAGTATTTTGTTATTGTTCTCATTTGTAACTTTGTAATTCAGATTTTTCTTTGTAACCTTTGGAATTCAATTGTATTATATGAGATGTATGCTTGTGTTTGCTTTGATATGTAACCGTAATGTAGTACTTCTACCTTTATCGGGTTGGGGTGTTACAATTATGGTATCAGAGAGACAGGCTGCGACTTGTAATACATTTACCCTTGACCTGTGAAATTTGGACCACTAAGTTTCCACTGTAGGCGCTCATAAGACAACCTTTGAGAAATTGCTTTAGGATCTCCCTATAGGAACATAAGTTATAACCGGTGAGGAATGGGTAGACTAGGACATCTATGTAAGTAGCATTGCTTCCGCATCACTCTGATTCGTGCCTCTGTCTTTAGCTATGTCTTATAAGAACATTTGTTTCAGAATCTAGAAAGTTTTGCAACCTAAGCTTAGTAACCAAGTAAGATTGGAATACCTTAAGAACCGCATGGATACCTTACATCATTTAGGTTTCACTTCCTGATTCTGACCTCCATCTCCGATTTGTTTGATAAACAGTTTGATACCTTTCCGACCATCCCGAAGGTCATTCAACCGTCATGTGTTTGACACATTCTGTGAATTCATTACTTATGCTGGATATAGAATGTATCATCTGATACTACTTGAATCTGCATAATCCATTGATAATCCTATGAGAACTCTGGTAATTATTAACCATGAATATATGGGGATTTGTTCCCTCCCTTCGAATGATGAACTTTATTTTCCGATCAGTTCCTTTGAAAGGATATGATGAAAATATTATCTCAAAATGGATTCGTTAACTAAGCATGATGATGCTGACAACTGATATCCCATACGTCTCACTTTTGACAACCTTACGATGTTCGTATTACCGATGATGCACACTGTACCTGTCATTATGCTAAGAAGCTAAACAAAATTCCAACACCTTGAACTGTTCGCTTATCGATCTCAACACTATGATAAACCATGTACTTGACCTTGATATATGAACTATCCGTCTGGCTTGACGACCGTATTCGTTCTACAAATCCGTTTACTCTTGATATAATTGACTTTGAGGTCTTTTGGTTATGGATTTGATGGCTCTTCGTAAAGCTACCATAGACTACCGTATCTGAAATGTGATCTTTAACAATCTACTTCACCCTACTTTAGCTTTGATGACTCTTAACCACTTAAATCTGTTAAGATTAATGCTGCTATGGAAACACTTACTCCGATCTCGTTTGATTGTCAAATTTCTCCTGACACCTATTAGTATCCACCCTTAGAAAGCTCTGGCATCGGAAGTATTTGTTGTACAAAAATTTTCTGGTGTTTTCTGATGAACCTATTGGGATTCCCTCCTGCGTGAGAAGTAGAATTGACTTTGAACCGATCTCAATTGACGAAACCATGATGCCATAGAAGTTGAGAGATTAAAGGAGCTGATGGAATATGATTTTGTTCACCTCAGTGTTCTCTTTGAATGCACCTGTTGGTTTATGAAAAAGAAAGAGGGAAGTATGCCGCGACGTATCGACTATCATGAATTTAACCGTGTCACTATCCATAATCATTATCCATTTCCGCGTATAAATGATTGATTTGGTCTACCTTTGAAACTCCGGATCAGACGGCCTCATTTAGGTTTGAAGGACTGAAGAAGCAACCACAAGAACTTCTAAGAAGGGAGTTAACTAACTGAGAGTAACCTCCGTGAAGCATTTCAGTTTTATTCGTGAAGAGGAAGTTTGGTGATGTGAAGTAGATATCAAGTTTCCCTAAGACGTTTCCTGAAGCTGTTTTCGTACTCGTTGTGATCATTATGAGTTTTAAATGATGCCAATTGTATTGGCTAAAAGAATCATGTTTTCGCGAGTATTTGGACAATTGTCATAGTATAACAGTGTGTTTGTGCTCAGAGACGAAAGAGGAACACATAGATCATCTTCGTATTAAGTAGAATGACCCTTTGTTCTGGAAGAGTAGATTTGATTGGCGTTCAGAGATTTTAGCAGACAACACTACCAGGTATCCGGTGATGACAGCAGTTTGAGTTGGCGAATATCGAACTGTGCTAGAAGACCTGTCAAGGACACGCAGTCTTGCTTCTCTATTCATTTTAGTTGTACTAAGATGAATTGAGAGCAGAAGCAGACTCGCGAATGGAAGAATGCACGGTGATCATGTCAGAGATTCACGCTACCACACCACAATTCCAAGAAGAGTTGCCGAAGGCTTGAGGAACCAGACTCAAGTTATAATTCCTTTTCACCGTAGGATCAGATGTACAAGCGTAGACAGGCTACTCGGACTTGGAAGAAATTTTGGAATTTTGTATTTGAATGGACAAATTTTGAAGCAAACATTTATGTTTGGTTGAGTTGATTCTATGAAGGATGAACTTATTGATGACGTAATTCACTTCTGCTTAACCCCCATAAGCTTCCGTTACCTGATAATAAAATCCTTTGAATGATTTATGTTCCCTGTTAGAAATTCCGTGCTATGGTTATTATGCGTTGTTGGATGATGGTTTTGTTATGAGGACTTTGATAAATTGTGGAAGAACTTATGCTTTTGACGATGTGTTTCATTTGATGCTTACTAAGTTCCGTTACGTTATCTATACGATCTGTTTCTTTATTTCGAATCCGTAATGATGTTTGATTCGGACCAACCCTAGGAGGTAGAAGGACTGTTAGGTGGTTAAGATAAGTTGCTCATTTCACGACTTGAGATAAATTATGGTCATCATGAGGGCATATTTATATGATGCTAGTATTATGACGTTTGGCCAACGTGATAATACTTACATCATATAACGTGCACTTATTGTGATCATAGGATATTTCGAGGAGTGCCTTAGAAGCCTTAGAATTTCTGATATCTGATTGAGACTTTAGGTTCATTCTACCTATACGCTTAATCTGCCTTCACCGTTATACGATTAGATACGTTTGAATACTCGACACGTGTTTGCTGACCTCTGTACTTCCGATAAGAATCTTTGGTCCTGTTGTAGAGCTTTCTGCTGATTGATGTTATCAAACAATCTGTTTCTGTCTGTATGGATTCGATCTGTTACTATGAAGGAGTACACCTATGTTTTGCTATATATACGTCTCACATTCGATGAATCTGTTCATGATGACCTGTTATGAATTAAGATATGAGATTTTGGGTTCTGAGAAAACAAGACCTGTCTGTTTATGAGGATACCTTGGAAGGTATATTGAAGACGAGACTATTTGAAAATCTGAAGAGTTAAACATATTTATCACCCTTATATTTCTACAATTCGATATATTCTTATATGTTTGGCCTAATCAATTCCACGAACGATATATCCGTCAAATCCTACGTATTCCCTGTATCTCTTTGGAGAGAATATGATTATTATCTGTTACGTTTGGCATACTATTCTTTTATGTGGAATTCATTATGGTATGTCTTTTCTGAGAAAGCCGAAGCTATTTTAATCAACGAGATAGAGTCATGAGAAACAAGTCATCCACACTTCCGTTCACAGTCCGTTGTGTTTCCGTTTTGTTTTCCCTTCAATTTTCGAGGACAAAAATTTTCTTTTAGAGGGGAAGAGTTGTAAAACCCAAAATTCTGAATACCTAATTTTACGTCTAATTTGAAATTTTCCTAAGTTATGGGTACGATTAATTATAAAACCGAAAGTAACTAAATGAATTTACCGTTAATCCAAACAAGTAGAACAAAACATCATTATGGAACTTTTAAAAATATTTAATATGTTTAGTATAATTGTATATCATTTAATGTAATTATTCTTATATTATCTCTATCCTAAAATAGAGGAACCGAATGTAATTATAGACACCATGTAAATCAATAGAGAAGATCACGGGTTATATTCCATCATTTCCATTTACACCTTTGACAGATTTCCATCTCACCCCAAATCGTGTATATGCCCTTGTATTAAGAAGATACGCACCTCCTATCTAAATAACAAAACACGACATTCCCTCTTTGAAAACCATTCACACGCTTTGTTCACTACTACAAAACGAGCCTAAGGCAACATTTTTGAAGCAACACTTGTAAAATGTGTTGCTTTTTTTACAACCTTGGTTGTAATGCAACATTTTTCATATAAGTGTTGCATTTATATATCTAATGCCATACTTTTTTTAGAAGTGTTGCAAATTTTACATGTTTGTGCAACATTTTTTTAGCAGTGTGCATAACAAAAAACTTAAAGGCAATCTTTACTAAAAATTCACCAAAATAGTTTTAGTGGGATAAAACTTTTCATTTGCCGCTTCACCAAAAGTTAGACACATACATTTCCCCCAAATTTCCCCAGAATCATATACTCTCACAAAAAAAAACCCATTACATTTCTCCCAAAATTTCACAGTGATTCTTTGTCACACCCTGAATTTACCTGTTAATGGCAGCGGATATGAATACCTTGGTGTGACTTTCATGGCGTCTCATACAATGGATATATTGAACGACCTAAAGTGCCGTTTTGAAAATACACGTTTGATCATAAATAAAATCAGAGTTTACAAAACATAGGTCCCAAATGATGTTGCAAGTTTATATAACAAAACCATAGTAGATCAAACTTTTACATAAGTGCATGAAAATAAGTGATGCAAGTCGACCCCGCGACTCCAAAATAGCCAAATGCATGTCCACACGCTAGCTAATTACCTGAAAATACATTGCTAAAAACGGTCAACATAAAGTTGGTGAGAGATCATAGGTTTAATAAAATGAAGGTATACGATAGCCACAAGTATAAAGTGTATGACATAAGTCACATAAAAATGGTGTACAATAGACTTAAGCTCATGACCCCGAAACTATGACTGAATCTGTGGTGCCCCTCAGAGTGTTTTGCCAGGCACTCTAATAAAAAGACATGAAATGCATCCGCTATCGGTTGTTGGTCAAAGCCAACACGAATGGAGGCGTCACCCTCGATAGATCTATCCACTCACTCTCGCTTACAGGTAAATTAACGGTTCATGATATAGGGGACTTTCATATGGCAACAAGGTAACTTAATCTATGTACAAGGAATTTGATACTAGGGCTCGCATATAAAAATGGTTGCAATGTATTCTCCCCCGTGGGATTTGAAATGAAAATAATAAATTGAAAAACGGGGCTATGAAAACTCACCTGGTATGATAGCACAATGATAATGATGAGTAAGATGAAAATGGAACTCGGCCTCTAAACGCGACCTATTATGAATGATATGACTTATGTAAGCAATGATGTAACTCAACTCATGCAAATACTTATGTTAACGATACCACTTGATACTTTTAAAGATACCATTTATTGTCAATATATACGTTTTTGACATATCGTCAAGTTATAAAACATTTCTCGTTTATATATAGTGAAATGGTACTCAATGATCCTTATTTGGTATTATATTGTCAAATATAACAGTTTCGTCGTAAAATAATACTTTATACGACTTGTGAAAATATAACCATTTTGGCCGTGTAAAACTAGTCGCGAAAATTATATACTTTGTATACATATTAGTATTCCGACTTGACGTTCTCAAAAACCTTATAACAATATTTCAATATCGTTACTTTTGACATTGAATCAACCGCGCCTCGATCGATTTGGTAAACGGCTATCAATATTTCAAGTTATGAAAATACTAGTTTTTAACACTCTATTTTCTACTAAAAAGGGTGCTGTCAAAATATATACATATCGTCGAGTCTTTAAAAGTCCATATTTTGTTCGTTATAAGCTCGTTTTCAACGTTCTATATATCCGCGGGTTCGTATAATTATGAACTAACATATTTTTAATGTCTCGGCTCATCTAGATCACGGCTAACGACTCGTTTTGCTCCTGAAAATTCGGCCAACAGCACATTTTTTTCTGAAAATATAGTTTTCGTCGCGTAACTTTAAAATTTCATATCTTCTTCGTTATAATTCGGATTTTAATGATTCTTGCGCTCACGGGTTCGTTTTTGAAAGATCTTTCTGAATATGAAGGCCAAAATATTTCAAAAGATTCTGAGTTTTCCAGATCTGTCGTTTAAAAACAGTCCCTTTTCTATTTTGTTTAAAAATCCATTTTCAAGGTTCTAACTTAATCAAATCACTTCATATCAACTCCACAAGTTCGCAAATCCTACCATACACCTTCTTAGGGTGTCATGGGGTCCTAAACATCACCATCCTTGGTGGATTTCATGAAATCATTAATAAAACCTATGGATCTAGTGTTTAAGATAGTTTATGTGCAAAAGTGGTATCTAAAACATAAATAACTTGCATGAATAATTTATATAACTTGAAAATACATAAACATATGAATCAAATGAAAGTAAAATATGAAAAATTAGTGTTCTTGAAGTTACTTACAAAGTATGATGAGATTTGAAGAGATTTGGATGAAAACCTTGAGGTTTTTATTTCAAAACCTTAACAAGGATCATGAAATGAACTAAAATAACACTTGTACTAAAAAAAATTATTGTTTCTTCCTTGGTTCTTGTGGCTGCCGTGGATATGGGAGAGGAAGAGAGAATGGATTTACTTTTACACCTTGTGAAATGAACTACTATGTGTAGTTTATGAAATTAAATCAAAAGAAATCATGTACTAGCTAATAAATGTGAAAGTATGGCATGGAAGAAAAATTAAGCACATGTGTAAGAGGGGGGCGTGGGTTTGGATGAAAAAGTGGGCAATTGGAAGATATTTTGTAGATATTGTATGAGTTAGTTGTTTAGGTGTACACTTCGGGTGTTATCGGGTACCGAGTTGTCTTGAAATAAATATCAACGAAGTGACGTAAAATACGACGAAGTTGCAAAAATTGTAAAAATATATTCCTGATAAGAATCGGGTGTCGGAATAATTATCGGGTTAATTTTTCGTAATATGACGGAGTTATAAGCCCTTAACGAAAAATATAGCAATTGGTGTAATAACACCGGGTAAAATAATAATATAAACTTTATATTATTAAAATTAGTATAAAAATTTATTAGGATCATTGTCTGGAGTACTGGGTATAATTGTTAATAATACTGACTGAGTGGTAACGTTAATTAAATAAATAACCATACGTAAATTTAAATAATGCATAACCGTGCATGAATTAAAATACTGATGATATGCAGACTCCTCTAGTCTATATGATGTGTCCTTACTGACAATGTTATGAATTCACAGCTAAACCGAACTGGTTACGTGAATTTAAAGTCTTCTGAAAACTTGGTTTACGATTAATGGTAAATTGTCGAGGTTAGGAAAATGACCTGAAATTACGAATTCTGACAGTCACCCCTCCAAAAGGGAATTCAGTCCCTGAATTCAATTGTTGTTGGTTTCAGAAGCAGGCTCGGGAAAAAGATGCGGATACTTGCGTCGCATTTGGTCTTCTCGTTCCCAAGTAGACTCGGGTCCTCTTCGAGAATTCCAGCGAACTCTCACGATAGGAATTCGACTCTGCTTCAATAGCTTGACCTCGCGGTCCATGGTTTCTGATGTTGGATGACGTCCATTGGTTGACAATAGGCAAAACTAACGGCATGGGTATTCAACCTTACTTAAGTCCTGAAATGGTTCATCATTGAAGTTGTTACCATGATGGCAAAAATGTAGGTATCGGCTGATAATACGTCGAGGAATGCCTGTCTCGTTTTCCTATGCGGATGGGGGAATCCGTTCGGGCATGTTGCTGTTCTTGACATGGAAGTGGGGTTATCCGAAATTTATACAGGTAGTAGGGCCTTAGGAAGGATCTACATCGATATCCTTGCTTTATCTTGAATATCCATTGAGGAAGCTTGTTGTTATAAGGAAACTCGATCAATGGCAAATGGTTCGCCCAACCATTTCTAAAGTCGATCACACATGCCCTAAGCATATCTTCCAGTGTTTAGATTATTCTCTCACTCTGACCATCGATCTGAGGATGGTACGCAGTACTCATGTCTAACTTAGACCCAAAAGAATCCTGCAATGACTGTTAGAAGTTTGAAGTACGCGATTATCTCTATCGGAAATGATGGAAATTGGTGCACTGTGCCTTAAGACTATTTCCTTGTCACAAAGTCTGATAAGCTGCTTCATGGAATGAGTCTCTTTGATTGGAATGAAATGGGTTGATTTGGTGAGACGATCTACTATAACCCAAATAGCATCGTAACCACCTGAAATCTTGGGGAGTTTAGTAACAGAGTCCATTGTAACGTGTTCCTATTTCCATTGTGAAATTTCTGGTTGCTGAAGTAATCCTGTTGGTTTCTGGTACTCGGCTTTTACTTTAGCACAAGTATGGCATTTGCTGACATAAGTAGCTACTTCTACTTTCATGTTTGGCTACCAATAAAACCTCTTGAGGTCCTGACATATCTTATTAGAACTTGGATAAATAAAGTACTTCGACTTTGTGTGTTTCATTAGGAAAATACTTCTTGAGGTCTGAAAGGTGAGATGAGTAGTATATATGTTGCTGAACTCTGGCGGAAACTTAGGTTTGTATGCCAACTGATCGGTTCTAACTAGAATCTGAAATGGTCCAATACTGAGAGCTCAGTCTGTCGGGTTACCCAAAAATTGTATCCTGCCTTTCCAAGGCAAGGCTTTCAATCATAGCTCGTGCTTCCACTTGAATCTAGGAGGTTCATCATTCAAGGATATCAAATCCGGATGATGTGCATCATGCATTAACCTAACTTCCATTGTTTTCTCATTTCTCGTAACTGATTCTTGACTTGTGGAATTCCCTTGGTTGTTTCCCGGTTTAGTTCTAGGCCCGTGAATTTAACTTTTCCAAATTCGATATGTACATGTGTATATGGTCACTTGGGCCATAGGGTGTCTTAAATGGTGCCTTTATATATTCCCGTGTTGGCTATTTTTGCTGGTGATGAAATTTATCAATAATCGAGAGATTATCCTAATCCATTCAAAGTTGGTTATGTGGTGTTGAATACATCCTATAGTGCTCAGGTAGTTCTCTTAAGGATTCGTCGGGCTAACGATGGTAAAGCGTGTATATCCAATTAGAAAAGGAATATCTTAAAGGAATTGCTAGAAATCTGAGGGGTATCGTCTATCCTTTCGTCGTTTCTATGTCATGAAATATCCTTCATAATGTAGAGTCTCTCCTAGAGAAATCAATGGTAAAATTCAACTTAATGGCTGAGTGAGTGATGAGTGGTGTAAGTATCCGGTGGAAGTTTGTTAAAAAGGGGGTTCATGAAAGATTCCATTTGTTTACAAAGCTTTTGAATGAAGATTGTTATTAATAATTCCTGAAAATGTGACTATTTTCTTCACGGCATAATTCCTCCTGAATTATACATAGGTGATCAGGCTATGTATAATTGAGGACCAACGATGCGTTGCTTGGTTAAATTGAAACGGTATTACTTTTTCCCAAAAGTTTTAGATGGTGTTCAACGTGTTGTTTTGATAAATGGTTTTCTAGATATTTCCTTTGAAAGTAACATGAAAATTGTCTCGCGTAGCGGTAGTAAATACTTGATAAAATGACAGAAAATCCATTTATAGGGTGATACAAAATGGCTTATTTTGAAAATTCTGAAAAACGATTCTCCCGTAGGGTAGTAAAATAACTTGCATTATATTTGTTGAATGGTTCATTGGATACATGGATGAATCTTTCGAAATGGTAATAGTCTACTAATCTGCCAAGAGTGAAATCAGTTTAATCCCTAATAGGATAGTGGTATGTTGTTGTGGAACGATTGAAAATGGAGCAATTGAAATAGAAATGGAATAACCCAAGGTTGTGAGTATCAGGGAAATAGCAAAAGATAGTTATTACATTGGATAGAAGAGTGCTTATACAACTAGGTCAGGTCAACGTACCAACGGAAAATTACAATGGATAGATACGACCCTAAGGGCTCGAAATACGGTTTATGATATAAGGCAGGAATTCCTTTCCTTAGAACCTGTGCCATCAGTTTCTGAGCCATCCTGTTTGCCTCATCACATGTTTGCGGGTCAGAAGAGATCACATCTCCACAGATGTTTTTAGGTAAACCACCAATGAAGTTTTCCAACTACTTCTCATTATTAGGAACCATAGACGGGCATAAAGCAGCCAACTCTTAAAATCTTCTGAGGTATGTCTCAATGTCATTACCCAATGTCACTAGTTCATAAAACTCGACCTCCAACTTCTTCACTTCCGTGCGTGGACGAAACTTCTTCGTCAATAAATTCTTGAATTCATCCCATGTATGCTTGTATGCATTATCCTTTCTAATGAGCTCGGTGTAGGAATTCCACCATGATATAGCTTCATCAGGGAGTGTACTAGCAACAAACTTTACCTTAGCTTCCTCGGGACAATAGCATAGGTGAAATACAGATTTGGTATGCTCAAACCAACGAATCATAGCAATGGCTTCTTCAGTACCTTTTGAATTTGATGGGATTACCACTTTTGAAGTCCTTATACGTACACTTTCTTCCATTAGTTCCATTACTAGCCTTCCCAGATGTCTCTATCTGAGAAGCAGTCTCAACGGCTCTTTCAACCACTAGTGCTTCAGCAATACTATTCTTAACAAGCTTTTGGATAGCTGCTTGTGTCATGTTCGGTGTAGCCGATGTAGTCTTAACTTTCCTTGGTGCCATGTTTCTTCAAAACCATAAAAAAAAAAAAAATACAACCATGAGTACTCGTAATAGCAACGATCATTGTTCACTATGTATACCACCACAATCATGCGTATATCCTCATAACACATGAATACAACGCTTGAAAATTTCGGTCTACATTGACCGGTGTCATAGATAGCACAACCATACCCATATAGTAAAGTCAATACTTGAGGATCTCGTTGTACAACAATCAAAATACCACAAGCTTCTTTGAACTACGCCACACTTCCCGTGGCAAGGATGATAGTAAAAGCGAGTAAAGGTAAAAGCTAGGAGGATGTCCTTTTCAATGAATCCAGGGTTGTGGCGTCATAAGATTAAGATGAGTCCTGAAGTGAGGTCCGGGGTTGTGCATCGATTCATGTCCGAGATAATGTAGATTCCAATCCATTCTTGAGGAATCTATTGATGTTCCTGTTGCGTCCGTGATCTTGGTGTTATCCATAAAATGTTATTTAATTCATGTCAAGTGAGAATGGGAAAAGGGAAATGACAATGGTCGTACTGAAAGGCAAGGTTAGGCTCCCGAATCTCGAAGGTCTCGGTGTCATATCTGATTGGTGGGGTGTTGTTACGATGACCAATGATGAAATCCAACTCTTCGGCTTAGAATGTGATGTAATCAAACTTGGTAATGAGGAGGGTGTTGTGAAGAGTTCTCTTGTGGTGGTGTAATATTGCTCAAAGCATCTTGTTGGTTCATTATGTCATGGAAGTATGAGTCGGTTATACCTGAGATAGTATAGAGTCCTTGCGAGGAATGCCACTCTTTGGCGATTTGTTGTTGCTGTTGTTTGGTTTGTGGGGCATCCAAACCCTCACGTGTAGTCTCAATTAATTAGAGATCATCATCTAACGATGAAGAGTAGTAGGTTGTCTAACAGTAAGGGCTCTCGAACTCTCATCAACCTTAATCTGTAAGGTGGTGTAGTGTCCTTAGTGGTAGATGGTAATGGTGTATCAAATCATGTACGCTTTTCAAGTGGTAAGTTAAGTATGTGGTTAGAGTCCCTGAGATGTGATGGTATAAATGGGGTTCCATATGATGATGATGAAGTCGATGGTGATAATACTGAAGGAATCGCTACCCTCTTTTACGCTATCTTGCGACGTCTAAGCGGTAAAACTGGAGTATGCACTATGGGACGACCAATAGTGGTATGAGTAGCTGATAATGGTGGTAATACATGAGTGGTGAGTGTTCTAATAGTGAGGGAATGAAGATATACTATCTTTCTTGTAATAAACATCCTAATAGGTCCATAAGTACTAAGCATGTACGTCTTATCAAATGGTATACTCTGTATGGGCTGAAGTAATAGGGACATCCCTGTTCCTAAGATACCTTAATGGTGATAATGATGGTGTAGATGCGACTTTACCCTCCTCAAGGGCTCGGTCTCGGCATCGGATGTTATCCATAGTGAGTATGATGTAAGGTCAACTGGTGAAAGAACGATGTGATGTATGAGTAATGGGCACCCTAGGAGTAGAGGCAACAAAACGTACGCTCTTCCTAGGACCCCCGATCATCTTGCGACGTCGGAACATAAGAGTTGGATCCTGTGGAAACCGGAATAGTATGGGATGATGAATCTGTAGGTGCACGAGTAACCAAAGGTGGTGCAATAAGTGAAATCTGAGGAGTAGGTGCAACAATGGGAGTAGTAGAAGACATAGTGTCCTCGATGTAAACATCAGAAAGTATAACCATAGGGTGGGAATTGGAAGACATATCTCTGTGGCAACAATGCAAAATGAAATGAATAACCCATGTAATGAATCCTCGTAAATAATAATGTGCACTTATGATGTAATGATGAGACGCTACCGTTGGGGTAGTTATAGTCTAGGGTCCAAGATACAACCTAGTTCGCTATAACCTCTGCTCTGATGCCAATCTGTCACACCCTGAATTTACCTGTTAATGGCAGCGGATATGAATACCTTGGTGTGACTTTCATGGCGTCTCATACAATGGATATATTGAACGACCTAAAGTGCCGTTTTGAAAATACACGTTTGATCATAAATAAAATCAGAGTTTACAAAACATAGGTCCCAAATGATGTTGCAAGTTTATATAACAAAACCATAGTAGATCAAACTTTTACATAAGTGCATGAAAATAAGTGATGCAAGTCGACCCCGCGACTCCAAAATAGCCAAATGCATGTCCACACGCTAGCTAATTACCTGAAAATACATTGCTAAAAACGGTCAACATAAAGTTGGTGAGAGATCATAGGTTTAATAAAATGAAGGTATACGATAGCCACAAGTATAAAGTGTATGACATAAGTCACATAAAAATGGTGTACAATAGACTTAAGCTCATGACCCCGAAACTATGACTGAATCTGTGGTGCCCCTCAGAGTGTTTTGCCAGGCACTCTAATAAAAAGACATGAAATGCATCCGCTATCGGTTGTTGGTCAAAGCCAACACGAATGGAGGCGTCACCCTCGATAGATCTATCCACTCACTCTCGCTTACAGGTAAATTAACGGTTCATGATATAGGGGACTTTCATATGGCAACAAGGTAACTTAATCTATGTACAAGGAATTTGATACTAGGGCTCGCATATAAAAATGGTTGCAATGTATTCTCCCCCGTGGGATTTGAAATGAAAATAATAAATTGAAAAACGGGGCTATGAAAACTCACCTGGTATGATAGCACAATGATAATGATGAGTAAGATGAAAATGGAACTCGGCCTCTAAACGCGACCTATTATGAATGATATGACTTATGTAAGCAATGATGTAACTCAACTCATGCAAATACTTATGTTAACGATACCACTTGATACTTTTAAAGATACCATTTATTGTCAATATATACGTTTTTGACATATCGTCAAGTTATAAAACATTTCTCGTTTATATATAGTGAAATGGTACTCAATGATCCTTATTTGGTATTATATTGTCAAATATAACAGTTTCGTCGCAAAATAATACTTTATACGACTTGTGAAAATATAACCATTTTGGCCGTGTAAAACTAGTCGCGAAAATTATATACTTTGTATACATATTAGTATTCCGACTTGACGTTCTCAAAAACCTTATAACAATATTTCAATATCGTTACTTTTGACATTGAATCAACCGCGCCTCGATCGATTTGGTAAACGGCTATCAATATTTCAAGTTATGAAAATACTAGTTTTTAACACTCTATTTTCTACTAAAAAGGGTGCTGTCAAAATATATACATATCGTCGAGTCTTTAAAAGTCCATATTTTGTTCGTTATAAGCTCGTTTTCAACGTTCTATATATCCGCGGGTTCGTATAATTATGAACTAACATATTTTTAATGTCTCGGCTCATCTAGATCACGGCTAACGACTCGTTTTGCTCCTGAAAATTCGGCCAACAGCACATTTTTTTCTGAAAATATAGTTTTCGTCGCGTAACTTTAAAATTTCATATCTTCTTCGTTATAATTCGGATTTTAATGATTCTTGCGCTCACGGGTTCGTTTTTGAAAGATCTTTCTGAATATGAAGGCCAAAATATTTCAAAAGATTCTGAGTTTTCCAGATCTGTCGTTTAAAAACAGTCCCTTTTCTATTTTGTTTAAAAATCCATTTTCAAGGTTCTAACTTAATCAAATCACTTCATATCAACTCCACAAGTTCGCAAATCCTACCATACACCTTCTTAGGGTGTCATGGGGTCCTAAACATCACCATCCTTGGTGGATTTCATGAAATCATTAATAAAACTTATGGATCTAGTGTTTAAGATAGTTTATGTGCAAAAGTGGTATCTAAAACATAAATAACTTGCATGAATAATTTATATAACTTGAAAATACATAAACATATGAATCAAATGAAAGTAAAATATGAAAAATTAGTGTTCTTGAAGTTACTTACAAAGTATGATGAGATTTGAAGAGATTTGGATGAAAACCTTGAGGTTTTTATTTCAAAACCTTAACAAGGATCATGAAATGAACTAAAATAACACTTGTACTAAAAAAAATTATTGTTTCTTCCTTGGTTCTTGTGGCTGCCGTGGATATGGGAGAGGAAGAGAGAATGGATTTACTTTTACACCTTGTGAAATGAACTACTATGTGTAGTTTATGAAATTAAATCAAAAGAAATCATGTACTAGCTAATAAATGTGAAAGTATGGCATGGAAGAAAAATTAAGCACATGTGTAAGAGGGGGGCGTGGGTTTGGATGAAAAAGTGGGCAATTGGAAGATATTTTGTAGATATTGTATGAGTTAGTTGTTTAGGTGTACACTTCGGGTGTTATCGGGTACCGAGTTGTCTTGAAATAAATATCAACGAAGTGACGTAAAATACGACGAAGTTGCAAAAATTGTAAAAATATATTCCTGACAAGAATCGGGTGTCGGAATAATTATCGGGTTAATTTTTCGTAATATGACGGAGTTATAAGCCCTTAACGAAAAATATAGCAATTGGTGTAATAACACCGGGTAAAATAATAATATAAACTTTATATTATTAAAATTAGTATAAAAATTTATTAGGATCATTGTCTGGAGTACTGGGTATAATTGTTAATAATACTGACTGAGTGGTAACGTTAATTAAATAAATAACCATACGTAAATTTAAATAATGCATAACCGTGTATGAATTAAAATACTGATGATATGCAGACTCCTCTAGTCTATATGATGTGTCCTTACTGACAATGTTATGAATTCACAGCTAAACCGAACTGGTTACGTGAATTTAAAGTCTTCTGAAAACTTGGTTTACGATTAATGGTAAATTGTCGAGGTTAGGAAAATGAACTGAAATTACGAATTGTGACATTCTTATCCGGATCTACTAGATCTACTCGTCAGGTATATCATCTATTTCATTTTACTCATTCATTAATTACATTATTATGGATTCATGATTCTTCTTTGTGTATATTTCATTTCACTTACAATCGATTATGTCTATGTCGTCTGTTTCTGAATCGGTTGCAACTGACCTTTACGATACAGGTATATCATTATTATAATTTCATGTTTGACAGGTATCTTATGGAATTTTATTTGTGAAAGCTGATCAGCCATTTTGAAACTGCTGCAGTAACGTTAAGAGAGCCGGTGGTCCTTGACTTTGAGTCGGGTATGGTATGTTCTAGGGATTTTGGAGAACCTGTTTCTCAGCCTGGTGTTGTTCAATTTTATTCCCAAGGTAATTCTTTAGTGGAATTTTCCTTCTGTCTATATGTTCGAATAACGTTTACTTTTAAGAGTTTCGTTGCGATTATTATAATCTCATTTTCGATAATTATCTTATGAAATTTTTTTTGTAAAATTTGATCAGCCATTTTGAAACTGTTTCAGTACCGTTAAGAGACCCGGTGGTCCTTGACTTTCAGTCGGGGACGGTACTTTCTATTACAGCTATTGACGGTTATGAGGAGTTGCCAACCACTGCTACTAATACCTGCCGGTCCTTTTCATATCGAATGGATTTTGGAGAACCTGTTTCTCCGCGTGGTGTTGCTCGCGGAGTCGTAATGTTGGACTTTACCTCGGGTACAGTTATCAAAGCTTCTGAAGGTTATTTCTATTTTACGTTACTGTTCTTTAGTGTATTTTACAAGATGCCCAATCGTTTTACTGAACCTTTTATTGTTAATATAGCCACCGAGTTTGACAAACGAGAGCCACCTTTGGATGAACATACAATACCTGCCTGTACAACAGGTACATACCGCAACGTACTTGGTTATTGGACTTTATTCCAGATGGTTTTTTTATTATATATACTTGAATTAGACTCATTCTTATTGTTACTTACGTTTGTGTTTACGCAGCTGCTGGCTTAAATGTGTCTGCAGCCAATGGTTTTAGGTCACGTCAGCGAAGGTCCGCTGCAGCGCACCGTTCGGGAGGTGTGGCATGGATGAAGATGAAAAGGAGATGCTTTCAGAAGCACGAGCTAGTTTAGCCAATACTAGAGGGAAAAAGGCCAAGAGGAAGGCCCGAGAAAAACATCTTGAAAAGGCTAGAAGGCTGGCTTCTTTGCAGTAATGGAACACTCTTTGGTCTTTGCTTACACTGCTTTCTTATAGGTGATCGGGATCACAACATCAGTGTACCGGTACTTTGAAACTGTTTTGTTGGTGATTTGTGCTTTGAAACTGTTTTGTTGGTAATTTGTGCTTTCCATATCATTCCCCCAATGATACTTGTTGATTATTTGTATCTATTATGGAATCAGGTACACATATACCAAAACAGGAAGGACATAGCTTAATTCAAACGCTTGAGTGATCACGCCAAAGGAAAGAAGGTCATGTATGTGTTGCTATGGTGTGTAGAGAATCCAATCCAACAGGTACACAAAAATTAATTTTGTTATTTTTGGAGGGGGTTTGGGATTGCTTTTTTTTTTTTTTTAGCTTATGGCTTTTAAGCAAAAGCTTATAACCATCTATGAAAATATGCAATTTAGAAGATAGTGTTAGGATTAGGTTCTGTTGTAAAAAACGCAATAAGCAAATACGCGGTTTCTTAGAGTGTGACAAATTCCGAGTATAGAATATAGGTGTTTCATCATTAAATCAATTCATGTTATGAGATATTTTTTGTCGCATTCAATTACAAGAAGATAATAAAGCCCACCAATTATTTAAGGTTTCCATCTAACAAAGATCTGTCTGTAAATATTCATGACACCGACATATTAAGTCAAACTAAATTTGACGTAAGCAATATACTTTATTTCATTAAAAAGGGGGTAAAACACAAATATATTAGCATAACGGTATTTATGTACTCATTTAACTGTATGTGACCAAAAGATAAGGTTAACGAGTTCTTTATATACGAGTACTTAATTATATGTTTTTTTCCCCCTTCTTTTTTGCAGCCTGATGGTATCACGAAAACAGATCTTAAAAAGTCTCCAAGTTATAAGAGGCTCATGGAGAGGTAAACTTTCATTTTGTTTATAGCAGTTTTGTGACCCAACTTTCACCAAATACATGTAATTTGCTTTGTTTAAGGTTAAAATTCCCTTTTTTATGTTCAAAATACCAACACTATTTTTTTTTGCTGTGTATTGGCTTTTGGTAAGTACTTATTGGTGCTTGCCCGTTTGTGAACGAACATGGTATATGCGTATGTTGAGCATTTAACGAAACTGACAGCATCTGGCTTGTTTAACAGTTAGACATATATAGCTGGATGTTTATTGAGTATTGATTACTGAATGAGTATCTTGTAGTCTCTAGTTATGTGTGTCGGTGTAAGTCGACTTGGGTACCATAGTACAATTTTCTGAAGACATGTGGTCATTCAGTTGGTGCTCATAATCAATGAAAAGTTGTAGTATGTCATGCCACTTTACCCTTTTAAAATGCCAGATTACTCACTAGTCAGTCACAATGTGGGAAACATTAGGGTCCCATTTTCAAGGTAGATCCATATGATGAAGAAATGTAACATGGTAATAAGTGGATGAATGCTTTCTTAATGGCTCTCTTTTGCTTCTATATATGGGAGTAAGATTGTTAGGTATAGGTGATGTATGTTAATATCTGACTTGGACCTTCGAAAACACGTTTGTAAATAAGGGGGATGTATATGAAATGTTAAAGAGGAGAAACTCTTTATTGAGGAACTACTCTGGACATGTATTTGTCTCATTACGACAGTTTCCTTACTCCCAATGTGACCATATTTTCCACGTCTGCACATGTTAGCAGATCTTCATCCTTCTTTTTTGGTTTTGCTATATATATTTTTGTTACACATGCTGTCACATTAAGGTTCACATGTACTCATTTTATTAGTTTATACCTTCTTCATATCTGCATTATGATTATAGAGTTCTTGTGTGATAATTGTATATTCATTCTGTTTGCTCGATTATCAATATGTTGATTTGCATCAATCTGCCGATTTTCTGTTTCCTGATTCACATTAGAGCTGCTTGCCCTTCATATTTTCGTCTAATGTTACTGAATTATGTTTTGGGTTAATCAGTTTAAGCCATTTGCAAGGAGGACGGCAATGAATGTTATGCTTGGCTTTTATACTTAAATACATAGTCATAGTGTGAAATATTTTAGTGCAGACTTACTGATGTGTATAATTATTAAGCCTAAATAGGGAAACATAGCTATACAAGGGCGCAGAAGAATGATTGACTGAATCTAAGCCATTATCATGGTGCAAGCGTGTAAAACCCTAAAATCTAAAATGAGCAAAAAGACCAAAATGCCCCTGCTAGTTTAAAAATTAATTAAAAGCTTATAATGTATCAAATAAATTCCAAACTTCTGGCAATGCACATGTTATGATCCCAAATAATTTTGACAATCTCATTTAACATTTACACAAGTGGCAAAATTACCATATTACCCCCGTAGTGTTAAAAATGAATAAAAAGTATTATAAAAGTCTCGAATCTATCCCAAACCTCTGGAAACGAACTACAAATCAAGTGAAATAATTATGAAGCATGCTATTAATATTTTTACAAGTCCAAAAGTGCATTATTTCACTCAAAATATTGTATGGCCGAATTATGTTAAACATTACAAAATTAAAGTAATTAAAATACATTTAAAGGTACAAGATAAATACAAATTAAATCCTAAATTTGGTAACTAATATTTCCAGCTAATAGAACCGAAAATACTGCCCATTCATCACCTTAAGACTCGGCCATTTACTCTTTATAGTTATCCTTAGCATTTTCTTTGATTTAACCTAATTTTGTTCTAGCCGACAAACACAAAACCCTCTCCAAAAATTCATTCGATCACTCCCATAAGCCAAGAACAATTTTCTGGAGTTCATTGCATCACTAAGGAGTTTAGAAAAATAGCAAGTCGATTTTTAGAAGCCTAGATCAAGAGCTATTGATTTTCTTCTTTATAATCACTCGAAAGGTATTATATTCCCAAACAATTCATTCGATCGTGTAAAAATTCATTTCTTAATTTTCCTGGATTTCTTACATTATGTGTGATCTGGGAAAAATGTGTACAAGGTTATTTGGTCCCGTTTGAAGCCGTGGTAAATTCTTGTGGTTCGAAAGTTCTAGCCGAGAATCACTAAATCGTGCAACACTCTTCCACTCGTTCTAAAAATTCCCTGGTATTTTTCTTAGCTTCTATTAATCATACCTAACGTGAGAAAAATAATAAAAATGGTCCATGCATTGTATATAATTCGTATGATAATTATTGTGTATTTGAAACCCTAAATCGAATTAAATTAAGAAATCATGCATGCGATTTTTCCTGGACTAGTGAACAATTTTCGTGGGCTTTATGATCTTAATATAACACTAGAAAAATGCTTATTTGATTTATTGAAGCCTAAAACTATTTTTTGGTGAATTATGTGTAATCGGCTAAAAGGGAAAATAAGGGCAAAAATACCTAGCGATTCATCTAGGGTTTAAAACTAAGAGGATCTGATCTTAAATGAACAATAATGATGTGGTAATGATGGCATAATTATTTGGGTCAATTAGGGTTTAATTTGATATATTTTGGTATTTACCGATTTGAAATTAAATATGAAAGGGTGTGTTTTGTCAATATTAAAACTCATGGGCTATTTTTTCATGTTCTATATATCATGTATGATCTGTAAAAAATTATTAAACGGGGGGTCTATATGTAAAATTTGTGAGAAAATGAATTAAATTGTAAATGTTAATTCGAAATGGAAATTAATTAAATACAAGGACTAAACATGTAATTTCTGAAAAGTTGAGGTCGAATTGTGTTATAAATGATATTCAGGGACTAATGTGAAAATTTGGATATTTATTGGGCTAATATGAAATTATTATTAATTAATGATTTAAATGTAAATTCTAAGGACTTAATATGTAACTTTACTAAAATAGAGGGACCAAACTTGTAATTTCTAGAAACTTGGGGCTGTTTTGAATAAATAAATATATTCAGGGAATTATGTGTCATTTTGATAATTTAATGGCTTGACATGTAACTATTGGTAATTAAATGTTGAAATTGTAAGTTTAAGGACTGAATATGTAATTTTGATAACTAGAGGGACAAAATGTGTGAATCATGAATAATTGTGGATACTTTCGTACAACATGATAAAATAAGTGTTCATGGAGTAATTTTGATAAAATAAGGGGCTAATGTGTAACTATGAATAATTGAAGGGTTAAAGTGTAACTTTTGTAACTAAGGGGTGTAAAGTGTAAATGGTGAAAACCTTAAGGACCAAAAGTGTAAATATGATAAAGATACTTTATTTCCAGCAAATGGTAATCAAATTAAGCCATATACTAAATATTTCTAATTATGGAAACTTTCTAAAAGTGGAAACTTACTAAAAAGGGAAAGTTACTTAAAATGGAAAGATGATTAATTTAGAATGATTTGTAATCCCCTTCTACTCCTCTAGGTGTGAAGAAGGAGAGACTCTGAGCTTTCCCCCATTTCTGTGCTTGTTTCTATTTTTGCTTTCGACATAAGGTACGGATACTCTACCCTTTTTAGTAAGGGTGTCTTATCACCTATGCTTCGATGTTGAGTTATGAACCTTTGCTTTGACCCTTTTGCTACGAACCTTTTGATATGAACCTTTTCATATGACTTTGAGATTCACTTTTGACATGACCTTGAGATATGCTTTGATATGACTTTGAGATGAACCCGTTTACATGACTTTGAGACCTGACTCTTAGTTTGATACCCGAGCCACCTTTTGTTTCCTAGCCAGGAAGGTAACCTGGCCATGTCTGTGATGCACCACTGGCATGACTCCTGTGTGGGGGAGTGATTTCTCACGCCGTCCCCTTTTATATTATGATATGGCCATTATGATTCTGAGATTATGATTTTGAGATTACTTTGAGTGGGGGCGTATGGATTGCAATCCTAGGCATGTATGTTTAGTGGATTTAACTATGACTTTGAGTATGACTTTGAGGTGACTGGTGCATGTGTGCTATACACGCCTTTTACATTTATGGGAGCTGATCACTCCACCCCTTTTGATACATGAGGACACCCCTCATATTATCTGGTTGCCTGAGAGGTATCCCCTCTGATTGTGAGATCTTGACTTTGAGTATTATGATGTTGAGATATGACTTTGAGTATGGCTCGTGGTAGATGACTATCCTATATATCTCCTATTTCTTATTGCATTGATTATACCTTATGACATTCCCCTTTGCTTCATTTTATTTTTGTTTCGTTATCTTTGCTTGTTATTATGTATCTGTTCACTGGGCTTTGTAAGCTCAGCCGCACGTTTTCTTTTCCATGTGCGGCAGGTATCTAGCTGGGAGATGGATTTATGCTTGGGATGAGAGTTAGTGAAGCTTTTGCCTTAGATGATGTCCTACCCTAGTCTTACCATTTTATTCAGCATATTGATATTGGATCTATTTCGTTATGTATTTCCTTGGGATTATTTCTTCCTTTCATTTGAGACTTATGTATTGAATTCCAGTCGTGTTGACTTGGTTTATTTAATGATTATGTTTATTGGCTTCCGCTGTGAATATGTATGTATGCTTTGATTTGTCACCATAATGTGATGCTTCTACCCTTGCCGGGTTGGGGTGTTACAATTATGGTATCAGAGCCCAGGCTGCGACCTGTCGTACATAAGCTTTGGCCTGTGAAACATGTGGACCATAGGATTTGACCCTTAAGTTTTAAGTTTTGACTGGTGAGGCTTTGGGTAGGCATAGGTTTCTGTTTCGTCTTCCATTTCGTGCTTATTTCCCTTATTGTTGTTGCTAATCCTTTTTGTAATCGTTCAGATGGTGAACACTCGCTTTACTCAGTACTCTAATGGGGATGATGGCCCCAATTTTGAAGAGATGATAGCCGCTGCTGTGGCTGCTGCTCTTCCGCGAGTGGTGACTGAGGTCACCAATAATATCAGGAATGGGGCTGGTCCTTCTGGAAGTGGTGGTGGTGGTGATGCTCAACCCACTGCTCCACCCGCTGCTCCTCCAGCTGGTATCCACGTGTGGATCGAGAGGTTTAATAAGCTAAAGCCTCTCACCTTCAGGTCCGCTGTTACTCCCCATGAGGCGGAGGATTGGATTACGCACGTCGAGAAGTTGTTCCGTGTTCTGGGATGTGATGATGAGTTTAAAACTCGTTTGGCCACGTTCAAACTAGAGGGTGATGCTCAGAATTGGTGGACTGCTCTTGTTCAGGCAAAAGGGGATGATTTTGCTGAGACTTGTTCGTGGGCAGATTTTATTGAGGCGTTTTATAAGCAGTACATTCCTATGGCAGAGCAGCTGAGGTATGAGAGGGAATACGGGTCTATTCGTCAGGGTGATCATGAATCTTCAGGAGATTTCATGCAGCGTTTCTTACGTCTGGCTAGTTTCGTGGGGCCAGAGGTTACTGGGGATTCTGTTCGGCAGGCTCGTCACTTCAAGTGGGCTCTTAAGAAATGGGTGTTAGACCGGATCGTTAACACTCCATTTGATGATGTGGCTAGTGTTCAGGATGCCGCGCGTAACATCGAGTTGTTACATGCGGACAGGGTGTCTAATAAGCGTGATAGGGATGGTAACCGGGTAGATTCTCGGGGTCGGCAGGACCAAAGGCAGGATTCTCGGGGTCATGGTCGTCAGGACCAGAGACAGGATTTTCGGGGCCGTCAGGACTATGGACGAGATCAGCAGGGTCGCTAGGACCGAGGTGGTGATTATAGGAGACAGGATTCTAGGAACCAGGGTCGTCAGGATTATGGCCGGTATGGTGGTGACCGTCAGGGTCAGGGTGGTAATAATAGGCGCAGGGATTCTCAGCAGTATCAGCAGTCGGGATTGTCAGGTCAGAAGAAGGCTGATGAGATTCTACCTCCTCCTCCTACATGTGCTTCATGTGGGAAGTCGCATCCAGGTCCGTGTTACAAAGCTTCTGGTGCTTGTTTCTGGTGTGGATCTAATCAGCACAAAGTCAAGGACTGCCCTAGGAAGAATGCTGGTGAACCTAAAGTTGATTCTAGGACAGCTCCTACTTCGGGACGGGTTTATTCTTTGACTCGTGATCAGGCGGCTAGCACCTCAAGGTACTATTACGGGTTTTCTATATATTGGAGATCGTGCTGTGTTTGTTTTATTTGACACCGGTGCTACTCATTCTATCATATCCACTTCACTTGCAAATAAAATAAACATTAAACCCACAAAATTAATGAATCGTATATCTATTGCTACCCCGATGAAAACTCATGTGATTATTGATGTTGAGTATGTTAAGTGCCCTCTCCGTTTCGATGATCGTATTCGTTCTGCGAACCTTCTTCCCATTGACATGGTTGATTTTGATATTATTCTGGGCATGGACTGGTTAGCTGCTCATAAGGCGACCATTGATTGTTATGCACGTAAGGTGATCTTTGGTGATCTTCACCATCCTGATTATGTTTATTCTGGTTCCCAACCTCTGAAATCTGTAAAGATTATTTCGGCTATGAAAGCCCGAACGTTGATCTCGCATGGCTGTCTTGGTTTTCTTGCTTCTATTAAAGATACCTCTGTTGATGTTCCTAGCATTGATAGTATTCGTACTGTGCGCGATTTCGCTGATGTATTTCCGGATGAACTTCCTGGCATTCCTCCTGTCAGGGAAGTGGAATTTAGCATTGATCTGGTTCCGGGTGCTGAACCCATATCTAAAGCTCCTTACCGCATGGCACCGATTGAATTAAAAGAATTAAAGGAACAATTGCAAGAACTGTTGGAAAACGGTTTTATTCGTCCGAGCGTATCTCCTTGGGGTGCTCCCGTGTTGTTTGTTAAGAAGAAAGACGGGAGCATGCGTCTTTGTATCGATTATCGAGAGCTTAACCGCATTACGATTCGTAACCGCTATCCTCTTCCTCGCATTGATGATCTGTTCGACCAGTTGCAAGGAGCGAGGCATTTCTCTAAAATTGATCTGAGGTCGGGATATCACCAGCTTAGGGTGAGGGAGCAGGATGTTCCCAAAACGGCCTTTCGCACTAGGTACGGTCACTATGAATTCTTGGTTATGCCTTTTGGTCTGACCAATGCTCCTGCTGTGTTTATGGACCTAATGAACCGGGTATTCCATGAATTTCTCGATAAGTTCGTCATTGTCTTCATAGATGATATCCTTGCGTACTCTAAAACCGAGGCGGAGCACGAGCAACATCTTAGTGTGGTTCTGGAGATTCTTCGACAGCAGAGATTGTATGCGAAGTTTTCGAAGTGCGAGTTTTGGTTGGATCGAGTGGCTTTCTTGGGTCACATTGTTTCTGCAGACGGCATTACGATGGATCCGGCAAAGGTTGAGGCTATCACAAAATGGCCAAGACCTACAAATGTGACGGAAGTGAGGAGTTTTCTGGGTCTCGCTGGGTATTATCGGAGATTTGTTGAGGGCTTTTCGCGTCTTGCTTTGCCGTTGACACAGTTGATGAGGAAAGGGGAAAAGTTTATTTGGACTGATGAACGAGAGAGTAGTTTTGAGGAGTTGAAGAAGCGGTTAGTGTCGGCACCTATCTTAACTCTTCCATCGGGTTCCGGCGGTTTTCAGATTTATAGCGACGCATCGAAGAAAGGTTTAGGATGTGTTTTGATGCAGCATGGTAAGGTTATCGCCTATGCTTCGAGGCAGCTGAAGCCTTATGAGGTGAACTATCCGACGCATGATCTAGAGTTAGCAGCCGTGGTTTTCGCGCTAAAGATTTGGCGTCATTATTTGTATGGGGAGACTTGTGACATTTTCACCGATCATAAGAGTCTTAAATACATCTTCACCCAGAAAGAGTTGAATATGAGGCAGAGACGTTGGTTGGAGCTTCTGAAAGATTATGATGTTAATATTCAGTATCATCCTGGTAAGGCGAATGTGGTCGCTGATGCTCTGAGTAGGAAATCCGGTATGATCGCGAGTTTGGAGTTTGAGCCTCGTATTTTGCACGACTTAGAGCTTCTTGATGTGGAGTTTTGTGTTCGAGGTCACGGCGGTTATTGGGCTAGCCTTACGGTTGAGTCCAATCTTATCTTGCGAATTAAGGAGGCTCAGAAGGAGGATGGTGAGTTGTGGGCTATAGTTCAAAATGTTGAGGACGGCAAGCAATCAGAGTTTAGAGTTGATGATTCCGGTGTAGTGTGGTTTGAGAATCGTCTCTGTGTTCCCAACGATCCTGAACTGAAGGAGGCTGTTCTATCAGAGGCTCATAGTTCCCCTTTCACCATACATCCTGGTTCTACCAAGATGTACCGAGACCTTAAGCAGCACTTCTGGTGGGGCGGTATGAAACAGGATGTGGCTTCGTTTGTGTCTAAGTGTTTGACTTGCCAGCAGGTCAAGATTGAACATCAGAGAGCTAGTGGGTTGCTTCAGCCGTTGGAGATTCCGAAGTGGAAATGGGAGGAAATTTCCATGGATTTTGTGACTGGTTTACCTCTTACTCGTAGGAAGCATGATGCGATTTGGGTGGTCGTCGATCGACTAACCAAGTCTGCTCACTTCCTCCCTATTCGTGTGGACTACAGTGTTAGTAAATTGGCGGACATATTTCAGCAGGAAATCGTTAGGCTTCATGGCATGCCTACGGCTATTATATCAGATAGGGATCCTCGGTTTACGTCACGCTTCTGGAAGGGATTGCATAAGGCATGGGATACGCGCCTTAAGTTCAGTACAGCTTTTCACCCTCAGACGGATGGTCAGTCGGAGAGGACCATTCAGACTTTAGAGGACATGTTGAGGGCATGTGCCTTAGAGTGGACTGGTAGCTGGGACGATTATTTGTGTTTGGTAGAGTTTGCATATAATAACAGTTGGCACGCGAGTATTCGTATGGCTCCTTTCGAGATGTTATATGGTCGGAAATGTAGGGCTCCGGTTTGTTGGAACGAGGTAGGTGAACGCGTTATTGAGGGACCGGAGTTAGTCCAGATCGCTACTGAGAAAGTGGATGTTGCTAGGGAGAAGTTAAAGGAAGCTAGGGCCCGTCAAAAGAGTTACGCTGACAAGCATAGGCGTGACTTGGAGTTTCGTGTTGGTGATCGGGTATTTCTTAAGGTTTCGCCGTTCCGAGGGGTTAAACGTTTTGGGGTTAAGGGCAAGCTCAGTCCTCGATTCATTGGACCGTTTGAGATTTTGGATCGTATTGGAGAAGTTTCGTATCGTTTGGCTCTTCCTCCGCAGTTATCACATGTTCACGACGTCTTTCATGTATCTCTTCTGAGGGGATACAATTATCATCCTCTGCATGTGGTGTCTTACCCTCTTGATCAGATTCAGCCCGATATGTCTCTTCCGGAGGAGCCGGAAGCTGTTCTTGATCGCCAGGAGCGAGTTATGAGACGTAAAGTCATTCCTTTTGTTAAGATTCTTTGGCGGAACCACCCAGAGCGGGAAGCTACCGGGGAGACCGAGGAGTCTATTCGAGCTAGTTATCCTCACTTTGTTTTCTGATTCTGGTATGTCTCTACTTTGTTTCCGATTCGTTTCATTCTGATTCTTTGCAAATTTCGGGGACGAAATTTTTCTTTTTAGAGGGGAAGAAGTTGTAAAACCCTAAAATCTAAAATGAGCAAAAAGACCAAAATGCCCCTGCTAGTTTAAAAATTAATTAAAAGCTTATAATGTATCAAATAAATTCCAAACTTCTGGCAATGCACATGTTATGATCCCAAATAATTTTGACAATCTCATTTAACATTTACACAAGTGGCAAAATTACCATATTACCCCCGTAGTGTTAAAAATGAATAAAAAGTATTATAAAAGTCTCGAATCTATCCCGAACCTCTGGAAACGAACTACAAATCAAGTGAAATAATTATGAAGCATGCTATTAATATTTTTACAAGTCCAAAAGTGCATTATTTCACTCAAAATATTGTATGGCCGAATTATGTTAAACATTACAAAATTAAAGTAATTAAAATACATTTAAAGGTACAAGATAAATACAAATTAAATCCTAAATTTGGTAACTAATATTTCCAGCTAATAGAACCGAAAATACTGCCCATTCATCACCTTAAGACTCGGCCATTTACTCTTTATAGTTATCCTTAGCATTTTCTTTGATTTAACCTAATTTTGTTCTAGCCGACAAACACAAAACCCTCTCCAAAAATTCATTCGATCACTCCCATAAGCCAAGAACAATTTTCTGGAGTTCATTGCATCACTAAGGAGTTTAGAAAAATAGCAAGTCGATTTTTAGAAGCCTAGATCAAGAGCTATTGATTTTCTTCTTTATAATCACTCGAAAGGTATTATATTCCCAAACAATTCATTCGATCGTGTAAAAATTCGTTTCTTAATTTTCCTGGAGTTCTTACATTATGTGTGATCTGGGAAAAATGTGTACAAGGTTATTTGGTCCCGTTTGAAGCCGTGGTAAATTCTTGTGGTTCGAAAGTTCTAGCCGAGAATCACTAAATCGTGCAACACTCTTCCACTCGTTCTAAAAATTCCCTGGTATTTTTCTCAGCTTCTATTAATCATACCTAACGTGAGAAAAATAATAAAAATGGTCCATGCATTGTATATAATTCGTATGATAATTATTGTGTATTTGAAACCCTAAATCGAATTAAATTAAGAAATCATGCATGCGATTTTTCCTGGACTAGTGAACAATTTTCGTGGGCTTTATGATCTTAATATAACACTAGAAAAATGCTTATTTGATTTATTGAAGCCTAAAACTATTTTTTGGTGAATTATGTGTAATCGGCTAAAAGGGAAAATAAGGGCAAAAATACCTAGCGATTCATCTAGGGTTTAAAACTAAGAGGATCTGATCTTAAATGAACAATAATGATGTGGTAATGATGGCATAATTATTTGGGTCAATTAGGGTTTAATTTGATATATTTTGGTATTTACCGATTTGAAATTAAATATGAAAGGGTGTGTTTTGTCAATATTAAAACTCATGGGCTATTTTTTCATGTTCTATATATCATGTATGATCTGTAAAAATTATTAAACGGGGGGTCTATATGTAAAATTTGTGAGAAAATGAATTAAATTGTAAATGTTAATTCGAAATGGAAATTAATTAAATACAAGGACTAAACATGTAATTTCTGAAAAGTTGAGGTCGAATTGTGTTATAAATGATATTCAGGGACTAATGTGAAAATTTGGATATTTATTGGGCTAATATGAAATTATTATTAATTAATGATTTAAATGTAAATTCTAAGGACTTAATATGTAACTTTATTAAAATAGAGGGACCAAACTTGTAATTTCTAGAAACTTGGGGCTGTTTTGAATAAATAAATATATTCAGGGAATTATGTGTCATTTTGATAATTTAATGGCTTGACATGTAACTATTGGTAATTAAATGTTGAAATTGTAAGTTTAAGGACTGAATATGTAATTTTGATAACTAGAGGGACTAAATGTGTGAATCATGAATAATTGTGGATACTTTCGTACAACATGATAAAATAAGTGTTCATGGAGTAATTTTGATAAAATAAGGGGCTAATGTGTAACTATGAATAATTGAAGGGTTAAAGTGTAACTTTTGTAACTAAGGGGTGTAAAGTGTAAATGGTGAAAACCTTAAGGACCAAAAGTGTAAATATGATAAAGATACTTTATTTCCAGCAAATGGTAATCAAATTAAGCCATATACTAAATATTTCTAATTATGGAAACTTTCTAAAAGTGGAAACTTACTAAAAAGGGAAAGTTACTTAAAATGGAAAGATGATTAATTTAGAATGATTTGTAATCCCCTTCTACTCCTCTAGGTGTGAAGAAGGAGAGACTCTGAGCTTTCCCCCATTTCTGTGCTTGTTTCTATTTTTGCTTTCGACATAAGGTACGGATACTCTACCCTTTTTAGTAAGGGTGTCTTATCACCTATGCTTCGATGTTGAGTTATGAACCTTTGCTTTGACCCTTTTGATATGAACCTTTTGATATGAACCTTTTCATATGACTTTGAGATTCACTTTTGACATGACCTTGAGATATGCTTTGATATGACTTTGAGATGAACCCGTTTACATGACTTTGAGACCTGACTCTTAGTTTGATACCCGAGCCACCTTTTGTTTCCTAGCCAGGAAGGTAACCTGGCCATGTCTATGATGCACCACTGGCATGACTCCTGTGTGGGGGAGTGATTTCTCACGCCGTCCCCTTTTATATTATGATATGGCCATTATGATTCTGAGATTATGATTTTGAGATGACTTTGAGTGGGGGCGTATGGATTGCAATCCTAGGCATGTATGTTTAGTGGATTTAACTATGACTTTGAGTATGACTTTGAGGTGACTGGTGCATGTGTGCTATACACGCCTTTCACATTTATGGGAGCTGATCACTCCACCCCTTTTGATACATGAGGACACCCCTCATATTATCTGGTTGCCTGAGAGGTATCCCCTCTGATTGTGAGATCTTGACTTTGAGTATTATGATGTTGAGATATGACTTTGAGTATGGCTCGTGGTAGATGACTATCCTATATATCTCCTATTTCTTATTGCATTGATTATACCTTATGACATTCCCCTTTGCTTCATTTTATTTTTGTTTCGTTATCTTTGCTTGTTATTATGTATCTGTTCACTGGGCTTTGTAAGCTCAGCCGCACGTTTTCTTTTCCATGTGCGGCAGGTATCTAGCTGGGAGATGGATTTATGCTTGGGATGAGAGTTAGTGAAGCTTTTGCCTTAGATGATGTCCTACCCTAGTCTTACCATTTTATTCAGCATATTGATATTGGATCTATTTCGTTATGTATTTCCTTGGGATTATTTCTTCCTTTCATTTGAGACTTATGTATTGAATTCCAGTCGTGTTGACTTGGTTTATTTAATGATTATGTTTATTGGCTTCCGCTGTGAATATGTATGTATGCTTTGATTTGTCACCATAATGTGATGCTTCTACCCTTGCCGGGTTGGGGTGTTACAAAGCGTTAACTGCAGCTATCTTAAAATCAGAAAAGACATAAGAAGGGGAGAACAGATATAAAAATTTTATGCCTAATGAAATATAATTTGGATTAGAATTATTGTGTTGAAACTATAGCTTTTTGTGTGTGTGTGTGTGTTTTTTTTTTCTCGTGCTGTGATAACCTTATAATTGGAATATCAACAACATAATATTTAGGAGTATAACAAAAGATCCGCGTCTCATTCACATTTTGATTTCTTACTTGGGACCATATAATTTTATGTAGTTAATGAAAAAGGGCATGTCCAAGTAGTTTCTCTCAGCTATAGGTGGGGTTTCCTTTATCTCTGAATCATTTGACATACATATACCACCTCTTTTAACAAAGAAGCTTGGCCTCCTACTGATTCAGTGGTCTTCTTTATTTAAATGTTAGCAAGAACAAAGCTAAGCCAAATTTGTCCAAAATTTGAAGTTAAGTAATATAATGATTTATAGGAACTAGTACACTTGAATGTACTCATCACAGACTGATCTATTGGAATCTATATCCTTCATTTGTAAAATCAATGGTGTTTTACATTTTACCTGCTCTTTAACATATGCATTTGTGCATGTGCTTTAAGAATGAATTCTTTCTGAAACTCAAGAATCAATGGGGGCTAGGTAGATTTGTTGATGAGCACTTGATCTGGTCGATAGTCCTAGTTCTTTGTGAAAAGATTAACTAGTTCACGATCATGTCATTCTCATGGTAACTTTATGCAAGTGTGTCCAAATTCTAGGAATCTTTTTATGTATACCGCAGAATCCTCGGCAGTATATGATGTAATGCAGCATCTTGTTAAGGTGCACCAGTATATAGGGAAACAGTTATTTATTTTTTATGTGCAAGGTACTCGTCTTGTCTATCCAAATTTGTTCATATTGTTTTCCTGGCAATGCATGCAGCGTGTTACAAGGCCAAGAGGAGGTTTTGACTAACAATTTGAGTTTATTAGGAAAAAAATTTATGGGTATGCTGGGAAGATAGCTTTGGGTGATGGTAATGGCCAGGTAGGTGCTGCAATATTTGATTGATTTTCCCTAAGGAATTATTCTTTTATTCAACACTAACATGATTTCTCCAGGTAAGGGAAATTTCTGAACAACTAGGTGCTATGGAATGGCCTTACCAAAAAGTCACGGAGTGTCTGGTCCGTGTCACCTACCTGCAGCGGAGTTCGTGTACAGGTAGTTACCAGCGTAAGGTCCCCGCTATCCTGTTTCGGGTATAATGCTTTTACCATTTTCTGACACGAATATATTTTTGGGTGTCATTGTAATAGGTGAAACTGGTGCCCATGATAATACTCCTTCCACTAGCGCGACATACACCGGCTGCTGTACGTATCTTTTATAATTTTCGTATGCATACTTCCATTTGCTGTTCCACTTTACTCGCTGCATATGTCACGATAGTTGTCCATGGTACTGTTACAGCCGAAATGCCAGCAACATCTATGCGCCATGGTGTCGTGACCGGACAAGCAGATGCATCTGCAACCAACTTTCACCGTACTTTTCCTGTTTTATGTTTATCTGCTTTTGTTTACTCTTATGTCTTCGTGCTTTGCATTTTGCCATTCTTTTGCAATGCTAATACATGTGTGCCATTACCTGCTACTGTTGCAGCACGGACGAGTTCTGCACACGAGACACCTAGAGAAGGAAGTAGTAGTCATGTGATTGATACAATCAGTCAAGGTTACCTCTTATCCCTCATTCGTGTAAGTTTTTTATGTTTACATTATTTTTCGCTTTTGAGGTCGTTTAAGGTTGTTTAAGGCTATGAATCAAGAGTTTGATCATACACAGTGGCTGTTTCAGACGAATGGGACTTATGGATTTGGGAACGGTGTGTGGCTAAGAGAAGGGTGTATATGTGGTGGTGAGAATGAGGCTCCGCCATCGGTTAATAATCGGATGAATCGACCTTCTACTGCTATTCTTAGTCGTTACAGGTTAGTGTTACTGAATATGAAATATTTGTTGCAGTTTCTGTTTTGTTAATAGGTTAGGGTTATAATTTGTTTTAGCGAGATGATTATGATTTGAGGAAATCTGCTGCAAGATCACCGCCCCGCCGCAATGCGGCGGCTCGCAGCCGTCCTCGTTAACATTAATTATGGGGAAAGCATCCATGTTGCGGGCAATACATAAGATAGTTGCAGCAGGTCGGTTTAATTTGTAAATTTTTTAGTACGTGTAACAAGGGCCAGGACTACGATTTTCCTACGTCATTTACTAGAGATAATACTCCTCTTCTTTGTCATGTTTATTTAATTCTTCTTGCACCCATCATTTATGTTTCCAGGGGAGCTTATGGGTCATGACAGAAGCTGAAAAGGTCAGTTGATTGAGATGCAAAAGAGCTTTAAGAGGATCATGAATAGAAGAAAATTCAGTAAAAGAAATGAGGCTGAACTAGAAGAAATGCACAAAGAAAATGACTACCAACAGTGCATGAGCATATTCCTAAAATCTTTCTTAGATGAATTTTCTATGTACTTGACAATGTATGTTATTATACATTGGATAAATTTATTAATGTACGCGATGATATTATTTATCGTATTTTATTATTTCTATGATCTAAATGAAAATATGTATTAATGTATAAGAAATTATTTCATCGAACATACTCTCCTCTGGATGCTGCAATGGCGACATAACATTGTGTTGCATGAAATAAAGGTGTTACATATTTACTAAAAAAGTGTTGCACATGTATATGGTTAAAAACAACGAAAATGTCGCACTTAATATATTAAAGTGTTGCAAACTTAGTGATGTGAAATGAAAAAGTGATGCAATTCAATGCAAAAAGTGTTGTGTTTTGAATTTTAAAGTGTTGCGCTTTGTGTTAAAAATGTTGCATGTGGGTATATAAGTGTTGCACTGGAGTGTAAGAAGTGTTGCGTTTGTGTTTAAAAGTGTTGCAAATCAAAGTATTTCAATTTAATCATTGGCAACACTTTCAAAAAGAGTCGCATAATCCAATATAAGTGTTGCATATACCTAAGGCAACGTTACATAAAGGAGCACTTGATAAAGTGTCACATTAGGCATAATGCAACATTTATAAGACATAATACAACACTTTAGGAGTGTCACCTTAACTTCATTTTGTTGTAGTGGTTTAAATATTCTGCATATCTCTTTCTTTTATTTCTTTCCTCAAACCGAATCACACAATATTCAAAACTCCATTTGCTGCAATGATATCAAAGACGAAGGCTTGTAGGGAGACTGTGATCGCATCCAAGGTGTATTGCAATTTCATGGTAGTTTAGTTTGAAAACATTCTTCCTTTTGTTGCATTGCAATTTCAAGAGAAATACAATGTTTTTCAAGCTGTAAAAATCTTTTTGAAAGTTCATTATAAACATCCTTTCCAACCATATCATTTGATTTGGAAAACTCAGCCGTAGGAAAAGAACTTGACGCATCATCATGTTCAGCATCCTGATCAATCTCTCCCCCCTTATGACTCATATTTGATGAATCAGAGGTGATATTGCTATCAGTCTTTTATGTGGAAAACTAGAAGGGGGGGGGGGTTTGAATAGTTTTACGTCTTTTTAATTTTTTATTATGAAAACTTTGTTTACTTTTAAAACTTAGATTCGAATTTATGTGAACTCAACTCTTGAACGATATGAACAAATATAAATATAAATAAGCAACGCAAGTAAGGTAATGAAATGAAATAAAAGATAGAGATGGAAAGATCGAACCGCGAGACAAGAGATTTATAGTGGTTCGGCTACAAGGACACCTTCCTTGCCCTACTCCACTCCCCGAGCACCTAACTCGAGAGTTTTCTTCACTATTTCAACAAGCTCCCTTACGGCGGAGAAAACCTTACACAACTTTAGCTTACACCGGCTTAACGACACAAAGCTAGATGTCGGGTTCTAATCGTAGCTAGAACCAATCTCACAACTTCAACACAACTTCTTCACAACTTATTCACGACTTCTTCACGACTTCTTCACAACTCCTTCAAAACTTCTCGCACACCTTCTTCACTACTTCTTCACAACCTAGCACGACTAATCTACTCTTCTACTTCTTCACACCTTCACTACTTATGTAATACCTAAAAATCCAAAATGTGCAAAATGACCAAAATGCCCCTACAATTTTAAAATTTATTAAAAAGCCTATAAATTACCAAATAAATTCCAAACCTTCGGGAATGAACCAGATATGAAGCCAAATAATTTTGTGACGACAATTAAACATTTAAAGTGTACAAAAATATACAAATAATTATTTAGGGTCGGATTTAATTATTCATGTACTATTATTAGTAGTAATTCAATTTAAATTATATAAAATGCAAGATAATTACAAATAAAATTAGGATATCTCCAAAATCAGTATTTGATCTTAAACATACTTTCTTGGACCGAAATTCTTGTTCCCTCCCCTCATATACACGTTTTCTTATTTACTCCATATTTATCAAAATACCGAAACCTTAAAAACCCTTCACAAAAATTCGACCAGCCTTCATTCGACTTGGGAAAATTCATGGGACATTTTTCTGGTGTTCTACAACATCTAAAGAAGCTAGGAAAATCTTTGGAGGTCGTAGGATTCATTCGTTTGATCGCTAGGCAATTGTTTTGTCGAATTAACCCTAACCGAGAGGTATAAATTTCTATTATCCCTTCAACACGTTCGATTCTTCATGGAACATTTTTCTTGTGTTCTTTGGATCATATAAGACCGAAAAAAAATATATAACATGGATCATGCAAGCTAATTCGATCATAATAAATTTAGAGAGCTAAAACGTATAAAAATTCTAAATCGAGCCATGCGATTTTTCTAGGGCTTGTAATTATTTATTTTGAACTCTATACAAATAATATAACCTGGGAAAAATGATAGTTTGAATTATGGAGGCTTAGATTAGTCATGGTTAATTTATTTTGTAATCGGATATTAAAGAAAATAAAGAAAATAAAAGAAAACCCTAATAACGATTTAGGGTTAGGGTTTGCACATGGAATCTAGTCATTTAATGCACATTAATGATGAGGTAATGATTCTACAAGGATTGGTGAGCTAGGGTTAGGGTTTGCAATTATATAAGTGCATACGATTTGTAAATTAAATAACAAGGGCTTGTTTTGCCAACTTTGAAACTTAAGGGTTATTTTTATAATGTTAATTAGGTCAGTACAAAGGTATAAAAATTATAACATGAGGTCCTTATGTGTAAAATTTGCAAGATAATGATTTAATTCTTAATTTAAGGTTCGAATTAGAAATTAATTAATTGGAGGGACTAAAAGTGTAAATTCAAGAAACTTGTGATTATTTTGTGTAAATAATATTATTAGGAAGATAATATGTAAATTTGGATATTTATGGGCTTAATATGTAATTATTGATAAATTGAGAATTTAATTAGAAGTTTTGTAAGTTAAGGGACTAAATATGTAATTATGTGAAACTTGGAATATGATTTGTACCATATATAAACTGGAAGGTTATATTCTGTAATTTGGTAAAGTAAGGTGTTTGAGGTGTTAATATGAATATAGTAAGGGTTAGAGTGTAAATTATGTAACTATAAGGTATATTTTGTAATTTTAATAACTAAAGGGTGTAAAGGGTAAATATTGAAACTTAAAGGACTAAAGAGTGAATCTGAATCCATTATGTGTTTAAACTAGTAATTTGTAATAGTTTCATTCAAAACCCAAATTCATGGAAACTTGTCATATTTAACCCTGAACTTTTGTAACTTGCTAAAATATACCTTAATCCCATAATAAGGCTTGATTAATGACTTAACCTAAGTTGGTGATATTATAATTATGGAAACTTGCTAATTCGGGAAAACCTGCTAATAAGGAAAGTTACCTAACAAGGAAAGTTACTTAAAATGGAAAGATAACTAAGAACCACTTGTCATTCTGTCTTCTACTCCCTTAGGTTCGAGGAAGGAGTAAGTTGATCCTTGTCATTTGCTATCCTTGTGTTCTGCTAATAAGGTACAGATATTCTGCCCTTCTTGTGAGGTTCCTTCGTTTCTCTTGATTCTTATCTTGATTCGTTTAGGATTCCCAAAGCCATTGCTATGTTCCCTTGTAATGTGAACTTTGGAGTTGAACCTTTGCCTTGATCTTTTGTCTTGAACCCTGCTGCGAACTCTGATAGGAACTTTGACTTGAACCCAAATATGATTGGACATTGTAAAGGGGATGAGAAAACCTTTTTGATTACTTATGAAAATGTTTTAAGAAAACTATTTTTAAAGCTGTCTCTATGAAAAACTGTTTTGAAAAGACCATTTTATGAAGATCAATTTGTCATATTATTTTTATAAGAAAACGTTTTAAAGGATTTTGAACCTTTGTCATTTACTTCTGAAATATCTTGACGTGAACCCTTTACCACGAACCTTTGATATTTGGACTTTGACCATGATTCTATGACTTAGACTAGTTGGACCTTTGCTGTGATTTAGACCTTTGACCTTTCAGTTGATACCCGAACCAAGGTCGTTTCCTAGCCATGAAGGTAACATGGCCGTGTCATTGATGCACCAATGGCATGACTCCAGTGTGTTCGAGTGATGTTACACACCGTCCCTATATTGTTCGTAACGTGCACATTATATTTATTATTTATTATATTATTGTTCGAGGGGCGTATGGATGCATCCTAGGTTAGTGTTTGTATTAATGGATACTATATTATATTGTTCGGTGATTGATGTTGTGTGCAATACACGTCTCTCACAAAGTTCGGGAACTGATCATTCCAATTTGATACATGAGGTTACCCCTCATATTATCGAGTGACTTGAGAGGCATCCCCTCTAGATTGCTACAGGGTTACTATATTTGATTTGTTCGGGCTCGTGGAGGATTACTGACTCTTTATTTCCTTTTCTTTTCATTTCTTTCTTACTTATAATCTTGCCTATGACTTATATATTCCAATGCACTAAACTATACATGTTCATTTTCTTTTGCTTTCGTTTTCGTTTCTATATATCTGTTCACTGGGCTTTTTAAGCTCAGCCGCGTTTCTTTTCCCGCGGCAGGTTTTAGTTGGAAGCTGGGTATGAGTGAAAAGACTTTTGGACTTAGAAGACCTGGATAGTTATTCGGAAGTAGAGACTCTTAGAAGGATTTGCATTCGCAGACTTAGTATTTAGTTTTTGTTTCCTTGTATTTCAGTATTTCAATTGTAACCTTTGAGAACTCTTGTATTACTAATGAATGTATGCTTTGTTTTGATTTGATGTGAAACCATTAACGTGATACTTCTACCCTTGCCGGGTTGGGGTGTTACAACTTACACACCTTGACCTCTTCACAACTTAACTACTTACACACCTTGACCTCTTCACAACTTCACTACTTACACACTAACCTAGCCTAACCAAATATGCCCACACTTATCTAACAAATATACACAACTTATACACAAATGAATGGATGATTATACAAACAACTTAGGTAGCAAGATGATACTAAGTTGCAATACTTCTTCTTTAGATGTTGAAGGAGTATTCTTCTTTTGCACTTTGATGGTGGAAGCTTGGATCACTTAGAAACCAATGCTTAAGAGAATATGATCAAAGGATTTACAAGGATTAGAGAAGATTTAGAACAGAAGGTTTGGGGTGCAAAAGGTGAGAAAAATTCCAGGGGAAAACCAGTATTTATAGGCAAAAATTGGACAGCTGGAGGAGCGAGGCGGTCCCCTTAAAATTAAGGGGGCCGCCCCTCAAGACCGTTGCCCAGTTTTGTCTTTTTGTGGGGAAGGTTTTTCTGGAACATTTTTGCCATTTTTGGTTGAAAATTTGAATTCATAAATTTATAATGGATTAAACCTTTTTATTTATTACCAAAAATGTTTTTCTAAAAGATATAAAATGTTTTTGACATTTTATAAAAAATCTAGTGATTAAGAAAATGTTCCTTTGATCATATAATGCATTAAGCATTTGTTTGTTCATACCTTAAGTGATTGAGTTGTTAAAATAGATATTAACAACTAAATACTTGTTTACGTCATAATTTTCCGTTTAATGATTTTACATTTTGTGATTATCAAAACGTAGGGATATCGAAAAATATTAATAACGTGTTTAGGCATTATTTATATCAACAATCTCCCCCTTTTTGATGATTACAAAATCTAAACTCATTAAATTGATAAATTAATTTTTAGTCAAGTATTTAGTGAGTTTATATCTACTTCTCCCCCTTTTTGTAGAATCAAAAAGGTTATGCTGACAAGTTTTATAAATTTGTCAGGACGAGAACTCCCCCTTGATGTGTACTCCCCCTCGTTCAAGGGCACCAAGGAGACGAGCTATGGAAATCTTGGCTGCAAAAACAAGTTAAGAACACAAGACATATATATGCATAGCAAAAATATTTAGAACAAACAACTAATCATATTTATTCATTCAAGATGATCATGTGTAAAACATGAATCATCATTACATCACATAAAATAAGGATTAGAACATGAGTAAAAGATGCAAATGATCCTAAGATTGCCAAAAAGAGCGATTGGACTTGCTTGCGACACAAAATGGTGAGGGATTTTATTTTGGGGTGGAAGGCATGTGAATGGGAATTAGTTGTATGATGGTGAAGGAAATGGAGCGGGTGGAGTGGATCTAATGATGTTATATCGGGTTAGAGGAGGAATGGGATGAGGACGAGTAAGAAGATATTCAATCCAAGAAATATCTTCACTCAAGTGAAGAATTTGTTTTTGAAGGAAGATGCAACAAGGGCAATAGTGGGTATGGTTTGCAACTTGATCCAAGTTGAGAGAGTGGGGTAGGCAATTTTTGTAGGGTGAGGATGTAGGTTGTCCTTTGTTGCATTGTGCAAGGTGCATAGCAAGGAGATCGCTAAGGTCGTGGATTTGGTTAATCTCTTCATGGAGTTTTTGCTTCTCCATGGCAATATGGTTTTGATCATTTGGTGGGAATGGATGAAATTGGGGTGTGTGGTTTGAGTTTAAGTATGATGTTTGACCAATGTGATGATGATTTTGGAAGGTTTCATTGAGGGTGGTTTGAGGTTTAGAAGTGTTGTTTGGGATGAATGTGGATGTTTGGCCAACATGATAGGGTTTGTGAAATGGTTCAATGGAATGATGTTGAGATCTTGGAGAGTAGTTGGGAATGAAAGTGGATGGAGGGGTTGGTTGTCTAGTCACACCATTTGTGATGGACTTGTTGTGAGGGTGAGGTTTTCATTTCCACCCGGGTTTCATGGTCATCCTTGCTAGCTTTGAGGTTTTTGGCTTTGGGTTGATGGGAGAAGACATGATGGGATGAGTGAATATGGTGAGGAATGGGGTTATTTATAGTGGAGGATTGATGTGATTAAGGATGGATAAACTTGTTGGGGTGATCATGGCAGAATATGTTTGTGAATTTAGGGAAGTGTAGGATGAAATTGGCTAAAAAGCAGAAAAAGATTCTGTGAACTCGTCCTATAGATGGCCGGTCCCCTTAATTAAGGGGGTCGCCTTATGAATTAAGGGGGTCGCCCATCTGGTGTCATTCTGAGTTCCAGAAATGAGTTTTTCTACAGAAATAGGTAAGGAGGGCTATGTTTTGAGCTTTTGGTTTTAGGCAAGTCCCACTCTTTGAGGCAAGAACGTATGTAACATATTATTAACTATGCATGCAAGACATATTAATTAAGCAAATAAGCAAGCAATTATATCTATCAATCAAGAATATTGAAACAATTAATCACATAAGGCAAGGGGGTAATAGACTAAAGGCACTAGAAACTTAACAAGAAGATGATGGAACAAAAGTGGAGATGTTACATGCAATTTTGTTCTAGTGTGTCCCTATATGCAACAAATGTGGAGATGTGATTGTTTCGACTCCTAAATGCAAAAATTTCCTAAGAAACAATCCAAAGTCTCCTTGATTTGATTTTGCTCAATATATGAATATCAAAGATATATATTAGGTTATATATTTTGACAATTCATGTGAGATTTTATGCATGAGAGAAAAATATTTTTAGCATTATTCAACAATGCAAGAGAAATGATTTTCATGTATTTTCCTAGATGTGAGAATGATTTAAATAAAATGGATTGGGTTTTGTATATAAATATGTTTATGCAAAAATAGAAGTGTTTCCCAATCTTTAATTTTGTGCAAAATAGATTCCTAGACACAGATGAGAGGAAGGGAGAAAGAAAGAAAAAAAATTTCTGACAGATGGCCGGTCCCCTTAAAATTAAGGGGGCCGCCTTTATGAATTAAGGGGGCCGCCCATCTGACGATTAAAATTTTACCAAAAGTGCAGAAAATTCAGTCAATTTGTTCCATCATTCCTAGGCCTAAACGTAAGTGGTTAAAGAGTTCGCGCTTGAGGGGTTTAGTGAATATGTCCGCTATGTTATCTTCCGAAGCAACTTTTTCTATAGATATGTTTCCTTTTTTAACGTTATCGCGACGGAAGTGGTGACGTATTTCTATATGTTTAGTCCTAGAGTGTTGAACGGGATTTTTACTTAAATCTATAGCACCTTTGTTATCGCACATTATAGGGACATTATCTAACCTAATGCCATAATCTACGAGAGCTTGTTTCATCCATAGTGCTTGTTGACATTCCTTTCCAGCGCTTACATATTCGGCCTCTATAGTAGAAATAGCAAGAGCGGTTTGCTTCTTCAAAAACCAAGATGTTAGGCAACATCCCATGAACGTGCATATACCGCTAGTGCTCTTTCTATCCACGTAGTCTCCCATATGATCTGAATCCGCATAGACGATGGTTTCTATGTCGGATCCCTTAGGATACCATAACCCTAAGTGTATAGTGCCTTTAATGTATTGGAAGATACGCTTAACCGCTTCTAGGTGAGAGGTTTTGGGATCCTCTTGAAAGCGAGCACAAAGGCAGACACTAAACATGATATCCGGTCTAATAGCCGTTAGGTATAGTAAACTACCTATCATCCCTCTATACTTAGTGTTTTCTACGGACTCTCCTTCTTCATCTCTTGTGAGTTTTACTTCCGTAGACATTGGTGTTTTCATATAGGTTTAGAGTCTTCTAATCCAAATTTCTTAAGCATCTCCTTAATGTACTTAGATTGATTAAAAAATATTCCATCTTCTAATTGTTTTATTTGTAATCCTAGGAAGAAATTAAGTTCACCCATCATACTCATCTCAAACTCATCATGTATGATTTTGGCGAATTCATCACACATATCCCGACAAGTCGATCCAAATATAATGTCGTCGACATATATTTGGACAATGATGAGATTTGGGCTTTTCTTTTTCGTGAAAAGAGTGTTATCTACCATTCGCATGGAATAATCATGTTTAATAAGAAAAGATTTTAATCGATCATACCAAGCCTTAGGAGCTTGTTTGAGTCCATATAAAGCCTTCTTGAGTTTATAAACATAATCAGGTTTTGCGAAGTCAATGAATCCTGGAGGTTGTGCTACGTATACCTCCTCATTGATAAAACTGTTAAGGAATGCACATTTCACGTCCATTTGAAATAACTTAAAGTCTAGGGCGCATGCATAGGCAAGGAGTATTCTTATAGATTCTAATCTAGCTACGGGGGCATAAGTTTCATCATAATCAATTCCTTCTTGTTGATTGTAACCTTGGGCGACTAACCTAGCTTTGTTCCTAGTAACAATTCCATTTTCATCCAACTTATTTCTATATACCCATTTAGTTCCTATGATGGTCATGTTCATGGGATTTGGGACTAGTTCTCAAACGTCATTAGTCTTAAATTGATTTAGTTCTTCTTGCATAGCCATAACCCAACTTTCATCTTTTGAGGCTTCATTTATATTTTTAGTTTCTATTGTTGAGAGAAAACAAAAGAAATTATTTTTATCTTGAGCTTGTGATCGAAGGGTTCTTTGATTTAGGCTTCCTATTATATTATCAATTGGGTGTGATTTTGATTCCTTAATATTTACTATTTCATTTTCTCCTAGTGTTATATTATCATTATCATCACCTAAGGGTTTAGTTTTACTAACCTCAATAGCTTCTTCTTCAACTAGGTCATCATCTTCTAGAGGCAATGTTTTAGGTGGTGGTGGAGTTTCATCAAATGTTACATTCAAAGATTCTTCTATTTTCATAGTGTGTTTATTTAGTATTATATAAGCTTTACTATTCTGTGAATATCCTAGAAAAATTCCTTCGTACGACTTAGGGTCAAACTTAGTAAGGTAATCTTTTGTATTGAGAACAAAACATTTGCTCCCGAATACCCTAAAGTAATTTAGATTAGGTTTTCTACCTCTTAATAGCTCATATGTGGTTTTCCTAATATTCGCCTAATTGAAACTCTATTTATTATATATGTTGATGTATCTACGGCGTGTCACCAAAATTTTTGTGGGATAGATTGTTCATTTAACATTCTTCTACTCATTTCTTGCAAGGAGCGATTCTTTCTTTCTACTACCCCATTTGATTGTGGAATGCGAGGAGTGGAGAAATTGTGAGATATTCCATTTAAATCACAATATTTTCCGAACTGCACTTCATTATCAAATTCCCGACCATGGTCCGTCCTAATAGATACTATAGAACATCCTAGTTTGTTTTGAATCATTTTACTAAATATTTCAAACTTATTAAAAGCTTCGGTTTTATCACTTAAAAATCTAGTCCACGTGTATCGTGAATAGTCGTCTTCAATTACCAAGGTATAACGGTTACCTTCGTAACTCCGCACAGCGGATGGACCAAAAAGGTCCATGTGTAATAATTCTAGGCATCTAGTAGTGGAGACTATGTTCTTAGCTTTATGACTAGCATGTTCTTATTTTCCTATTTTACAGGCATCACAAACATGTTGATCATATCTTAGGTTTGGCAAATTTCTAACTAATTCCTTAGAGGCTAGGGATTCTATTTGTTGCATATTAGCGTGACCTAATCTCCTATGCCACAATGTAGAGTTATCATCTAAGGTTGCTTGACATATTTTATCTTCCAGTTTATTTCCTAGTTTTATGACATATACGCCACCTTTCCTAATTCCTCTACCTATGACCTTTCCGTCCTTAACTATTTCTCTATCTCTATCGGTAAAGGTGACTCTACACTTATTATCACATATTTTTCCTATACTAAGCAAATTGTATGTTAAATTATCTACATGCTCAACATTTTCAATACTTAGAGAGTCTTGAGAAATCGTACCTTTGCCAATGATTTTACCACGAAAGTCACTACCAAAAATAACGTTACCTCCGTTGTAAGGCTTGTAAGAGGAGAATAGCTTGCGATTCCCCGTCACGTGCTTCGAACATCCACTATCCTTAATCCATTCGTCAGGTTCCAAATTTATTCCTAGGCATATTTCATCGGTAGCTTGAGCTACAAGACATTTTTCGTCGTTTGCTTTGTCCGCCTCGGCTTTGTCGCTATCACTCCATGCTCCACTAACAAAGGCGATTTGGTAATCATAACCCGGTGGCTTCGGACATTCGCCAATGAGATGGTTTGGACTTCCACATCTAAAGCACTTTCTTTTCCCGTAGTTATCATTCCTACTTCTTTGAAGCGATCTTCTTTCATCTCGTGGTTGTCTTGTGAATCTTCCTCGTCTCTTAAAGAATTTCTTGAACTCTCTTACGGCCATTGCATATCCTTCGTCTTCACTATCGTCACTTGAATCGTCATCATCACTAATTTCCTTTTTGACTTTTAGCGCAAGTGATTTTATTTGATCTTTCTTGCTCTTGACCGTTTCCGAGTCTCTCTTTATAATTTCTTCATGAACCTTCAAGTTGCCGATAAGTTCATCAAGCGATAACGTCATCAAGTTCTTCGATTCTTCAATAGCCGTGACCTTCGCGCGCCATTTTGGATGTAATGCCCTAAGAAATTTCCTTACACAATTTTTGCTAGAAAAAGTCTCATCAAGTGCTTTTAAACTTGTGATGATAGTGTTAAATTTAGCGAATGCATTATCAATAGATTCCTCTTCAGGAATTGTAAATTGTTCATATTGTTGAACAAGAAGATCTATTTTGTTATCTTTGACTTGACTATTACCTTGGTGAGTGATTAGTAAAGAATCCCAAATTTCTTTTGCGGTTTGATACATAAAAATTCGTTCATATTCTTTACGAGGTAACGCATTATAAATTACCATTTTAGCGTCATTATTTTTTGCTAGTTTCTTTTTCAAATCATCATTTTGTTTTTCAAAAGGTACAATTTCATCTATTTTAGTTAAGGGATTATTTTGAATAGGGGGAAAATCACCATAGGTAATAACATGCCAAAGATCAAGATCTTTTGATTTCACATAAGTTTCGAATCTATTTTTCCAATAAAGAAACCATCACTCTCAAATAGTGGTGGTCTTTGCATAGATTGCCCTTCTAAATATTTTTCAGATTCCATAGATCGTTTCAAGTTTTAAAATACAGTTTATTTTAAAAATCTTGTTTGACGTGGCTCTTGATAACAATTGTGGAAAACTAGAAGGGGGGGTTGAATAGTTTTACGTCTTTTTAATTTTTTATTATGAAAACTTTGTTTACTTTTAAAACTTAGATTCGAATTTATGTGAACTCAACTCTTGAACGATATGAACAAATATAAATATAAATAAGCAATGCAAGTAAGGTAATGAAATGAAAGATAGAGATGGAAAGATCGAACCGCGAGACAAGAGATTTATAGTGGTTCGGCTACAAGGATACCTTCCTTGCCCTACTCCACTCCCCGAGCACCTAACTCGAGAGTTTTCTTCACTATGTAAACAAGCTCCCTTATGGCGGAGAAAACCTTACACAACTTTAGCTTACACCGGCTTAACGACACAAAGCTAGATGTCGGGTTCTAATCGTAGCTAGAACCAATCTCACAACTTCAACACAACTTCTTCACAACTTATTCACGACTTCTTCACGACTTCTTCACAACTTCTTCACAACTTCTCTTCACTACTTCTTCACAACCTAGCACGACTAATCTACTCTTCTACTTCTTCACACCTTCACTACTTACATACCTTGACCTCTTCACAACTTAACTACTTACACACCTTGACCTCTTCACAACTTCACTACTTACACACTAATCTAGCCTAACCAAATATGATCACACTTATCTAACAAATATACACAACTTATACACAAATGAATGGATGATTATACAAACAACTTAGGTAGCAAAATGATACTAAGTTGCAATACTTCTTCTTTAGATGTTGAAGGAGTATTCTTCTTTTGCACTTTGATGGTGGAAGCTTGGATCACTTAGAAACCAATGCTTAAGAGAATATGATCAAAGGATTTTAGAAAGGATTTACAAGGATTAGAGAAGATTTAGAACAGAAGGTTTGGGGTGCAAAAGGTGAGAAAAAGTCCAGGGGAAAACCAGTATTTATAGGCAAAAACCGGACAGCTGGAGGAGCGGGGCGGTCCCCTTAAAATTAAGGGGGCCGCCTTGTATAATTAAGGGGGCCGCCCCTCAAGACCGTTGCCCAGTTTTGTCTTTTTCTGGGGAAGGTTTTTCTGGAACATTTTTGCCATTTTTAGTTGAAAATTTGAATTCATAAATTTATAATGGATTAAACATTTTTATTTATTACCAAAAATGTTTTTCTAAAAGATATAAGATGTTTTTGACATTTTATAAAAAATCTAGTGATTAAGAAAATGTTCCTTTGATCATATAATGCATTAAGCATTTGTTTGTCCATACCTTAAGTGATTGAGTTATTAAAATAGATATTAACAACTAAATACTTGTTTACGTCATAATTTTCCATTTAATGATTTTACATTTTGTGATTATCAAAACGTAGAGATATCGAAAAATATTAATAACGTGTTTAGGCATTATTTATATCAATATTTTCCATCAGATATGTGTCATAAGTAGGTTTAATTTGATCAGTATGTTGTTGTTCATTAGAAAGAACATTATGTTGATCAGACAGATGTACCTCAGCAGATAGTTTGAGATCTGCATCCACATTAAGCGTGATATCAGTTCCTGAGCTGTTGTTATCACCATGTTTATCTGACTCTATCCCGTTTCCTATATGTTGTGCTCTTTCATTAATGAACCCCTTAACATTACTCATAAGTTGGAGTAATGTAACTCTGAACACGTCAACCTCGATTCCAGTGTAATTAGAAAAACACTTTTTCGCCATTTTACTGTCATCATCATAATCCTTAGTGTATTGCGAATCAGTGAACACTTGGAGTTGGTTGTTAATCACACCCAAAGCAGCCATGGATCTATCTTCAGAAAATTCTCCTTTGTCAAGTTGTTGTTCAAGTTGATCTAAATACAGAATCATCTTGACTGTGAAAGTCTGAATATCTTGACCAAAGAGTGATGCGAATGCACGCCTGTATCCTCCCAAGTATTCGGGCTGTTCAAAGAGAACCTTGAGATGTGAATGAAGTAATCGAAAATATTCAATGCAACTTTCCTTTGCATTACGCAACATTAGTGACTGAATCAACTCTCTCTCTCTTGCGAATTCGAGCACGAAGATTCCACATTAGTAATCTCAGAATCATACACGTTTATTTGTTGTACAAGATTGGAAGTCTCATGATTATCATTCATGTCGTTCAACTTGAGTATCTCAGATATGAACGAATCTGAAGTAGTAGTCATGATGTAAACGTGCACCGGATTTTTCAATTCTTATGATTTAAACCGAGAAATAGATTCTTTCGCGGGATTTTACAAAAATCAAGAATAAACCGTGAAATGATAATGATTACTTGAATGTGTTATGAAAAAAAAAATTGGAACGGTTTGATGATTAAACTTTGTGAGCTGTTGTTTGATTATGATTCGGTTTGGTTGAAATGAGTTTAAGTGATGAAGTAGACCAGTTACAGTGAGTTTCAGACAACGCTCGTGTTTTGAAATCTGAATAAATCCAATAATTCAACACAGTTTTGGTTTATAGGAATAGAATTATCTCAACACTTCAGTGTCCAAAAGTTTCATCCCCTGATGAATAGACAGTCCACGCAGCTCAACACATTAACAAAAAACTCTTGAGACTAACCAAAATTGGCAATTTGAAATCACCTTTCACACTAACACAGCCCAAAGTCACCTTTCAAACTAACAATCCGTGCATTGTTATAACAGCCCAAGTTCAAGATTATAGCAGCCCAAGTCCAAGATAATAACAGAAAAGTCGTCCTTGTGTTAAATAATCCAACAACAGCCCAACACAGATTTCCCTAAATACTTAGACTTATAAATTGCACTTAACCTACACTAACCAAATCCCCTTATTAACACACAAACCCTAATCTTATCCTCAACTTAGAACGCAGTCACACTTATCCCTTATTCTCTCACAAACCGTAACCCTAATCCCAAAAACTTTCGCCTCTCCTTTTCTTGACACTCACCGCAGCCACAAACAATACTCTACTCAACCCTTTTCCTTTTCACAACCACAAATCGAACCCCAAGAAAGTATGAGATGCAGTAAAAAAGCGTCCTTAGTGATTTACTTTGCTGCTTGAACAATCAACCACAGCGAAACACAAGGATCACCCCAAAGGGAATTTAATCGTTTTCTTTTTCGATTCCAGTTGTTAACCGATTAGAAGCCGACTAAAACATGATTTGTTTTGGTTTTTCTTTTAAAGATTCCGATATGAAAAAGAAGAAAGGTTATGCTTCGAAATGAATTGGTGATGTCTCCTTGACTAAACCGAAGGTATGAGCTGAGATGAGGGGATGATTAAGGTTAGATGCTAGGGTTGTTGTTAGTGAACAGGGAATGTAATTAGGGTTGTTGAGATGATTTAGTTATGCCGACTGTTAATTGATGGGTATTGTTGTAATGAGGTTGATTAAGTAGCGGTTTGGATTTAGACTTGTTGTTGTAAATTATTATAAATCTGTTGTTGACGTTGTGATTTGTTGTTATGGTTTTGTGGAATCTTAATGTGATTGCAGTTTTCTTAGTTGTTGTTGTAATATTGTGAGCAGTTTTGATTAATGTGGACCAAATAAAACTTATCACCAACTGCAATATTGAACAAACCGCAATAGCTAAGTCTCAACTGAGACAAACCGCAAGGACTAACCCGCAACACTGAATCAGACCAGGTAAAACACTATATCACAAAACTGCCACACTGAAGGACCAAACCGCAGCTCTAATCTGCTAGTCAAACCTCTAGAGCAAGGGGTAAAAAACGTAGCAGACAAGTATGGTCACTTTCACCAGTATTTGTCACTTTTCCCATTTTAGTTACTATCCAAAACACAGTCTCAATTTTTTGACAAACCGCTACACTGTTTTCCCTTTTTTACAACAAATAGCAGCAAATGCCTATCAAACTGCTGTCAAGAACTTATCTTTTTACCACAAACCGCAACCAAGAACTTTGAAACCGCTACCAAGAACTCCAGTCTTGCAATAATAGTTAAATCCCAAAACGGATTTGTGTGAGCTAGAGGTGAAATACAGTTCGAACAACACAACAACAAAAAAACAAATCTTAAACTGGTGAAGCCCAAAAGAAATCAAACCCAATACAAGGATTAAACATCTACTTGAACTATTAAGGCCCAACTTAAGCCCGAATCCACAAACAGTAAAGCAAGAATGGTAACCAGAAAGATATACGAACCTAGAGTAATTTTCTTTAAATAATGTTCGAAGCAAACAAAATAAGAACGAGACAGTTTTTAACTTGTTTTAACAACACATTTATGTGAACCAAAAAAAAACTCAAATCCTTATATCAACTGTTACAGCTCAAGATAGTGTTCGAACCACACAAATAAAAACAAGAAAAAGTAGAAACCACGAATCCAAGCACACACAATCCATCGAACCTAACCTTGGCTCTTGATACCAATTGTAAGATATGAATACTTGGATTTGATTGTTAAGTGAATTCTAGAGAGAGAGAGAGGTAGAGAGTGGGAGTTCTAGAGAGAGAATGAAAGAAAATATGGTTGAATGATTAAGAAGCTCCAACCCTCTCCCTAGGTGGAGAGGGGTATTTATACATACTAACATAGGTGCCCCGAGTGGGCTGTAGAGTGAGCTGACAGTAGGTAAAGACCCGACCCACTCCACAAATACTATAATAACTAAACTAATATTACGTTAACTAATCTAATACTAATAAGCCTACGAGCTACATAAATGGTAAATAGATACTCGGGGTGACCGAGTCTTCACATGAATATTTATATTCCTAACATTCTTCATTCTGGTTCCTCAGCTCCAGGCATTCACTCATGAAGTGCCCTATCATTCCACATTCATAGCAGGATATTGTGACATTCGGGTGCATCACGAGGGTGGGAGCCTTGAAATCCTTAGCTTTGTGTCTGATATTTTGGTAGTTCCCACACTGAGCGGGGCAAGGTCTACGGTGATTAAATGGGCACATGCTGCACTTGGGTAACGCTCCAGTGTACCCTATCTTTGTGCTGGTGTCTGTAGCATGCGCTTTGGTCACTTCTTGCTGTTTGTTTGGACCAGTACTACCGTGATTTTTTAAGTGATCTTTCGACTTCCTCTTGTTGTCAGCCACCTTCTTGGTGCTAATCCTGACTACTAGATCCTTTGGCCTATTGGCCGCATCCATGGGTTCCTGGGGATTAGAGGTCCTGGAGGTAATGTCATTACTTCTGACGTAAGGAGGTAATTCTCCTAGGTATCTTTCCTGAAATCGAGCGTCTGTTCGAACCATCTCAGGGCTTATTGGTGTCATTCCATGGTGGTATGCAGTAGTGTTGGCACCTCGTACCTCGGGATTCCAAGATTTTTCCTCCAACTTTTTGATTTCGTTGTAGGAGCAATACTTTATGCGCACCATTTCCTTAAAACTTTCCCAAGGCATTGCATATGCGGCATCCATGCCTGTGGACTTCAAATAGCTGTTCCACCAGGTATGAGCGGCATCCGTGAAGGTGAGTGATGCATACTTAACCTTATCCTTCACCGCACAACTACGTGCTCGAAACACAGCGTCCAGCTTTTCAATCCATCTAATGACAGCAATAGTTCCCTCAGTTCCCTTAAGGCCTCCAGTCATGGTCTTTCGGAACTCCCGATAAGTGCAATTGCGGATGCTGTTGTCCTTAAATTTTGAGCTTCTTATCTTAGTAGTCGTGTTGTTGACCTCTGTTGCAGCTAGTGCTGCTGTCACACGGTGATTAACTTATATGTGTAGCATTGCTGGATTTATGATAAGTAGATTCGCTCCGTTCTCAGCTGGAATAGTGGCAGCAATAGGATGACCATGAGTGGCCTTGGCTATCCTTCCTGCAGGAGTCATCTATACCATAAAAGATGAGGATGAATGAGATCTTAAATGGAGGAGGGAGTTTATATGTGTTTTACAATTGATAAAGCACATCTTGGGAAAATTATCAGAGGAGGAGGTATAAATGGGTCTATATCCCTACTAACATCCTAGGGTATACTTTGGTTGCCTAGCTGGGCAAAGCTTGAAATCTAATAGCAAGCAAAACTTATAGTCTTAAATATACGTTCTACTTCAAGTCTTGTTCGAGACGCATCCTGTCCTAAATTGTTTGGTCAATAGTTTGAAATATATCGGTCGGACATGACGCTGAGATATATTTTCTAGCGAGAATTATGTATGAGGAATCCTTTAATCTCTTAAGGCTCCTAACTGGTTTTGCTTGGGTTTTAATTCTTAATGTAAACGTCGTAGTCTTATAGTCTGGACTCCTAGAGTGTCTTGTGTTTTAAGGGCTAGAGATAATAAGTCGTATTTCGGTGAACTACATCAAAGCATGTCATGCTAACATCTATAGTCTGGGTGACGGCATTTGATTAGTCTTCCGAGGTTTGTTTTGGTGATCAATAATATGTTGATAAAACTCCTTGTCCTATGTCAGATTGTAATCCTAAGGGTCTAGTGAATGGCTAGACAATTTACTCTTACGATAGTGGTTTGGGTCATTTCGTGGTGCCTTGGGGTTTCTATTAGGTCACTAGTCAATTATAGTAAATCTCCGGGTTCTTAAGGGTTTTATCATTTACTTATTGTTCGTTCTTGCTAAGAGGTCCTTTATTTGTGGCTAGAATCTTATGAGTCTTATGGACATATTTTTCCTACCGTGGAAGTTTATGATGGAGCATTATGACACCCAGTGTATACTAGGGATACTGCCAAAATTTTTGGGTTTTATGGGTAATGTCTCGTAGTTCTAGATTTCAGTCTTGAAAGGACGATGTTGACTGCTAGCAGCAGTCAGCCGGTCAGCTTAGTAGTACGTGGATTATCTGGCGCTTAGAGTTTTGTTTTGGTAGGACCATGTTAATTGCTAGTAGCAATCGATCAGTCCATTCGTTCAAATACGCAATGTCTTGTACAGGAGGAAGGTTTAAGAGTCTGAATATAATTTTTGCGGTCTTTTAACACTTTTGCTATAGAGTCAATATGTTTTCTAGTCGTCTACGGGGTTACGATATACCTAGGAGCTATCAAATTTTAAAGATTATTCAGATTGATGCTGGAATGGGTCAGGTTTGGAAAGAGATATTATGGGATATTAATCGGTGGGGTTGTCTGACGACGGTCGGGAGTTGTGGGTTTCCTATTGAACTAGGTCGTAATAGGGGGCAAAACAAACTTCTATGATATCTAGGTTGAATTGGATCTTAGTACGGTTGCCTAATTATCATATTTCCATTATATGTAATCCTTTGGATTTCCTGGGAATGGAAGCATACAATTTATCTTACGGCAAGAATTTTGGGGTCATTGTTTCTTGTGTATCACTTGAACTAGGATTTAGACTTGGTGAAAGGGGTGTTGAGTTTAGTTGACGGGGATGTATTTGTTGGTGAGGGTGGCAATGGGAAATATTTTTCGAGGAATTTTATGGGGAGTCTAATATATGGTTTATTATTTGGGGAACAATAGGAAAATTTGTCGTTTGATTTGTGAGTAAGGAGTAGGGTAATTTGGTAGATAAAATGATTGGTAATTTCAAGTAAGGTCATAGTTTAGGGATCTTGTGAAGTGGTAGTTATGTAAATTTTGGGGTTTTGGCAATTTTGTGGCTAAAAGAAATGGACAAAACGATTTACAGGTTATTAGCAAAATATAGTCTATAATTTAATAGAGACGTCATTTGTTTAAGAACAATTGTGAGATTTTTGGGAAGGTGAGGTAAAGTCATCATATAAAGGGATATCATTACGGTAGGTTATGAAAGGAAAGGATTAAATCAATAATGGAAATATATAACAAAATGAGCTTGTTATAGATTAAGAGTTGATTACAAGGTTTGAAAATTACAAGCTCTCTAATAAAATCCTACACTGACTGAGGACTACTCAGTTAAGTGAATCACTCATGGGCTATCACCTGTGTCTGTTCAATCCTACCTGATCTGTCACCTAAGTCAAGGATGTCTCTACTGTTGGAGTGTGTCCTAGCATAGAGTCTGCTGAAGTCGTCATCATACTGCTCGAAACGAGCTGGATGTAACTCGTCAAACCAGATCAGAGTGGAGACCTAGTATGTCAGTCTGTAAGTCTAGTTGGGTCTGGATCTGTGAGATAGCGTTGGTCTCTGTAGCTGCTGGTGATGCTGTTGGGAGTGAGGAATGTGATATCTCTGTGCTATTCTCTGTCTCATACTGAGCTCTCCTTGAGCTCTCTCCAGTCTCAAAAGTACAAGGTACATCCTCCAGTACTATGCTGATTCGGGCACAACTGCTCTCTGCTCTATCCCCGAATCCAAATTAACATCAATCTCTGTACCCTCGGCAGGAGTACTCTCGGAAAATGTCTGTCGAACATCCTCTACTGAACAAGAGTCGTTGTTCCATCTGAGCCTCTGACGTGGAGGTAAGTGGGTAGGTGAGTGTGGTGATGAGGTAGGTGGTGTAGGTTTAATGGTGTTAGGGTTTGATGCATGATGATCTTGGAGCATCTGCATGCTGGAATCATTTGAGTCTGGTGAAGTCTGAGAGATGTTGCGGGAAGACATAGTCTGTGACAAAATGGTATAGAATATGGGAGATACTCGTAATAACTAGTGTGGGTCAAGTGTATATAGATATATACATATAATACTTATAGTACCCTTGATCATGCAAATAAATCACAAATCATAACATATAGTCAAATCAAATAAATATCAAGCAAAATGGCAAGCAAGGCAAGTGGCGGTCATAGGGACTTGGTTTTGAAAAAGTGGTTATAGTTTAGGGTTTATATGTACCTAGTTCTCTATAACCTAGGCTCTGATGCCAATCTGTAACACCCCCAAAATCTGACTTTGCGGAAGCACTAAAATCATGGGGTGCTACTGAAATGGAAATCATAAGAAAAGGTAACGAAGAAATAATTACACACTTTATAAAAATGTATTCATTTGTTTAATACAATTATAACAATCTGCATGTTTCAAGTTTGTTTACAATGCTAAAAGTCAGCACAAAGCTGGTGAGTTCATAGGTTTAATTATAATCAATTTAGACCAATAGTTTAGTTTGTGAACATTGAAAAGTCACATTAATATTTTATTTGCGCTAGCACTAAGTTCATGCAACCGAAGCTCGACCGTTCAGTGCGCTATAACCTAGCACATCAATAATAACAATGGGGCCCTTGGCGAGTGCTTAACCCAACTCACTCGTAATCCGAATTAATATACGTACGCATTGACCCTTCTGGCCAAATAGACGTGGGAGTCACCCAATAGATCTATTTATATTAATCGCGCTTCCTAACCGGAATTAACAGTGCATGAAGGTGGGCATAGTAATAGGTTCTGGCTAACTGCACAATAATTTGGTAAAATAGTGTTAGTGGTCCATAAAATTGGTTTTACATGTTTCTCACCCCATTCATATAAAAAAAAGTATAAGTAAAAAGGGGCTATAAACTCACCTTTGATGGCCTGAACAGTGAATGCTGTGAAATTTAGGAGTGCACAGCACCAGCACGCCACCTAGATTAAACAATCATGTCTTAGTTTTCAAGTATTAAATTCAAGTTCTTTCATAATTTATTTTCATTGTTTTAAGAGTATTCATGTTGTTGTCACTTGTGTGGTGGCAAGTGTAGTTACTAAGGTCTTTCCTAAGAAATGGTAAGGTGTAGCTCTACGAATGACCTAAATGTACGGAAATGAGGAATTTGGGGATATTGAACAATTTAAAGTTCAATGAATTAAATCGAGATGTGATAATTTATATTATATATATATAATTATATATATATATATTATATATATATATTATATATATATATATATATATATTATAGTTGTGTAGTTTGATCGTTATATCCGATTATGTTGATTTTAGAAGTAAGACCTAACGTAAGTGACGTTTATTATCTACTACTTAAATGTTTTGAGAAAATTTAATATAACGTTAATTTTAATAAACTTGGATGATTTAACTAAGTTCGCATTGTTATTAATTTATTATGACTCATTTTTATACATCATTAGTTTAGAACAATATATATCGTCAAATTTGTTCAAGTGAGGGTTAAGTTTGATATATCATTCCTAGTTTTCCTTAGCGATGTCTTTATTGGTTGACTTAGTTTTAAAATGATAAGTGTAGATATCAATTTATATACTTCCCGACGTGTGTTATTGCCTAAACTTAACGTGTAATTAGTTTGTCGGTTATTTCACTTGAGTTTCACGTTTTTAACTACTCATGTTTGTATAAAATTTATATTTCCTTTGCCGATTGTACGTTTTACCATTTATGAAATCGTGAGACAATATTTATAGTGCTAGTATAGTCTAAATGGTTCAATTATTGTTGTCGAGAGTTACATTATGGCTATTCAAGTTTTATGTACATATATGCTAGTTCAATGTGAAATTTGGTTGTGTATTCGGCTATACAAGTTTTTATATGGATATGTTAGTTATTACAAAAATATTTTTCGTGAATGGCTATATGAATTTTATTTTTGCGACAACTAATCTTGTAAGTGTTAACCAAATTTTGTATACTTATCATTTGTTGGGCTGTGGCCCACTGGATTAGAGGAGGGGGAAAAGTGTCGCTAATGGGTTGCGCTTTTCACGAATAGTCACAAGGGTCTGGTGGGCCAAAACTACTCATCTACAGACCCACCTCATGGACTGGAACAAAAGGGTTTTGTTGGGCTTGTGCTCAGGTCCTAATTGGGCTTTAACTTGATGGGTTCGGCCTGGTACAAACTACAAAGAAACACAGAACGCTCACAAGTCTAAAAGACTTGTGTTGCTCCTTCCTGAAATTTCTCTTGGTTGCAACTAGTTACCGAAGGAGGTCTAGTACTTCTCTTCTCGGCTAGGCTTTGGGTTGAGGACTACTCAACTTCAAAGCTTTGGAAGTATAGGTGTTAACAAAGGATTTTGGCTCTTGGCACAATTTTATGTCTCAACAAGGAGTAGAAATCATCTTCGAGTGGACTTAATTTCTATGACCCAATATGTTACTATATTTCTAGTATTGAAGCCTACATTCCCCATAAGAAGAGTATTCCATTCGAGAATTATTAGCCCTTGGTGGGTTCGTGTTGGGGGCGAAATGGTGCTACCATATTGGGGTTTGGTTTCTTAGGTTCGGTGAGCACACTCAAGGCTTGAACCGAGGGTATAAGCCTCAAGGTTTTGGGTCTAACCTGCCACGAATTTACTGGTCCAAGACCTCCCCTACGCGAGGTGGTTTTCCAGCCAACACTTACCACCAAAACACCTTGTTTTGGGTGGTCATTCTTCAGCTAGATATAGCCATGGTATCTATTCGGATTGTTAACACTATACTAACAAGAATGCATCATCCTCAACGGTTTCTCTACTCGAATCCTATTATTAACTACCTCAAATTCCAAATTCAATACTTGAATTCATAGTCCTAGGGTCATTCGAACACAATATAGCCACACAACGACTAACAAATTTTAACCCTATTATACGAATGCTAATCTTTCTAATTCCTACGCCACACAAGATTAACAACAACATTTAACAAGATTTTCCTCAATATCTATCATCATTTCTGGGAAATTTTAACAACCGAACTAAACATAACAACACCTAATTTAACCTTCATTCGATCTAAGAAACTCTAACATAAGTGGGTTTGAAAGAATAAAAATGAATTCGAATATAATCTAATCCTTACAATGATTTATGAGAGATTAAGATCTCGAATGAAACTCCAATCCGAATAACCCCACTGCTCCAAACCGAACCACAATCACCACAACACTTATCCTTTCCTGTGTGATTCTCAGGATCTTGGTCTATTTTTGTTGAGATGTGATTCAATTTCCCTTGGAGAGTAGGATTAAATGGATGACTTTGGAGTGTAACTCCATAGTGACTTTCAGATTTGGGACGGATAAACCTTCCATTCGTTTGTTCTTTCTACTTCTATGGTGTTATACTAGGTTTGACTTGGGTCGATTTCAAGACACTTGAAGATGGCAAGGTTTCTAGGTGAAAAAGAAAAATATTATCAGTGATGGGGGATAGGGATGGGTCGAATGGATTTGGGGAAGAAAAAGGGCAGACAAAAGAGGGTGATTATCTGGGGTTGGAAGGAATAAATTTTTTAGGGAAATGGTGCGAGTGGGTGAGTTGTTGTTTTATTTTAAGTATTTAGTGTTGAGTTTAGATAAAAACGATGGTATATTATACCCGCGCCTCGTTAAACTGAGTGAAACTCGGGTCCTTCCCGGATCTGTTTTAAATATGGAAGATTGTATTTTCAGGGACGTTTTCATAATACTTGAATGTATTTTCTTTTTGAGTTTTATGTATTCACTAAAATTCCTGAGTCTCAGATTTATTTCTGGTATGCGTGTGGTTTCAGTCTGAGTGAAACTGGGATAACCTCCCTTTTTTACTACAATATACTGAGTAAATTGTGAGATGTGATAATTTCACTGTTCTTTGGTGAGATTTCCGGGTGACATAGTGTGCCGGTCTGTTGTCCGTGTTAAACATAAAATGGTCTAGTCAGGTGATTTAGTCATAATAAATGGACAGTTATATGCCAAATATTAGCGGAATTTTACCATTTGTCACATCCTCCCCATCTTAGGAACAAAAACCTTCCTCGGTTTTCACTTAGAAATACCCGAAGGGGTTGGGGTTTTGAAGGCTCTAGTGTTTCGATTCTATTTTTCACATTTCCTATGTGAATTCGAGGTTTTGTGAGAGATTGTTGAACTTCAGTACTCGAGATATGTAGTGAAAGTTCTAGAGTGCAGGGATTCTCACGATGACGATTCCCATCATGGCATGATCCTCCCTGAACTAAGCATAGGTGATCAGGCTATGTTTAGTTGAGGACTGATGATGCTATGCCGGGTTTGGTCATAATGACATAGGTTTTCTATGGGTTCAAAATCACAACAGGTTTTTAAAGGTGCACCACCTCATATGCCAAGAATGTACTAATTAACTAACAACTTCAAATGTGATGGGGATAGGAGGAGAGGTATCATAATATCTTGACTTCAAAAGCTAAGAATTCGTCATGGAGAAATTCATACAAAGTACTGATACAACATGTCCTTTAGGAAGGTACAAATATTTGGGGGAATACGAACTAAGGGAATCTAGGTGTAGGTCATTTTTTTTTCTTTTTTTTTCTTTTTTATTTTTTTTATGCGATGTAGGGAAGTCTCTCCTCAAGCATTGTCATCACTGGTGTTGTTGTTGAGGTTCTGGCGAGCTCCTCCCCTGTCTATTGCATATGCATTTTCACGAGTTCTTTCTTCATTCTGGTTCCTCAGCTCCAGGCATTCACTCCTGAAGTGCCCTATCATCCACATTCATAGCAGGATATTGTGACATTCGGGTCCATCACAAGGGTGGGAGCCTTGAAATCCTTAGCTTTGTGTCCGATCTTTTGGCAGTTCCCACACTGAGCGGGGTAAGGTCCACGGTGATGAGATGGGCACATGCTGCACTTGGGTAACGCTCTAGCGTACCCTATCTTTGTGCTGGTGTCTATAGCATGGACTTTGATCACTTCTTGCTGTTTGTTTGGACCAGTATTACCGTGATTTTTGAAGTGAACTTTCCACTTCCTCTTGTTGTCAGCCACCTTCTCAGCGCTAATCCTGACTACTGGATCCTTTGGCCTATTGGCTGCATCCATGGATTCCGGGGATTAGAGGTCCTGGAGGTAGTGTCATTACTTCTGACGTAAGGGGGTAATTCTCTTAGGTATCTTTCCTGAAATCATGCGTCTGTTCTAACCATCTCAGGGCTTATTGGTGTCATTCCTTGGTGGTATGCAGTAGTGTTGGCACCTCGTACCTCGGGATTCCAAGATTTTTCCTCCAACTTTTTGATTTCGTTGTAGGAGCAATACTTTATGCGCACCATTTCCTTAAAACTTTCCCAAGGCATTGCATATGCGGCATCCATGCCTGTGGACTTCAAATAGCTGTTCCACCAGGTATGAGTGGCATCCGTGAAGGTGAGTGATGCATACTTAACCTTATCCTTCTCCGCACAACTACTTGCTCGAAACACAGCCTCCAGCTTTTCAATCCATCTAATGACAGCAATAGTTCCCTCAGTTCCCTTAAGACCTCTAGTCATGGTCTTTCGGAACTCCCGATAAGTGCAATTACGGATGTTGTTGTCATTAAGTTTTGAGCTTCTTGTCTTAGTAGTCGTGTTGTTGACCTCTGTTGCAGCTAGTGCTGCTGTCACACGATGATTAACTAATATGTCTAGCATTGCTGGATTTATGATAAGTAGATTCGCTCCGTTCTCAGCTGGAATAGTGGCAGCAATAGGTTGACCATGAGTGGCCTTGGCTATCCTTCCTGCATGATTCATCTATACCATAAAAGATGAGGATGAATGAGATCTTAAACGGAGGAGGGAGTTTATATGTGTTTTACAATTGATAAAGCACATCTTGGGAAAATTATCGGAGGAGGAGGTATAAATGGGTCTGTATCCCTACTAACATCCTAGGGTATACTTTGGTTGCCTAGCTGGGTAAATCTTGAAATCTAGTAGCAAGCGAAGCTTATAGTCTTAAATATACGTTCTACCTAAAGTCTTGTTCGAGAGGCATCCTGTCCTAAATTGTTTGGTCAATAGTTTGAAATATATCGGTCGGACATTACGCTGAGATATATTTTCTAGCGAGAATTGTCTATGAGGAATCCTTTAATCTCTTAAGGATCCTAACTGGTTTTGCTTGGGTTTTAAGTCTTACCGTAGACGTCGTAGTCTTGCAGTCTGGACTCCTAGAGTGTCTTGTGTTTTAAGGGCTAGAGATAATAAGTCGTATTTCGGTGAACTTCATCAAAGCATGTCATGCCAACATCTATAGTCTGGGTCATGGCATTTGATTAGTCTCCGAGGTTTGTTTTGGTGATCAATAATGCTTTGATAAAACTCCTTGTCCTAGGTGAGTTTGTAATCCTAAGGGTCTAGTGAATGGCTAGACAATTTACTCTTACGATAGGGGTTTGGGTCATTTCGTGGTGCCTTGGGGTTTCTATTAGGTCACTAGTCAATTCTAGTAAATCTTTGGGTTCTTAAGGGTTTTATCGTTTACTTATTGTTCGTTCTTGCTAAGAGGTCCTTTATTTGTGGCTAGAATCTTATGAGTCTTATGGAAAGATTTTTCCTACCGTGGAAGTTTATGATGGAGCATTATGACACCCAGTGTATACTGGGGATACTGCCAAAATTTCCGGGTTTTGTGGGTAATTTTCTCGTAGTTCTAGATTTCAGTCTTGAAAGGACGATGTTGACTGCTGCTAGCAGTCAACCGGTCAGCTTAGTAGTACGTGGATTATCTGGCGCTTAGAGTTTTGTTTTGGTAGGACCATGTTAATTGCTACTAGCAATCGATCAGTCCGTTCGTTCAAATACGTAGTGTCTTGTACAGGAGGAAGGTTTAAGAGTCTGAATATAATTGTTGCAGTCTTTTAACACTTTTGCTATAGAGTCAATATGTGTTCTAGTCATCTACGGGGTTACGATATACCAAGTAGCTATCGATTTTTAAAGATTGGTCAGATTGATGCTGGAATGGGTCAGGTTTGGAAAGAGATATTATGGGATATTAATCGGTGGCGTTGTCTGACGACGGTCAGGAGTTGTGGGTTTCCTATTGAACTAGGTCGTAATAGGGGGGCAAAACAAACTTCTATGATATCTAGGTTGAATTGGTTCTTAGTACGGTTGCCTAATTCTCATATTTCCATTATATGTAATCCTTTGGGTTTCCTGGGAATGGAAGCAGACGATTTACCTTGCGGCAAGAATTTTGGGGTCATTGTTTCTTGTGTATCACTTGAACTAGGATTTAGACTTGGTGAAAGGGGTGTTGAGTTTAGTTGATGGGGATGTATTTTTTTGTGAGGGTGGTAATGGGAAATATTTTTCGAGGAATTTTATGGGGTGTCTAATATATGGTTTATTATTTGGGGAACAGTAGGAAAATTTGTTGTTTGATTTGTGAGTAAGGAGTGGGGTAATTTGGTAGATAAAATGATTGGTAATTTCAAGTAAGGTCATAGTTTGGGGATGTTGGGAATTATTGTAGAACAGACTTAAGTCTGCTAATGAAATCGTTAAGTCTGTTAGCTTAGTTAGGTCTGCCAGTACAAAGTTAAGTCTGGTAAACATAGTTAGTACTGATAGGTATTATTAGTTAAGTCTGTTTATGTTTAACAGAATAGTTTGTTAGCTATATGTTAGGAAAGGATATATACGTATTAGTTATCTTATTAAAATATATGTTTATCCTTTCACATGTTTTGTAATATTAGGGTTTCCTTAGAGTATAAAAGGAACCCTACGGCATTATGTTTTAGTGTGACAATAAAAAGTTTAATAGAAATACGAAGTTAGTAATCATAATTGTGTTCTTCATAGTTGTTGTTTGTCAAGATTCCGCATTAACAATCAATATACTCTTAAGAGTTTCTCATATAGATTAATTTGGATTTATTCAAGTTATCTATTGTCTAACACAGGCTACTTAGATCCATAACTGTGGACCTACAAGTGGTATCAGAGCCTATAGAGGGACTCTGAGTAAGAAGAAACACAAACCACAAACACTCATTCACTCTAAAATCCTGCAAAATGTCTCACCCGGCTAATGATGAGTACTCAACACATCTTAGTGATGAAGAAGTTTCAAATCATGATGATGATATATCAGAAACCAATAGACCTAAACAACAACAACAAAACATTCCTGCAACAACCACTATCTCAAACATCAAACTCCCAATTCTGAAAAAGGAGGAGTATGATATCTGGGCCATGGAGATGGGGCATTACCTTGAGTACATTGATAATGATGTATGGAAGGTGATTCAGAATGGAAACTCAAAGAAGAGGATCTCTGTTGGTAAGGATGGTGTTGTTAGAGTGCTTCCACCAGTCTCTGCTGCAGAGATTCATGTTGTGGAGAAGGAGAGGAAGGCAAGAACCATCTTACTGATGGCCCTTCCCAAGGAACATTTAAGAAGATTTCATGGAATGGATGATGTTAAGGAGATTTGGGAAGCAATCAGAACCAGGTTTGAAGGAAATGCTTATTCAAATAAGATGCAGAAAGCTGTTCTCAAACAACAGTTTGAAGCATTCACTGTGACCAGTTCTGAAGGATTGGAGAAAGGGTATGACAGATTCCAACATCTCCTCTCACAGTTGGAAGCTCATGGTGCTGGTGTATCTACTGAAAATGCAAATCATAAGTTTCTCAGATCTTTGCCAAAAGAATGGTCAAATCTGGCAATGAGCATAAGAATGAAAGAAGATGTTGACACTTTGTCAATTGATGATTTATATAGTAATCTTAGGGTCTTTGAACGTGAAATCAAAGGTGTTTCAAAGGCATCTTCAAGTGTTGCTAATGTTGCTTTTGTCTCCTAAAGAAAGAGCAGTACTAGCAAAGTTAATTCTGGTAGCTATAATTCTGGTATCTATGATACTTCTTCAAGTAATATGAAAGAAAGAGAAGTTCCTGCTAGTTTTGCTGATGAAGTCATCTATTCACTCTTTGCAAAGAGATCAGAAGAGACGGACCTTATTAATAAGGACCTTGAACAGATAAATGATGCAGACATTGAAGAGATGGACATAAACTGGCAAATAGCAACGATTGCTCTTAGAGTAAAGAGGTTCTACAAGAAAACTGGAAGAAATATCAGATTTGATGGAAAGACACTAGTTGGTTTTAATAAGAAGAAGGTTGAATGCTATAAGTGTCACAACACTGGCCACTTTGCTAGGGAGTGCACAACAAAGGTGACTACTGATGGAAAGAAGCAGAAAGATTCAGCCTATCAAGAAGCAGACAAGCAGGAGAAGAGTCAAATGGGTATGCTGACTATGGAAGCTGGTGTTGTTAACTGGGGAGATCACACAGAGGAAGAAATAGAACCAAATCATGCATTTATGGCTATTGGCTCCAATACTGAGGTATCCTTGTGTTCTAAAATATGCATGAAATCATATAATAATCTTAAAACATTGTGTGATGAGCAAATGCAACAGATAGGTGATCAGGAAGCTAAAATACTTGCTTACACTAATGCTGTTAAGACCTTAGAAGCTCAAATTGTCACTTATCAAAAACAGCAATTAACCTTAAATGAAAAGCTTACATTTCAAGCCAATGAAATCTATGAAAAAGATGAAAAGCTTAAAAAATATATGAGAATTGGAATGAAAGCTGTAAAAGATAAGGAAGAATTGTAGAAAACAATAGACACATGGAATAATTCTACTAAAAATCTGTATAGATTAGTAGATTCTGGTATGAGCTCAACTTGCAAAATTGGTCTAGGATATGAAATAAAATCAGATAATGAGATTTTAAGTTATGAGGAAGAAATGGAAAGAACTCTGTTCATTAGTACAGATGATGACTTTGCTGATAAACCTGTATACAATAGATTCTCAAAAACTAACAACTTCAAAAGAGTTCCACCTCCATTAAATGGAGATTACACTCCTTTACCAGAGCAAGATTTTGATGAGTCTTTGTATGTTTATGGTAAGAAGGGACCTCAAAAGCTTGAAAAAAGTATCTCAGATGACAATTCCAGTAAGTATTCTACCTGTCAATCTGATGACAATGGAGGGTCCATTGGAAATATCTCTGAGCATTCTGAATCAGAACCAGAAAATGTACCAAAAGAGGTGTCTAAGTCTAAACCTGTTAAGATTAGCAAACCAGTCGTGTCTGCACCAAAACCTAAAATAGTTGAACCTAGTTGTGTCTCACACATAAAAAATCCTAGGCATCATATTAAAAGTCAATAGTCACCTAGGGTTGATAGAATGAAAAGATAGCTAGGGGAAGGTTACTCTTTTACTCAGAAAAGATGTTTTGTTTGTGGTAGCCTTAGTCATTTAATCAGAGATTGTGATTTTCATGAAAAGAGAATGATTAGAGAGGCTGAGCTTAAGAAACAAAGGAGTGTTAATACTGGTAATGTGATGGCCAAACCAGTGTGGAACAATGTAAACAGAGTTAATCATGCAAATCAATTTGTTCCTAGATCAATACAAATCAATGCTGGTAGATCACATGTTAATTCTGTTAGGACAAATGTTAATACTGGTAGGCAAAATATTAATTCTGTTGGGCAAAAAGTTAATTCTGTTAAGCCCAAAATTAATTCTGGGTATGTTGATACATTTAGACCCAGACAACTAGTTGCACATAGACCACAGGTGAACAAATTTAATCAAAGAAATAGTTTTGCTAAATCACACTCACTTGTGAGGAGACCCATTGTTAAAAATACAGCAAAAATGTCAAACTCTTATGCTGTAAAGGGACATGGGGGGTCTGTTGTTAAGGCCTCAGCATGTTGGTCTTGGGATCCATTTCAGAATGAACTTACTTATAAATCCCAAAGCAACAGTGGGTCATATTCATATAAGACATACAAATATGTTAATCCACAAGGCAGACCCAAGCCTGCACAGGCCTGGGTCCTTAAGAGAAACTAATTTCTCTTCTTTATGTGCAGGATCATCCACTCAAGAACATGGGAGATAGAGGCATATTTGATAGTGGATGCTCAGGGCACATGTCTGGTAACAAGGATCACCTAAAAGATTTTGAAGAATTCAAAGGAGGTTCTGTTACTTTTGGAGGTAGCAAAGGCTACATTACTGGTAAAGGTAGAATAGTAGTTGGCAATGTAGAATTTGATAATGTGTCTTTTGTGAAAGAACTTGGGCAATTTAATCTTTTCTCAATATCACAAATTTGTGATAAGCAGCACAAGGTTCTTTTTACTGAAACTAAATGTTTTGTGTTAACTTCTGAATTTAAGATGCCTGATGAAAGTCAGATACTCCTAAAAGTCCCTAGACAACACAATATGTACAGCTTTGATATGAAGACACCTGAACCTGCAAAAGGTTTTGCCTGTTTGATTGCAAAAGCCACTATTGATGAATCTAAATTGTGGCATAGAAGACTTGGTCATATAAACTTTAAGAATCTAAACAAACTTGTGAAGAATAACCTTGTTAGAGGTTTACCTTCCAAGGTTTTCAAGAATGACCATGCATGTGTTGCATTTCATAAGGGTAAACAACATTGGGCTTCATGTAAAGCTAAATTAGAAAGGTCCATCACTAAGCCTTTACATACCTTGCATATGGATCTTTTTGGCCCTACTTCTGTGCAAAGCATAAATCATGCTAGTTATTGCCTTGTCATTACTGATGATTGCACTAGGTTTTGTTGGATATTCTTTATGTCTAAAAAGGTTGAAACCACTGGCTTACTTCAAACTTTCATTAGGCAGATAGAAAACCAGCTTAATCATAAGGTTAAGATTATTAGATCAGATAATGGCCCTGAGTTTAAGAATAGAAGCATGCTTGAATTTTGTGGTAACAAGGGAATAAAACAAGAGTATAGTAATGCTAGAACTCAACAACAAATGGAGTTGCTGAAAGAATGAACAGGACCCTCATTGAGGCAGCTAGGACTATGCTAGCAGACTCACTCTTACCAACCACTTTTTGGGCTGAAGCAGTCAATACTGCGTGCTACAAATTTAATAGGGTGAGAGTGACTAAACTTCAGAACAAAACTCCTTATGAGCATTTATTTGGCCATAAACCAGTTATTAGTTACATAAGACCTTTTGGGTGCCATGTTACCATTCTAGATACTCTTAGTGTGCTTGGCAAGTTTGAAGGAAAATCTGATGAGGGGTTCTTAGTAGGATATTCACTAAGTAGTAAAGCCTTTAGGGTATACAACTTAGTGACAAAAAGGGTAGAAGAGAATCTCCATGTTGACTTTCTTGAGGAGAAACCTAATGTGAAAGGAATAGGTTATAGATGGATGTTTGATATTGATTATCTGACTGATTCTATGAATTATATTCCTGTTTCTATGGACAATCAAGCTAACCCTCATGCAGGTTCCAAAGAAGTAACTAACAATACAGGTACTCAAGTTGCTTCTGATGCAAATGCTTTAGAGCAAGAAGAGGAGACTGAGGAACTCGTTGTTGGTCCCACAACAGTAGTCAAGCTTGATGCAGCTTATGGTGGCACAAAGAAATCTTCTACAACTTCAAAGAAGAAGGAGACTGTTACCAAGCCTCAAGCACAAGGGAAAGAGGCTTCTCCTACAAAAGTTTCAGCAGATATTCTATCTTTCAGAGATGAATTGAATGCACTGGCTGAAAAGAATCTTGGAAAGAAGGCTACCAGTACTTCCTCAGTTAAGTCTGGTAGTGACTTATTTAATTCTGCTGAGCCTGATCCTACTCCAACTGATGTTTTTGATAATTCTGAGATGCCAGAGCTTGAAATCTTTGACAAGCCAAGTGAAGGGATCTTTGATGAAGCTTCTTATGATGATGAAGGAGTGATTACTGATTTCAATAACTTACCCACAGAAGTGGATGTAAGTCAAGCTCCTACACTTAGGATTCACAATATTCATCCACAAAGTCAAATACTTGGTGATCCTAAGTCAGCAGTTCAAACTAGAAGCAAAGTGCAGAAACAGTCAGAGGCTCATGCACTTTTCAGTTTTGTTAAGAAGCAGCAAAGGAACAATCACAAAGATCAACAACACTGTCTGTTTGCATGTTTCCTTTCACAAAAAGAACCTACCAGGTTTGAAGCTTAGAAGATGAAGTTGGGTGGAGCAATGCAAGAAGAGCTGTTGAGTTTAAGTTGCAAAAAGTATGGGTTCTTGTAGATCTACCAAATGGAGCAAAAGTAATTGGCACAAAGTGGGTCTTAAGAAACATGAAGGATGAAAGAGGAGTAGTGGTCAGAAATAAGGCAAGATTGGTGGCCCAAGGATACAGACAAGAGGAAGGGATAGACTATGATGAGGTTTTTGCACCTGTAGCTAGAATTGAAGCTATCAGGTTATTTTTGGCCTTTGCATCCTACATGGGATTCATAGTTTATCAAATTGATGTCAAGAGTGCTTTCCTGTATGGCACTATAGAAGAAGAAGTGTATGTTCACCAGCCTCCTGGTTTTGTTGATCCTGCTCATCCCAAGAAGGTTTACAAAGTAATCAAAGCTTTGTATGGATTACATCAAGCTCCCAGAGCTTGGTATGCTACACTCTCCAAATTTCTTGAGGAGCATGGATACAAGAGGGGTGTCATTGACAAGACCTTGTTCATTAAAAGGAACAAGAAGGATATCATTCTAGTGCAAGTGTATGTAGATGATATCATCTTTGGATCCACAAAAAGGTCTTGGTGTGAAGAATTTAAGGCGTTGATGAAAGGCAGATTTCAGATGAGTTCAATGGGTGAGCTCACATTCTTTCTTGGACTGCAAGTGAAACAAAAGGAAGATGGACTTTTCATTTCTCAAGACAAGTATGTTGCTGAGATGCTGAAGAAGTTTGATCTTGCAAGTATGAAGTCAGCAGTCACTCCAATAGAGAACAAGGTGCCATTAACAAAAGATGAGGATGCTGATGATGTGGATGTGCACCTATACAGATCTATGATAGGTTCTCTTATGTATCTAACTGCCTCTAGGCCTGATATTATGTATGCAGTTTGTGCTTGTTCTTGTTTTCAGGTTACTCCCAAGACTTCACATCTTCATGCTGTGAAGAAGATCTTTAGATATCTAAAAGGCAAACCCAATTTGGGTCTTTGGTATCCTAGAGAGTCATCATTTGACCTGGAAGCCTATTCAGATAGTAACTATGTAGGAGCAAGTCTTGACAGGAAATCCACAACTGAAGGTTGTCTATTTCTTGGCAAAAGATTAATTTCATGGCAATGCAAGAAGCAAACCATTGTGGCTACATCTACAACTGAAGCTGAGTATGTAGCTGCTGCAAATTGCTGTGGACAAGTCTTATGGATCCAAAATCAAATGCTGGATTATGGTTTGAATTTCATGAATACTATAATTCACATTGATAATGAAAGTACTATCTGTATAGTAAAGAACCCAGTGTATCAATCTAAGACCAAACACTTAGAAATAAGGCATCACTTTATAAGAGATTGCTTTGGAAAGAAATTGATTAGGGTGGAAAAGATACACACAGACTTTAATGTAGCTGATCTATTGACCAAATCTTTTAATGGACCTAGCTTCAATTTCTTAGTGGTTAATATTGGAATGATAAACCCATAGCTACATTTAAGGGGAGGTTAAATGTATAGTTTGTAAGATAGTACAAGTATTTAGTAGATTTAATTCTGGTAGAAGTTAAATCAGGTAGCCTTAATGTTAATTCTAGCAGTGAGTAGGTCTTAATTCTGGTTGCAACAACATATGGTTGTATATTTTCTTGGTTTTAGAATAATTTTTCCAGGAAAAGCATGGATTGATGGTGATTGGAAACTTTGCTAATGATTTTTGTTTGTGTTTGTCTGGTTTTTTTGTTAATCACTAGTTAAGTCTGGTGAGTCACCATTAATACTGGTTGACCAATGTTAAGTCTGGTAATGTTAAAACGTAATTAATTTTTTACCGTTAGGTCTGGTCATACGCTTAATGATTTTTCCTGTTTCAATTGTACCGTTACCTTTTTTTCGGCGCTAAGAGGTATATATGGATAATATTTGTTTCCTTTTTCATCTTTATCCATTATTTACTTCCACTTTTATAATTTTTATTCTCGGCCACAATTACTCTGTTTTAAAGAACCAGCATCAAAACCCTAATACGGCATTCAACCAGTACTTTCAAATCATCTTCCAAAATTCATTGCTCATCCATGGCTCAACTCAAATACTGTGATAAGCACAACCAAGTGGGTTTCTTGAAGAAACCAACCAAGAGCGAAGGCTTTGAACAGATAGTGGACTTCTTGAAAAGCTCTCATATCAGGTATACCTTAACTCACAATCCCACTATCTATGACTCCCTAGTCAAACAGTTTTGGAAGACTGCTACTTCCGAAACTCTTGCTGATGGGACCCTAAAGTTAAGGGCAACTATTGATAACACTGAGTATTCAGTCACTCAAGCATCCATTAAAAGTAGTCTTCACTTGGATGATGCTTCTAGGGAAGTTATGTTGTCAAATAAAATGATTTTAGAAGGTATGGAAAGTATAGGATATCCCATTGATGGCACATTCACGTTTTGGAAAAGCCATTTTTCACCTCAGTGGAGATTTTTAGTCCATCATTTGCTACAATGTCTAAGTTCTAAGAGTGGAGGATGAGATCAATTTAGTAGTAATATTGCTTCTGCAATGGTCTGTCTTTCGCTTGGTAAAACTTTTAACTTTTCAAAATCAATATTTGATGGCATGATGGGAATTGTGAAAAGTAAATACAAGTTTTTTTATGTATCCTCGCTTTCTTCAAATGGTTTTGAATGTTGAAATAGAAAAAACATTGCCTTACTTATGTGTGCCCTTCAAGGATAAAATTTTTAATAACATGAAAAGGGGCTTTAAGGGGGCACATAAACCATTGTTAGCTGCTATGTTGCCTGTTGGTACTGACAATGCAGGTATGATGAACTCAAATAAGTACATTTTATTATCATCATTTATCCTATTTATTTGACTTGTTATATTATATTATATATTAGAATCGATACATTAATGTTTACTTTAGTAATTCTCAGGTAAAAACAAGCATTATGTGAAACTTGGCGATTTTGGACTAATTATGGAGCAAAACAAGCGAGATGTCAAAAGTCTACTGAAATCCAGAAGATGCGCCGTATCTCACTCAACAGATACGACGCAATATCATACTTAGATGAATTCGAAGACCATTGCCTGACTTTGAAGAATGCGCCGCATGCAATTCTGTCATGCGCCGCATATGAAACTTTGGTCAAAGAAGAAGATCAAGCTCGTTCTACTCCAGATACGCCGCAATATACTTCTAACATACGGCGTATCACTATCAAGATTTCACCAGTTACAATCCAAGACAACTAAAGTACATGCGCCGCATACAAAGATCAAGTTACGCCGCATCTGAAGACGGTGTACGAATATTCCTGAATATATTAATCTTGGACCCCACGCGAAGTTAAGTCAATGCGCCGCATCTATCAACTCAATGCGCCGCATCGATCCCTCAGATAGAAACTATAAATACCCCAAGGTCAGACGAATTTTAGAGACCTTAGACCTTTTGTATAACCCTGGAGCCGAATTCAGACGACCAAGCAGCACAAGACACACCTCAAACAAAGATACAAGAGCTGTAAGAAGGTCCTGCATGTATTCAATTCATTAAGTAGTTTTGTTTTACTGTTTTAGTACGCTTTAATTCATCAGGATTGATGGGCTTGTGTCATGTGACTATGGAAGATCATGCACTCCCCTTAATATTGCTTTCCCATTAATTAAAGTTTATATGTTGATGTCTTTGGTAACTTTTATTAGTGCATTGATAACCTCTGTGTCTAGCTGAGTCTTGCTTGGGTCGCCATGCCCCTTCCTCGCCTATTTATTAGAGACGCTTAAATAAGTAGGATAGACATAAGTAATCATTAAGGGTTTACTCGCCGATAAGATTAGAGCCAACGAGAAAAGTTTAATTATATACACTTCATATAAAACTAGCAATAAAACAAGTGACAAGCTATTTAGTTATCAAGACAGGTCTTCTTATTGTCTCGAGTATCTATCTGTGTACGTGTGTGCTAATCGCTGATTCGTGCTCATTAGTTTAGTTTTCTATTTAATTATAACCAAATCGTGCCAGTCTCTCCTGCTGAACCCCCTTGTGTTAGATTAGGTTGTATAACTAACTTAGGATATTAAAATACTGATTAGAATAACTAGATAATACGTTCCACTCTTAGTGATCGACACTCTGGTTTCCATTATATTCATACTGACCGGGTACACTACTCGTTAAGTGTGTGTGTTATTGATAAGTTGGCTAAATATAAATTTAAAACTTGAGTAGGCATTAATACTGCTAAACCGCAACGACACATCACGCGCATCAAGGTACATCATTATCATCATCTGGAAGTGAAGCACACTCTCAACCACTTCATGCAGGTGAGGAGCCTGCAAATGCACCTAGCTCACCTGCACAACAACCAACATCACCTACACCCCCACCACCTTCACCTCAGCAAACCCAGGTTCTAACTCCAACTCATGAGGAGGAGTCAACTCCAATGTCTGTGGATAATCTTTTACAGCTGGTTCCTCAACTGGTTAAAAGGATATCTGTATTGGAAAAGGATCTTACAGAGACAAAACAAACCATGGGCTATACTATAGTGACTTTGGTCAGAAAAGTAAAGAAGATGGAGAATATTATGAAAGCAAAAGGGGTTGTCTTTAGTAATAAGGAGGGTGCTGCAGATGAAAATTCTTCCAAACAGGGGAGGAATTTGGGTGAAGAAACAATCTTTCAGACTCCTGCTCAAGCAAAATCCTCTAGTGATAATGATATTAGTCCTGAGGGATTGGAATCAGCAAAGATTTTAGCCAACACTCTTAGTCAAAGATAAAAGAAGAGAAGGCTAAGAAAGAAGTTGGTGACTAAAGAAGTTAAGTCTGCTAGTGATGATCCAGTTAAGTCTGCCAGTAAGAAACTTAAGTCTGGTGATCAAGTTAGTTCTGGTGACAAAGGTAAGTCTGCTGGTACTCAAAGAGAAGGCAAGCAGGTACTTCAAGAAACTTCTCAGCCTAAGAAAACAAAGAGGCAAATCAGAGAGGAACAAGCAAGTATGGCTGAAATTGCAAGAATTCAAGATGAAGAAGAAGCCGAAGAGGCAAGGCTTGCTGATCTAAATAAAAAGGATGAATCACTTGCAAAGAAGCTACAAGAGGAGTTTAACAACGATCCATTCATGTCTATGATTGAGGATGATGTTGAATTAAAGGCAAAGCTGGAAGAACTGAAGGCTAATGAAAGTCTGACAATTGAAGAAAGAGCAAAACAGCTTGCAGATTTTATTAATGCCAGAAGGGAAGCAGAAGCTCTTGGAGATATGATGGAGAAGATTGTACAGACACAAAAGATGAAAAGTACTACCAAGAAACTATAAAAGCAGCAGAAGATGTCTTACATGAAGCAGTATTTAAAGAATCAGGAGTATTCTACTCTTGAAAGAATGAAAAGAAAGATATATGAAGAGATTGAAGGTTTGTATCTCAAAGCTTATGAAAGAGATCAGAACTACAAGCCTATTGATTATGAAGATTCAATTGGAAGAAGTTTTAAAAAGCATAAGGTAATTGATGTTGAAGAGGTACCTGATAGTTCAAAAGGTGAACTTGTGAAAGAAGAAGTAGAAGTTAAGAAACCTATTTTGAAGTGGACTAGAAGAAAAAGAGTGGCTAAGAAGGGTAAGTCAGTCACTAAGGAGGATGTGCAAGAGTATTTAGATGAAAAGGTAGAAGAACCTTCTTCTGATTCATTCACAATGGGTTCAATTCCTGAAAGCTCAGCACAACCTGCCAAGATTGTCAAATGGCAGATCATTAAAACTGGTAAGAAAGGGGCTTATCAAATAATCAGTGAAGATAATACAGATGTTGTTTATGTTAATTTTCCAGGATTACTTAATGATTTGAAGAGAGATGATCTAAAGGAGTTATATAAGCTGATGATGATCAAGTATGGAGATATCAGACCAGAAGAAGAATTTGAAAGAGTTCTTTGGGGAGACTTGAAGACCATGTTTGATCCACCATCTAAGACTGATGAAATTTGGAAGTTGCCCTATCAATAAGAAGTGGTGAGATGGAGATACTTTGACAGTTGTGCAGTTCACTGTTTGACTCTGTAGAATGCACACATATATATGCTGACAGAGGTTGAGTATCCTCTGCACCCCAGGGTATGCAAGAAGATGCTTGAGAAGAAGCTTTTGGGTGATAGGAAAGATGAGGTATGTTATCAGCTATTGCAGTTAATTGAAAGGCAATCCCAAAAGGAAGCTGTTTGGGGTGTTTGAAAGAATTTTCTAAGCTGATAAGTAGGATAAATGGAGTTTGAGAAGAATCTCACTTGGTGAAGGTGCTTTGCACTAACACAACAAATGGTTATCAGTCCACCATGTCTAATTCACATAAGGACTGACTAATCCAAGAGCAAACGGCTCATGGTAAAGATATCTCAAATCCGTTTATGGCTAACAATTTGCTAAAAATTGTATGGTAATCAACTCACCATATCTATGATAGTGAAGAGTTGACTAACCCACAAGAGAATGGCTTGTGATAAAGGCTGTGGAAATCCATAAGTGGTTATCAATTCACCAAGGTGATGACTGCATTTCACCAAAGAATTGGATAGTCCAAAAGCAAACGGCTTTTGGTAAAGACAAATCAAATCTGTTGATAGCTGATGATTTGCAAAAAATCATATGGTATTTCAACTCACCATGTTTCATGTACAAAGAGTTGAAATGGTTATCAATGTACCATGGTTTTACACCAAACATTGGCTACTCCAGAGTTAATGGGTAACTGGTAAAAAGACATCAAATCCATTAAATTTTCAATGATTCACCTCTCACAGGAATTAAAACACCTGGAAGTGATGAGAATAGTATGAAACTTTATGAATTGATGTACAAATAGTCAATGTTGCTGTAAAGATCAGATGGTATAAAGATTGCTGATAAAAGATGCTGCAAAGTTCAGATATATTGATTTAAAGAATTGCAGTTCAAAATAATTCCAAAAGGTTAGAGTTCAACATCCTCAGGAAGCTTATCAAGAAAGAACCTTGAAGTTCATGGCGTATGAAGATCAAGTTAAGGGAGGATTTTTGGGAATTATTGTAGAACAGACTTAAGTCTGCTGATGAAATCGTTAAGTCTGTTAGCTTAGTTAAGTCTGCCAGTACAAAGTTAAGTCTGGCAAACATAGTTAGTACTGGTAGGTATTATTAGTTAAGTCTGTTTATGTTTAACAGAATAGTTTGTTAGCTATATGTTAGGAAAGGATATATACGTATTAGTTATCTTATTAAAAGATATGTTTATCCTTTCAGATGTTTTGTAATATTTGGGTTTCCTTAGAGTATAAAAGGAACCCTATGGCATTATGTTTTAGTGTGACAATAAAAAATTTAATAGAAATACGAAGTTAGTAATCATAATTGTGTTCTTCATACTTGTTGTTTGTTAAGATTCCGCATTAACAATCAATATACTGTTAAGAGTTTCTCATATAGATTAATTTGGATTTATTCAAGTTATCCATTGTCAAACACAGGCTACTTAGATCCATAACCGTGGACCTACAGGGGATCTTGTGAAGTGGTAGTTATGAAAATTTTAGGGTTTTGGGAATTTTGTGGCTAAAAGAAATGGGCAAAACGATTTACAGGTTATTAGCAAAATATAGTCTATAATTTAATAAAGACGTCATTTGTTTAAGAACAATTGTGAAATTTTTGGGAAGGTGAGGTAAAGTCATCATATAAAGGGATATCATTATGGTAGGTTATGAAAGGAAAGGATTAAATCAATAATGGAAATATATAACAAAATGAGCTTGTTATAGATTAAGAGTTGATTACAAGGTTTGAAAATTACAAGCTCTCTAATAAAATCCTACACTGACTGAGGACTACTCAGTTAAGTGAATCACTACTGATCCTAACTAAGGCTGGCTCATGGTCCTACCTAGGTGTCGGAACCTAAAAGCGTACTCCCCAAGTTGTGCCTCGACTTCAACAAGGCGGGTCCTTAATGCTAAGTGTTTACTACGGTGTACCTGATCAGCTCTTAACAATGTTGCAACCTGAGCCTTGAGGATCAGCATCCTCCCATGCATCATCTGGGCTGCCTCTTGGGCTATCACCTGTGTCTGTTCAATCCTACCTGATATGTCACCTAAGTCAAGGGTGTCTCTACTGTTAGAGTGTGTCCTAGCATAGAGTCTGCTGAAGTCGTCATCATACTGCTCGAAATGAGCTGGATGTAACTCGTCAAACAGATCAGATTGGAGACCTAGTATGTCAGTCTGTAAGTCTAGTTGGGTCTAGATCTGTGAGATAGCGTCGGTCTCTGTAGCGGCTGGTGATGCTGTTGGGAGTGAGGAATGTGATATCTCTGTGCTATTCTCTGTCTCATCCTGAGCTCTCCTTGAGCTCTCTCCAGTCTCAAAAGTACTAGGTACATCCTCCAGTACTATGCTGATTCGGGGCACAACTACTCTCTGCTCTATCCCCGAATCCAAATTAATATCAATCTCTGTACCCTCCGCAGGAGTACTCTCGGCTAATGTCTGTCCAACATCCTCTGCTAAACAAGATTCGTTGCTCCTTCTGAGCCTTTGACATGGAGGTGAATGGGTAGGTGAGTGTGGTGATCAGGTAGGTGGTGTAGGCTTAATGGTGTTAGGGTTTGATGCAAGATGATCTTGGAGCATCTGCATGCTGGAATCATTTGAGTCTGGTGAAGTCTGAGAGATGTTGTGGGAAGACATAGTCTGTGACAAAATGGTATAGTATATGGGAGATACTCATAATAACTAGTGTAGGTCAAGTGTATATAGATATATACATATAATACTTATAGTACCCTTGATCATGTAAATAAGTTACAAATCATAACATACAGTCAAATCAAATAAATATCAAGCAAAATGGCAAGCAAGGCAAGTGGCGGTCATAGGGACTTGTTTTTGAAAAAGTAGTTATAGTTTAGGGTTTATATGTACCTAGTTGTCTATAACCTAGGCTCTGATACCAATCTGTAACACCCCCAAAATCTGACTTTGCGGAAGCACTAAAATCATGGGGTGCTACTGAAATGGAAATCATAACACAAGGTAACGAAGAACCAATTACACACTTTATAAAAACGTATTCATTTGTTTAATACAATTATAACAATCTGCATGTTTCAAGTTTGTTTACAAGTTTAATGGTCCCTCAAAAACAAGTCTTCAACATCTGTTAAAACACTTTGGCCAATAGTATAATTCCACCGCCTTGCCAAGCCTTGCCACACTTGCATAATTCTAGATACATGAGAAAACATGCTAAAAGTCAGCAAAAAGCTGGTGAGTTCATAGGTTTAATAATAATCAATTTGGACCAATAGTTTAGTTTGCGAACATTTAAAAGTCACATTAATATTTTATTTGCGCTAGCACTAAGTTCATGCAGCCGAAGCTCGACCGTTCAGTGCGCTATAACCTAGCACATCAATAATAACAATGGGGCCCTTGGCGAGTGCTTAACCCAACTCACTCGTAATCCGACTTAATATACGCACGCATTGACCCTTCTGGCTAACCAGACAGGGGAGTCACCCCAATAGATCTATTTATATTAATCGCGCTTCCTAACCGGAATAAACAGTGCATGAAGGTGGGCATAGTAGTGGGTTCTAGAGTCTTAGGCTAACTGCGCAATAAACTGGTAAAATAGTTTTAGTGGTCCAAAAAATTGGTTTTGCATGTTTCTCACCCCATTCATATAAAAAAAGTATAAGTAAAAAGGGGCTATAAACTCACCTTTAATGGCTTGAACAGTGAATGCTGTGAAATTTAGGAGTGCACGGCACCAACACGCAACCTAGATTAAATAATCATGTCTTAGTTTTCAAGTATTAAATTCAAGTTCTTTCATAATTTATTTTCAATGTTTTTAGAGTATTCATGTTGTTGTCACTTGTGTGGTGGCCAGTGTAGTTACTAAGGTCTTTCCTAAGAAATCGTAAGGTATAGCTCTACGAATGACCTAAATGTACGAAAATGAGGAATTTGGGGATATTGAACAATTTAAAGTACGGATGAATTAAATCAAGATGTGATATATATATATATATATATATATATATATATATATATATATATATAATTATATATATATATATATATTATAGTTGTGTAGTTTGATCGTTATATCCGATTATGTTGATTTTAGAAGTAAGGTCTAACGTAAGTGACGTTTATTATCTACTAGTTAAATGTTTTGAGAAAATTTAACATAACGTTAATTTTAATAAACTTGGGTGATTTAACTAAGTTCGCATTGTTATTAATTTATTATGACTCATTTTTATACATCATTAATTTAGAACAATATATATCGTCAAATTTGTTCAAGTGAGGGTTAAGTTTGATATAGCATTCCTAGTTTTCCTTAGCGATGCCTTTATTGGTTGACTTAGTTTTAAATTGATAAGTGTAGATATAAATTTGTATACTTCCCGACGTGTGTTATTGCCTAAACTTAACGTGTAATTAGTTTGTTGGTTATTTCACTTGAGTTTCACGTTTTTAACTACTCATGTGTGTATAAAATTTATATTTCCATTGCCGATTATACGTTTTACCATTTATGAAATCGTAAGACAATATTTATAGTGCTAGTATCGCCTAAATGGTTCAATTATTGCTGTTGAGAGTTACATTACGACTATTCAACTTTTATGTACATATATGCTAGTTCAATGTGAAATTTGGTTGTGTATTCGGCTATACATGTTTTTATATGTATATGTTAGTTATTACAAAAATGTTTTTCGTGAATGGCTATATGAATTTTATTTTTGCGACAACTAATCTTATAAGTGTTAACTAAATTTTGTATACTTATCATTTGTTGGGTTGTGGCCCACTGGATTAGAGGAGGGGGAAAAAGTGTCGCTAATGGGTTGGGCTTTTCACGAATAGTCACAAGGGTCTGGTGGGCCAAAACTACTCATCTACAGACCCACCTCATGGACTGGAACAAAAGGGTTTTGTTGGGCTTGTTCTCAGGTCCTAATTTGGCTTTAACTTAATGGGTTCAGCCTGGTACAAACTACAAAGAAACACAGAATGCTCACAAGTCTAAAAGACTTGTGTTGCTCCTTCTTGGAATTTCTCTTGTTCGCAACTAGTTTCCAAAGGAGGTCTAGTACTTCTCTTCTTGGCTAGGCTTTGGGTTGAGTACTACTCAACTTCAAAGCTTTGGAAGTATAGGTGTTAACAAAGGGTTTTGGCTCTTGGCACAATTCTATGTCTTGACAAGGAGTAGAAATCATCTTCGAGTGGACTTAATTTCTATGACCCAAAATGTTACTATATTTCTAGTATTGAAGCCTACATTCCCCATAAGAAGAGTATTCCATTCGAGTGTTATTAGCCCTTGGTAGGTTCGTGTTGGGGACGAAATGGTGCTACCATATTGGGGTTTGGTTTCTTCGGTTCGGTGAGCACACTCAAGGCTTGAACCGTGGGTATAACCCTCAAGTTTTTGGGTCTAACCTGCCACGAATTTACTAGACCAAGACCTCCCCTACGCGAGGTGGTTTTCCAGACAACACTTACCACCAAAACACCTTGTTTTGGGTGGTCATTCTTCGGCTAGAGAAAGCCATGGTATCTATTCGGAATGTTAACACTATACTAACAAGAATGCATCATCCTCAACGGTTTCTCTACACGAATCCTATTATTAACTACCTCAAATTCCAAATTCATTACTTGAATTCATAGTCCTAGGGTCATTTGAACACAATATAGCCACACAACGACTAACAAATTTTAACCCTGTTATACGAATGCTAATCTTTCTAATTCCTACGCCACACATGATTAAAAACAACAATTAACAAGATTTTCCTCAATATCTATCATCATTACTGGGAAATTTTAACAATCGAACTAAACATAACAACACCTAATTTAACCTTCATTCGATCTAAGAAACTCTAACATAAGTGGGTTTGAAAGAATAAAAATGAATTCGAATATAATCTAATCATTACAATGATTTCTGAGAGATGAAGATCTCGAATGAAACTCCAATCCGAATAACCCCACTGCTCCAAACCGAACCACAATCACCACAACACTTATCCTTTCTTGTGTGATTCTCATAATCTTGGTCAGTTTTTGTTGAGATGTGATTCGATTTCCTTTGGAGAGTCATATTAAATGGATGACTTTGGAGAGTAACTCCATAGAGACTTTCGGATTTGGGAGAGATAAACCTTCCATTCGTGTGTTCTTTCTACTTCTATGGTGTTATCCTAGGTTTGACTTGGGTGGATTTCAAGACTCGTGAAGATGGCAAGGTTTCTAGGTCAAAAAGAAAAATATTATCTGTTAGGATTGTTCACACGGTTAAGGTGGTTAAACCTTACGTTCTTTGTGTGTATGATATATTGAGTGAATATGATTAAGTACGCGGAATTTACTTAACCACACTTAGAAGGTGATTTGTGTTGTGGAAATGGAATGGTTGTGTTAGTTCTATGACAATGAACAATGAGAGATTAACACCAAACGATTCAATATTATTAGTGATAATAATACGAGTGATCTTGAAATATCACTAGGGTTACAACCTTGAATCTTAAGTTCTTACAACTTGTGATATTCTAGTGTTTGTTCTATGTCTTTAACAGTTATGAGTGTTCTAAAAATAATAACACATGCATGGACATCTACTGTCTACTCATGCACAAGACTAAGATCTCTTTTATAGTCCAAGAGATCTATTACAATATTGTATAAAGTCTAGCCGACTTACTTTGTTAACTTATCTCTTTAGTGTGTCAGTACATAAGATACAACATGTATCTGTGTACACAACTTGTTAACTAGGCACATGGGGTAAGATATTATCTACCGTATATTGTTGACCAAAATACAATAAATATATTTTCAATCTTATCCACTCAGCAGCAGAATGTTCACTATCAGCAGCAATGAGTTATCGCTAGCAGCAGGAACAAGTATCATTAGCAGCAGGATCAACAGCAACAGAATGCTAAGCCAGCAGCAGAATCATTTATCGCTAGCAGCAGGATCAAATGTTCTAGCAGCAGGAACAACATTAACAGCAGGAACCATAATGCACTAGCAGCAGAATCACACTTAGAGTATTTCTTTGATAAGAACCCGATATTTATCTTCTTGAATATTTAATTCCCAACAATCCTCCCCTAAACATGTGAATCCATTTCAACATGTTTCTGAATTAAATTTATGGATTGTGAATCTTTCAAACACTTCTGTTCTTCAAGATTAAATATCTTCTTAGTAATTCATCTGCTTTGTTCTTCTTTGACTTTAACAATATCAAAAAACATTGCTCCAATCTTGGACTAAAAGATGGTGCAATTTCCTTGGATGGAGGAATTATAAGAGGCAATGATGCTGTGTATCTTGGATGCTTGTTTCAACAAGTGAAATCATCTATCAGCATGCCTTTGTAAGTTGAATTTGAAACTTTTCTTCGTTTGACCTAGATAGAACTTTCTCCTTTGGAATGTTCTTGTCATTTTCAACCTCTATGCCATGATCTTGTATGCTCTTGTCTTCTCCTTCCATAACATTGAGATTTTCTTCCTTTTCTGGGCTATTATTTCCTCCCCTGAGATTGTTACCTCCCCTGAGATACAAATAACTTTTGTTTCCTCCCCTTGTTTGGAAGATCTCACTATGTACCAAAATATCTTTCCTTATCATCTGATCCATCATATAGAACTTGTTGTCAGACAATATTGTATATGAAGCCATCAATTCCTTAAGAGTTTAAGTTACTACCCTCATCACTTCTAGGTGTGTTAACTCTTATGAGAGGTGAATCAGTGGACATTTTGATTCATGGTCCATCAATGGATGGTTTTTATGAATCCTTGAAAATCCTTTTAAGAAACCTTTTTGACTTAGCAGTATGTTCATGATTTTAGAATTGAAAACTCATACTGCTTTCAACCATTTTGAAGGGATCAAGTGTATAACAGACACTTAATCAAAATTTCGGTTTAAAGCAACCTCTGGTTGTGTGAGAACCAATGTTTTTGAGTTATAAATAACTGCCTGTGTAAAGATAAACTCATTCAAAGAGCTTTCTTGACAGGGTTTCCAGCTCATAGTAATTGTTACCTCTAACACAAGTATTAGATTCACTTTTACTAGCTGTTCTTTCTATTAGATGTCCTTAGACTTGCACATTATACTTAAAAGTATAAAATGATAGAAAGTGAGTTGCATCAGTTACTATCTGATCAACTAAGTCATCAATTCAATGTGAAATATCATAACTAGATTTCAAGAAAGTAGTTTTAAGAAGTTTTAAATTCCCAAACTCAGTCCATCATAAACCTATTATGTCAGCAGCCAATATCAGCATTGTGTTGCTTCCATTTCACTTGAAATTTCCTTTGTGTTCACATATTCATACCTGAAATTATTAGTCTAAAACCAAAAGAACAAAGTACAAAGTACTTGTCTTGCATTAGAATAATCATAAGACCAACTATATGAATAACACATCTTAAATTTGTACTAGCAGCACAAACTTTTTGTAATAACAGCAGTATTAGATAAATCAGCAGAAACAAAAATTTATTTACAAAAACACATTACATTGAAAATTTAAAGATTAAGCATTCCAATACTTGCTACCAAGTACTGAAACCTTGAAACATCAAAAGCTTTTGTTAGCAGATCTGCAAAGTTGTGTTCTGAAGCAATTTTAAGAACTTGAATTAACCTTTTCTCATTGCAGTCTCTTATAAAGTGATGTTAATTTCAATGTATTTTGTTTTAGAATGTTGCACTGGATTTTTAATAATACAAATTGTACTACTATTATCAATATGAATAACAGTGTTTAAGAAATTGTACCCATATTCAAGAAGTTGGTTTTGAAGCCATAGAACTTGACTAGAGCAACTTGCAGCAGCTATATATTCAGCTTCAGTTGTTGAATTTGCCACACTTCTTTGCTTCTTAAACTGCCATGAGACAAGTCTACACCCAAGGAATTGACATCCTCCAGTTGTTGACTTTCTGTCCAAGCTAGCACCAGCATAATCACTATTCGAATATGCTACCAAGTCAAAAGGAGATTCCCTAGAATACCATATACCCAACCTTGGTTGACCTTTAAGATATCTAAAAATTCTCTTGACTGCAGTTAAATGAGAAACCTTTGGAGTTACTTGAAATCTTGCACAAACACAAACAGGGAACATGATATCAGGTCTAGATGATGTAAGGTACATCAAGGAGCCTATCATTGATCTGTAAGTGTGTACATCTACACTCTCTCCATCTTCATCTTTCAGAAGGTGCTTCTCAGAGTCCATTCGTGTGCTTGCTATTTTTGAATCAGCAAATTGAAATTTTCTAAGTATCTCTGCAACATATTTGTCTTGACTAATAAATATGCCTTCAAATGATTGCTTAACTTGCAGGAACTCATCTGAAACTTATCTTTCATAAGCTTCTCAAATTCTAAACACATATCTTTCCTAGTAGATCCAAGGATAATGTCATCCACATATACCTGCACTAACAGAAGATCCTTCTTGTGCTGTTTGATGAAAAGTGTCTGATCAATCTTTCCTCTTTGAAATCCATTTTCTAATAAGTAGGAAGCTAGTGTTGCATACCAAGCTCTTGGTGCCTGATGAAGGCCATATAGAGCTTTCACTACTCTGTACACTTTGTTTGGATGTAATGGGTCAATGAAGCCTGGAGGTTGTGAAACATACACCTCTTCTTCAATTTTACCATATAAAAATGCACTCTTGACATCCATTTGGTAGACTGTGAAGCCTAAAAATGAAGCATAAGCTAAGAAAAGCCTAATTGCCTCAATCCTTGCTACAGGAGCATAAACCTCATCATAGTCTATTCCTTCTTCTTGTGTGTACCCTTGAGCTACTAATCTAGCTTTATTCTTAATCACAATTCCTCTTTCATCCCTTTTGTTCTTAAACACCCATCTAGTGCCAATTACCTTTGCATTCCTAGGTAAATCAACTAGCATCCATACTTTCTGAATCTTGAACTGAAGAAGCTCTTCTTGCATAGCCTTTAACCAGCTTGAATCATCTAGGGCTTTCAGAATGGTCTTTGGTTCAGCTTGTGAGAGAAAACATACAAATAAGCAAGAGTTTGAAAGCTCATGCTGTTTTGAAGCATAAAGGGCATCAAGAAGCCCTTGTTGGTCTGAAGACATCAATTGTTGTCTTGTCTTCACACCTGACTGTACGTCTCCAATCACATTATCTAGGGAGTGAACTTTGTGAATTCTTGTTTGTGGAGCAGAAGGAACGTGATAATTTGATGGAAGATTGTTGAAATCCACCTCATTATCTTAGAATTCTGCTTCTTTTGTTTCTGAAGGGCCAGCAGCAGAATCATTTGGCCGAACAGCAGAATCAGTAAGCTTAGCAGCAGAATCACCAGCAGAAACAGATACACTACCAGCAGCAACAGAAATACTACCAGCAAAAACATTTTGTTGTTCCTGAGTTCCATCTTCTTTGCTTTCATCTTCAACACCTTCTTTAGCTTTCCTAGAAGAAGATTCATCAGTTGTTGAAGTTGATTCCACAATTGTACTTGACCATATTGGCATCCAAACATGATCTTGGTTTGACTCCTTTTCTAACCTTGCCTCATCTGTTGCTTGTGAACCTGAAAATTCATTAGTTTCTGCAACAACAGGCACATAATTCATTGATTTGATTAGATATTCAAGATCAAATAGCCTTTGTGGTCCTTGACCTTCTACATTGGATTTATCTTCTAAAAACTCCACATGTAGGTTTTCTTCTACAATCTTAGTTCTTGTGTTGTATACTCTAAATGCTTTGCTATTAAGAGAATATCCAACAAAGAATCCTTCATCTGCCTTACCATCGAATTTTCCTAAATGGTCTAAGGTATTGAGAATTGTCACATGACATCCAAAAGGTCTAAGAAATCCTATTGCAGGAGTTCTACCATGAAAGAGTTCATATGATGTCTTATTGTGAGGCTGCACAACTAAAACTCTATTTTGGACATAGCAAGCAGTGTTGACTGCCTCAGCCCAAAAGGTTATTGGTAGCTTAGAATCAGCTAACATTGTTCTAGCAGCTTCAATTAGTGTTCTATTCCTTCTCTCAACAACACCATTCTGTTGTGGTGTTCTAGCAACACTAAATTCTCTCTTAATACCTTTTTCTTTGCAGAAGTCATCCATAACTCTATTCTTAAACTCTGTCCCATTATCACATCTAATGACCTTCACTTTCTTGTCTACTTGGTTTTCTATCTGTGTAATGAATGTCTTAAGGATGCTTGTAGTCTCATCCTTAGTAGATAGAAAGAAAACCCATGTAAATCTAGTATAGTCATCAATTTCAACAAGACAATATCTCTTATGCATTATACTACGTACTGAAACAGGTCCAAATAAGTCCATATGCAGCATAAACAATGAATGACTGATAGAGTTAAAAATCTTGGGCTTACAAGTGGCTTTATGTTGTTTGCCTTTGAGACAAGCAATGCATGTTTGATCATTTTCAAATCTTTTGTGAGGTAAACCTCTTACCAAACCATTCTTAACAATTTTATTTATGGTTTTGAAATTAATATGACCAAGCCTTCTACGCCATTTCATTGATTCATCCAATGTGGCCTTTGCAACAAGACAAGTTAAATTCTTTTTAGGAACAATGTTTTTCATGTCTACACTGTACATGTTGCCCTTTCTAGGAATTCTAAGAAGTACTTGACTTTCATCAGGCATCTTAAAATCAGGAGAAAGTACAAGACATTCAGTCTCACAGAAAAGAACATTGTTCTTTTTGTCACACATTTGTGAGACACTAAAAAGATTATAATTTAGCTCTTTTACATAGAACACATCTTCAAAATCTAAATTTCCGGTTTTGATTGTACCTTTACCAGAAATTTTGCCACCAACACCTCCTCCAAAGGTAACATAGCCTCCATCTGTTGATTGAAAATCTGAGAGATAAGACTTGTTGCCTCTCATGTGCCTTGAACATCCACTATCTGAGTATCCTTGATCCTCTTCCTGATCATTTGAATGTTCGTGCACATAAATAAGAGTGTTAGTTTCTTTTGGGGATCCAAGCCATTACTGACTTGGATCTGCCTCTTGCATCAATGTAATTCAATCTTTTAAGGATAGTTGATGCAACATTGGATTTTAGAATCCAACATGCTGAGGCCTTAACAGCATTTGCCCTGTTTCCCTTAGCAGCAGGAACTGATTGCTTAGCAGCAGGAACTGCTAACTTTTCAATTCTACCCTTTGGTTTCCAAACTTGTTTTTGGACCACTGCTTTTGTTTGAATGGGCCTTAGAACAGTTGTTGGTGCATGTTTGAAAAAAGTTTTTGCACCCTTAGCTGTTGATTTTGGGTTAATAGTCATAAATGGTCGAGCAGCAGGAACAAATTGTCTAGCAGCAGGATCACTTGGTCTAGCAGCAGGATCAGATTTTGGGCCAGACTTGTTTTTGACTACTCTGGGGTTTGTTCTCTTAGAACTAGAGTGAAAGTGAGATTTAGGTGTTTGCCTTTTGAGGTTCACTCTATGGTTTTCATACCCAGATACCCATTGGTTGCAGAAAGCTGCAAGATGGTCAAAACTACCACATGTGAAACAAGCTTTATTATAAAAAGCAAAGTCATCACCTAATTGGTTAGACTTGAGGTTGTTCCAATTCCTTTGGTTACCTCTGGGCTTGTTGGTGGTTCTATATTGCTCACAATATCTAACTGGTTGCCTAACATGCTTAATGTTTGATTTAGGCCTATCAGTATTGTGTTTGACTATCTTAGGAACACTTGTTCCTACTTTCTTAACCACTTCAGGTTTAGACATAACCTGTTCTTCTTCATCATCACTATCAGTTGTACAATCTTCAACAACTATAGCATCTAAGTTCTTAGCAAAGGACACCTTGTCCTGATAAAGTAAAGTTTTATCTAAACTTTTACTTACTTTTTCTACCTTAAGGCTCTTGCTAGCCTTAGAACCATATTCCATGATTGGTTCTTGAAACTCAGGTAAACCTGAATTTCCTAGGTCAATCCCTGGGGGTTTAGGGATGCCTCTATAAGGAGGTGGGACACTCTTATATCCAACTCCTGACTTAGCTTTATTAATTACTTGACATTCTACTATGTTGTGCACACTTCTAGAAGCATGTTCTAGTGCCTCAGTAGTCAAGTGAATGTTTTCATTTTCCTTTTTGACCCTATCAAAAGCTTCTCTCAAAAGCTTGATTTCAGCATCTCTAAAGAATATGTCCTGTCTTAGGAGAGCTTTGTCATCAGAAAAAGCTAATTCATTTTCCTTATAGTATATGATTTGCTTTTCTACTTTCTCTAAACCACACTTATAGTTTATAAAGTTTTGAAAAGTCTTACTTAGCTCTATCTTTTGATCATCAAATTGTTTCATTAAAACCTGTAGAGCATTAAGAGCAGTGCAAGTATTTGAACAAGCTTTATGATTTTGTACCTCAGTAGAAGAAAAAGCCATAAGTGCCATCTGAGCAGGAGTTTCTTCTTCATCTGCCATAAAGCTCCAATCAAAACCTAAGCCATCAATAGCTACCATTGCTTTTGGCTCAATAACCTCCTCTGTTTTGGATTTGCTTCCAAAACCTCTATTCTTGCTATCTTGCTGCCTTGGTCTTCTGCAATCTCTTGAGAAATGACCCATCATGTGACAGTTATAGCACTCTATCTTTGATTTATCAAAACCAGCAGCATCAGTGTTGCTGATTATGAGCTTCTTCCCCGTCTTGTGATAGAACTTCTTGGCTCTCATGCTAAGAAGAGAAATTTTCCATTTCAGATCCATTTCCTCCAGATCATCTTCATGGATCTCTCGGAGGTCTTCAAAGGAGAGCATGGACCCATTATTCTGACTTGTAAGAAAGGCACAACAAGTCTTTTCATCCAAAATACTTATGGTACTACTTGATGAACTAGCAGCACCAACATCATCAACAACTTTCACCTCTTCACTTGATTTTGAGGTACTAGGAGTTGACATAAATGCCTTGTTCCCAGTATTAGAACCAGTACCTCCATTCTTCTTCAAATCTTGCTCCACAATCTTGAAGTTGCTATACAAGTCTATCAGTTCCATGATGTCTAGGTCTGGCTTGTTCTTCCAGACAACAACATGCGTAGCCCACTCTTCTGGTAAGCTTCTCAGAAATGTTGAGTTCAAATCTTCTTGAGGCATTTCAATTCCAAGAATAGCCAGTTGGCTCACAATATTCTGAAGCTTATTAAACATGTGGTCAAGAGATTCATTGTATGTAGAGGAGAAGTTTTCAAACTGCTGCTTGAGCAGTGTCTTGTGGGTTTTCTTGGTGGCTTCATTTCCACCATACCTGGAAATAATAGCTTCAAATAATGAATTGGCATCCTTGAACTTGCTGAAGTTTAGAAGTTGATCATTAGGAATGGTCATCATCAGCATGCTTCTTGCCTTCAAGTCATTTTTCTTCTTTATTCTATCTTCTGCAGAGGATGGCTTTATCTGCAGAGTTGACACAACTTTGCCGTCCACTGTTGATGTAGTGGTGATAGGCTGGTAAGAGTTTCCATCTTCTATGATTTCCCAAAGTGCATAATCTTGCACTTGGAAATATTGCTCTATCCTCAGCCTCCACATCTCAAACTCATTATGTTTGAGCATGGGAATCTTTGCAGCAACATTTGTCTGAATAGATTCAACATCCATTTCTTTAGCTTCTTCTTCTAAATCAATAATATCAGCCTGACGCTCTGATACCACTTGTTAGGATTGTTCAAACGGTTAAGGTGGTTAAACCTTACGTTCTTTGTGTTTATGATATATTGAGTGAATATGATTAAGTACGCGGAATTTACTTAACCACACTTAGAAGGTGATTTGTGTTGTTGAAATGGAATGGTTATGTTAGTTCTATGACAATGAACAATGAGTGATTAATACCAAACGATTCAATATTATTAATGATAATAATACGAGTGATCTTGAAATATCACTAGGGTTACAACCTTGAATCTTAAGTTCTTACAACTTGTGATATTCTAGTGTTTGTTCTATGTCTTTAACAGTTATGAGAGTTCTAAAAATAATAACACATGCATGGACATCTACTATCTACTCATGCACAAGACTAAGATCTCTTTTATAGTCCAAGAGATCTATTACAATATTGTATAAAGTCTAGCCGACTTACATTGTTAACTTATCTCTTTAGTGTGTCAGTACATAAGATACAACATGTATCTGTGTACACAACTTGTTAACTAGGCACATGGGGTAAGATATTATCTACCGTATATTGTTGACTAAAATACAATAAATATCTTTTCAATCTTATCCACTCAGCAGCAGAATGTTCACTATCAGCAGCAATGAGTTATCGCTAGCAGCAGGAACAAGTATCATTAGCAGCAGGATCAACAGCAGCAGAATGCTAAGCCTAGCAGCAGAATCATTTATCGCTAGCAGCAGGATCAAATGTTCTAGCAGCAGGAACAACATTAACAGCAGGAACCATAATGCACTAGCAGCAGAATCACACTTAGAGTATTTCTTTGATAAGAACCCGATATTTAACTTCTTGAATATTTAATTCCCAACATTATCAGTGATGGGGGATAGGGATGGGTCGAATGGATTTGGGGAAGAAAAGGGGCGGACAAAAGAGGGTGTTTATCTAGGGTTGGGACATTTTTTGGGGAAATGACGATTTTGGGAATGTGTAGTGGTGATTGTTGTTTTATTTTAAGTATTTAGAGTTGAGTTTAGATAAAAAGGGTGGTATATTATACCCGCGTCTCGTTAAACTGAGTCAAACTTGGGTCCTTCCCGGATCCGTTTTAAATATGGAAGATTGTATTTTCAGGGAAGCTTTCATAATACTTGAATGTATTTTCTTTTTGAGTTTTATGTATTCACTATAATTCCTGAGTCTCAGATTTATTTCTGTTATGCGTGTGGTGTCAGTCTGAGTGAAACTGGGATAACCTCCTGTTTTTACTACAATATAGTGAGTGAATTGTGATATGTGATAATTTCACTATTCTTTGGTGAGATTTCCGGGTGACATAGTGTGCAGGTCTATTGTCCGTGTTAAACATAAAATGGTCTAGTCAAGTGATTTAGTCATAATAAATGGACAGTTATAAGTCAAATATTAGTGGAATTTTACCATTTGTCACAACTATCAACAATGAAACAATCTTAACCTTTAAAAGAACACATTAACAATTAGAGGTTTTAAAAGGTTACCAATAATTAAATAAATGAATCATTGATCTTCATCTTATCTTTTTAAATAGGAAAATACATATGCACATAAGTACCTAATCAAAGTTATATGTCGGATTGTCACATACATATAAATAAAAAATATGATTCCAAGAACCCGTTAAAACCAATTACAACACAAAATTGAAGCAATCTCACAGATCATGACAAAGTCCAAATATAAAACACAGAAAATTTATAACTTGAAAAAAACGTACCCACAATATTTCGACGTAAACACCTATTTAATAAAACTCAAATACAAGCACCTACAATCAGATATTAAAAGCTTGAAAACAAGTTCACAAACACAATCACACAACAAGAATTAAATGACCTCACCTTTTTTTACATCCAATTAAACCCATATCATGGTCTGAATTATTTTACCACATTGAAAACCAATTCATAAATTAAAAAATAATTTTGAGAACAAAAGGTAATTTTGTTTTCTACATTTACAAACAAAATTGGACTAAAAGATTTACAGTAATTGTAGACAAGATGAAAAGATCGACACCATTAGATTTCATTATGCTTGATTACATATATGATCGATCAAGGAGAATAACGGGTTACCAATCATTAGGAAAATAATGGGTTAACAAGTGATTGAATATTATTGTTAAATTTTCATACTAATTTTTGATTCTGGCGGCTGTGTTTATCTAGGTTTAGATTAAGGAGAAAAGGGAGGAAAAGATGATACGTGGCTTTTGATTAAAATGATTTTAAATATCACTACTATCCTATAATAGAGGGACGGTTTATTTTGGGGGAAAAAGGGGCGGGAGATTGAAATTTTGGGGAAAAGATAGGGTTTTTTTTGTTTAAGTAAAATAGGTAAGGATAAGGCGTAAATGATTTGAGTTTTTTTCGAGTAATTAGAGTTCGTTCTAGCTGATTCTTATCGAGCTTTGAGCTCAAGCTCAAGCCTATCAAATGAACTCGAAATGTTTAATGAGTTGAGCTCAACCTTATATAAGTTCGACTCGGGTTATTGTTGAGTTTTCGACCTTGTAAGTGATATATCATATGTTTTTATATATATTTTGTATGTAAGTGTACTAAGTGTAAATACTTATTTGTGAATGTTTCGAGCTTTTCGAGCTGAAGACGAACCGAATTTGATTCCTAGGTTATCTTTTAATTTTAATTTGTGTAAGAAAACACATCTTTACAAATAAATCGAGCTTTTCGAGTCAAGCTCAAGCCGAGTTCAAACTTTCTCGATCACAGATAACATGATCGGGAGGTCCCTGGATACTTGCTTCTTAGTGTCTGTGACAAACGGTATACACCTACCAATCCGGCGCAACCCATGCATGACCACCTTTAATAGCTTTAAATACAATTCATATAAACTTCACACTATAACTATACACCTACCAAGCCGGTGCAACCCATGCATGACCGGTGATAATGGCTAATTCACATGGGTCATGGGTCATGTGCATTAGGTTATCACTGATCACATTTATTAATGGGTATATGACATCATATGGTTAATCGGATAAAAATCGGCCAAACCGGGCATAAACCAGCCAAATCGGAAAACAATCGTATAAATCGGCAAACTCGGTTATGGATAAAAATTGGCCAAATGAGACATAAAATCAGCGAAATGGGAAAAAATCAGCTAAATCGGCCAAATCGAGCATATAGTTTCAAAATTTTATAATTTTATATATAAAAAATCCAATTCGATTAATCTTCGCCTAACCGGTTAATCTCAAGGCGGTTCTTCAAACTGGGTCAACAAAAAACCGACGGTTCAATCCGGTTCTCAAATATAGTTTGTACAAAATTGAACCACTTCTTCAGAAGCATACCCTTCAACAATACTACCCTCTGGTCGATATCGGCTCAGGCTCGACTAAGTTATAGAACATGTTAGAGGAAATAAAGCTTAAAGGCTTGTAGATCACACTTGGCTCGAGGTTTTTTTTTTTTTTTTTTTTTTTTTTTTTTGAGCTTATTTACACATGGTTATATGTATAGAAAATATATACACACATTATTTTTAGTGCTCGTTTAGTCTTACAGGGCTAATCAATCTTTATATATAAAGTTCGGGCTCAAGCTCGATTATTAAATGAACCCAAACTTAGGCTCGAACTTGGGCTCGAGCTCGTTTAGGCTCAACTTGCTCGAGCTTTTTACCAATCCGATCCTAACCTTTTTCACAAACGGCTCAACTCGTTTCCACCCTACTTGATACATGCTTTCCTAACTTTTAGGGTTGGTCAAATTCCCATTTTCTCATTCCTTCATAAATTTCTCATTTTTCCCTCTAAAAAATCACCAAAAACTTTGATTATTATCATTTATCATTTTTCCCTCTAAAAAATCACAAAAAAAAAAAAAAAAAAAAAAAAAAAAAAAAAAAAAAAAACACCTTTCATTATTATACGGATACATTAATCTCATTTTCCCCTTAATTTTTCCTTCTAAAACATTTCTCATTCCCTTCTATCAATGTTCTTGCAAGAGCACAAACCGATTCAACTGAGAATACAAGTCCAACGGAGGAGGCTCAAACCTACCGTCACAATTCTCAACCATACGTCTGCCGTCGACTACTCTCACAAGGTTTAATTATTCTATCACCCTAATTAACTACTATTTCGATTATTTTTTGGTTGTTTATTATAAAGTTAGATCTAATTGAAATGAAGTCAATTTATGCAATAAAACTTGTTAATTTTTTATACCTAATTGAGATGAAGATATTTTTGTAATTATATCTCTGGTTATGAAAGTGGAACATGATACTTGTAGGTTGATTATGGTTCAGTTTTTTAATGTATGGATATTTGGTATAGGAAAGGTTCAGGGGATGGTTTTGGGGACTGCAACTGGGTTTATATCTTTGATAAAGGTATCGGGGCATTTTTGATTAATTTTAGGACTTCAGCCGCTTTTATGGTCTCATTGGTTATTAATGATTCAATGTATATCAACAGTTCAACCTTAAGTATTTATGCCAAGTTTAGTGCTCGTGACTCTCGTGTCCCCGTAAGTACAACATTAGGGGGTGTTTGGTATAGGTTCTCAATACTATTTATGCTTTCTTCCGGTGGTTTGTCCTTCTTACTAATAGTTTTTAGTTATTAGATACGTAGTACTTATGTTATATTTATAGGCTTTAAACCGAGTTACATTGCGGCTATGTTATTATATTTGTTTTTTATTGTTAGTATTAGTATTAGTGTCATGCTAAGTTTAGGATGTTGAATGACGGTAAGTTTAGGATAACTTTTGGTATAAATAAGGCTTTAAGGCAGTAATTTCCTTTCTGCTTATTATCGATTAGTAATTGATATGTTTTGGATAGTTGGTTTACCATTTGAAATTAAATGGTTATTGGAAAGTTGTCTTACCTCTAATACAAGCTACTTTAATTTTTTAAATATAGGCTTGTTTGTTTTTCTTTTTATTTTCGAGGCCCTGTTTATCGAACTGGTAACATATTGTTATATACACAAACCTTCTGATACTCAAATACAAATAGACAAGGCCATATACACTTTTGTAATATACTTCTGGTGAGTTTCCTTTACCGGAAAACATAAATATTATAAAATCTATATAGTAGTTGTACATGTATGGGTGTGTGTGACTCTTTGTACACAATTATAATCATTTATAAAGTCCACCAAATAAAAGTTAAAGTGGTTTATAAAATCAGCGGCTATTCAACTTTAAGGGAAATCATTTTTAAAATCCTTCGACAACATTCTTAGGCTGCTCTTGACCCATACCAGTTATGGTAACATTCTATTTTGTAGCAGTCTTAGGATTAGCTTCAGCTGCATATTTAACGAGAGTGATGCTTATATGTAACTGAATGTTTATGATTACTAATTGTTATAGAATGGAATGGGTCAAACAGTATAAACATCGGCCAAAGTGTATTTTACATATACTTGTAACACCATTGTTTATGAGCTACAAGTAACAATCAAGGCTTCAATTCTTTTTAACCTTTTCCGAGATTGGACAATAAGCGTTGTGTGGGTCAAAGTAACCTAACTCAACGTGTTCCGACTCATGCTAAAAAGTGATCCTTTTTTACCCGTTAGCCAACCTGCCCCCTTCCTAGCTTTCCAGTTGCCACCACCAGATGAATCTTTTGCCAAAATATACTAAACATTATAGTTGTTTCGGTTACAGGTTCACGCATTAAAGAAGGGTTTAACGGTTCAAAACAACTTGCTGTTTGTTTGTGTCAAGCAACTTGAGGTTTTTGATCAGTTGTTTTTCTTATTTCTTCTCTATTGTGTCACACTTATTGTTTTTGCTTTTGAATTACTTTTAAATTCTTGGCTTTAGCAATAGTCGCTTACACAAAGTTATTGTTGGGAATTAGATTTGATAATTACAAAACTACATATGCATAAATATGAAACAACAGGGACTTAATGTAATAAATTAGTTAGCTTCCTGTGAAAGATAGGTTTTCTTGTAAACCCTATTTATAAAGGGTATTAGGCGGCAGTAATAGATATCTAGAAACATAGAACTCTTCAATGAGAGTCTAATAGAAACGTGTGTGTGTACACGTTAGTTAGTATGTAATAGTTAGTTTATTATTTAGTATTGAATAAAGATGGAAGCGCGCAACATATCCCAGAAGAGCCTTAAACGATTTCAACAATTGGTATCAGGTCGGGTTGCTCTTGATATCTAGGATCTACAAGGTTGTTACTATCGATGAAGGAGCAGATTCGAAGAATATGAAGCAGATCTAATGATGGTTCAATGGTCCTTAAGAATTATGAGGTAATCGTTATTTTATTTTGGTATCGATTTGTTCAATAAATACTTGGCGACAATGGTAAATTAAATCTGATTGCAAGATGAAGTGTATCTGATTGGTAATTAAAGGTTTTATTATCGTCATTCATGATTTGGTTATTAATTGGTCGGTCAATAAAATGGTTTGTCGCTTGCTGTTTTAATTAATTGATCGATGATGAATTAATGGTGATGATTGGTGTTGATGTTTCGTACAGTATGTCGCTTGTGGTTAATAGCATGGAGATTTATTTTATTATCTGATTAGCTGTTTGGTAGAATTAACTGGGCAAGAGGAAGTGAATTAAATCTTACCTCGTACTAAATCGAATTGATTGGTGGAGAAAATCAATTGTGGGGTAAGTGATTAATTTTGATTTGTTGTCTTTGTGGTAGTGAAGAGCAGATAAATCTCGTACTGTTTGGTATATTGAATTGATTGGTCGAATAATTTATTATCACTTTAAGGGTAAAAGAAGTGAATAATTTTGATACGGTTCTCATAATTCATACTGCTGCTCTCCCAGTTTCTACTGCTCGCTTTAAAAATTAGTACTGCTTATTGGTTCATACGTAGCAGTTTCTACTGCTAGGATTTCGAGTTTATACTGCTGGCTCAGAAAATTAGTACTGCTCGACAACAGTTTGTACTGCTAGCTTTGGAGATTAAAAAGTTTATACTGCTAGTTATAAACTTTGTACTGCTGGTTTGTACTGCTAGGGCAGTTTTGGATCGCGGACAGACTAGTTTATTCTTAAATATTTTATGGCTCGTTTTGGGGATTATTTGAAGAAGACAATTGAATATTGCTTATTTGATGTTGTAGTTGAGTTTCACAGGTACGTGTTCTTATCATATCTTAAATGGCTAACAACATTTGGAGATAACTTGTTTGTGTGTTAATGTTGTGACATGTTCAAGAAGATCTTAAGGAAGCATTGAAGATTGTTTCATGGAGATAGTTTTGTAATATCAAATAGGGGAAGATTGTTGGGAATTAGATTTGATGATTACAAAACTACATATGCATAAATATGAAACAACAGGGACTTAATGTAATAAATTAGTTAGCTTCTTGTGAAAGATAGGTTTTCTTGTAAACCCTATTTATAAAGGGTATTAGGCTGCAGTAATAGATATCTAGAAACATAGAACTCTTCAATGAGAGTCTAACAGAAACATGTGTGTGTGTACACGTTAGTTAGTATGTAATAGTTAGTTTATTATTTAGTATTGAATAAAGATGGAAGCGCGCTTGAATAAAAACCTTGTTAAACATTATTGATGTTTGTTAATTCCGCTGTGCATATCAATGATGTTTATAAAACATATCCTAGAAGATCCTTAAACGATCTTATCAGTTATTGATAATTCTAACTATTTTAGGTACAACTTCGCAAGTTACAGGAAGTTGTACCAGCATACAAGAACATGGTGGTCAGCCACGTCAAACAACCCAACGTTAGTGAACCACTTATTTTTAAAATATTTTTGCTATTGCACTAGCTATCTGTTATTTTAGTTTTAAATTGCGTCAGCCTTTCAGGTTTTCTTATGAAAATTTACTGACGTTTGCAACTATTTCAGGTATAACTTCACACGTTAGTGAAAGCTCCACCAATTTATAACAGCATATTACTTGCTCATGTCAAACAATCCAAGGTTATTCAGCCAATTACTTTCACTATTCTGTTGTGATTAATATTTTTAGTTTAACATTAGTATTCAATTGATTAATATTTTTAGTTTAACATTAGTATTCAATTGCTCCCTTATATGAAGTGCTTGGCATTAGTTCTAACTCCAAGTCCATTATGACGGCACAATTATATTGTTGTTTTGTTGAGGCATGTAGAGATTGTGGCTTGGACTTGTAGCAAACCTGGGCACCGATAGTCCCTTATAACTTTGTTCCAATAATGTGTTTGAAAAGGACATTCTGTATATTTTAAGTTTTTTGATAGGACTTAATATAATGCAGGTACAACTTTTATAAGAGACAATAAGAACGTGCAAGATGACAACACACAAATGAGATCACTTTCGGAAATAGAGATGCAATTGCAGTTAGAATGATAAGTGGAATGTCAAGTACAAGAACACATGGACAACCAGAATTGGAGGAAAGTAATCATGAAGAAGCTCAAGAGAGGGTGTGGCAACGAAAGATGAACAACATTAACTCGATTATAAGAAGTTTAATAATCCGCGTCCCCCTCGGTAACTGGATTTTGTCATTTTTTGAATATTTAGATTGGGGCACACTATACATACCCCCTATAAGTCAAACGTACAAACCGTGAAGCACACAGTACAACCGCCTAATGCATGCAATGATTGCATACCCCCTATAGGGGGTCCAGATAAAATGCCCTATTTAGATTACATACTCTTGAATGATTTGAATGGTTCCATTTGGATTGTAAATTGAATGGTACTTTTTTTATGTGAATAATGACATGTAATAATTTATATGTTTAATACTAAATTATCCATTTTATTTATAGGTTTCTTCTTAGCTATTTTAAATAAAGGACTCCTTGAATATGACATTTAACCTGTGTGCAGGCATCTCTTTTTTTTCTGATATTCCAACTAACAATTTCCCAATATGACCCCTTACCGAGAGCAGTTTATGACATATATATCGACAACTGGAAAAAACATGACAGCCATGAGAACCAAAAAAACATGTTTGGAACACGGTTAACACCACTGCTGAGTTTAACACCTCCACAGCTAAACGAATATAAGTGTAGAACTAAGGAAAAGCTTATCGTAAATAATGATCAACAACGTCTTTCACCTTATGCTAAAGTCGCTGCTAGCCTCCCTGTCTCTAAACCTTTCTCTGGTTCAACTATTTGCTTATTAATGAGACAAATATATAACCAAGTCTAGCAGATATATTAGCTGACATTTAGATATGTATAACAACCCAATACCTTTACTAATTCTTAATTAATTATACGGTTACGGTTCTTATACTTTTAATCTAAAGTCTAACAACTACACTTAAATAATGTGTGCCAAATTACATAAGTTATCAGAAATGTGTGACCATATGTATCGAATTGTGACTACACTTTAATAATGTGTGACAAAATATGACTCTATGATTTAGACACCTAAATAAATACTTCATGTGACCATATATAACATCTTGAATTTAGTCACACAAACACTCAATGTGACTGATGCGCGTGATGTGTCATTGCGGTTTAGCAGTATTAATGCCTACTCAAGTTTTAAATTTATATTTAGCCGACTTATCAATAACACACACACTTAACGAGCAGTGTACCCGGTCAGTATGAATATAATGGAAACCAGAGTGTCGATCACTAAGAGTGGAACGTATTATCTAGTTATTCTAATCAGTATTTTAATATCCTAAGTTAGCTATACAACCTAATCTAACGCAAGGGGGTTCAGCCTGAGAGACTGGCACGGTTTGGTTATAATTAAATTGAAAACTAAACTAATAAGCACGAATCAGCGATTAGCACACACGTACACAGATAGATACTCGAGACAATAAGAAGACCTGTCCTGATAATTAAGTAGCTTGTCACTTGTTTTATTGCTAGTTTTATATGAAGTGTATATAATTAAACCTTTCTCGTTGGCTCTAATCTTATCGGCGAGTAAACCCTTAATGATTACTTATGTCTATCCTACTTTTCTAGAGACGATAGAATAAATAGGCGAGGAAGGGGCATGGCGACCCAAGCAAGACTCAGCTAGACACAGAGGTTATCAATGCACTAATAAAAGTCACCAAAGACATCAACATATAAACTTTAATTAATGGGAAAGCAATATTAAGGGGAGTGCATGATTTTCCGTAGTCACATGACACAAGCCCATCAATCCTGATGAATTAAAGCGTACTAATACAATAAAACAAAACTACTTAATGAATTGAATACATGCAGGACATTCTTACAGCTCTTGTATCTTTGTTTGAGTGTGTCTTATGCTGCTTGGTCGTCTGAATTCGGATCTAGGGTTATATGGTCTTCGGTCTGTCCAAGACTAAGCTCTTGAAATTCGTCTGGCCTTAGGGTATTTATAGTTTCTGTCTCAGGGATAGATGCGGCGCATAGAATTGATAGATGCGGCGCATTGACTTAACTTCGCGTGGGGTCCAAGATTAATATATTCTGGAATATTCGTACACCGTCTTCAGATGCGGCGTATCTTGATCTCTGTATGCGGCGCATGTACTTGGATTGTAACTTGTGAAATCTTGATAGTGATACGCCGTATGTTAGAAGTATATTGCGGCGTATCTGGAGTAGAACGAGCTTGATCTTCTGGATTTCAGTAGGCTTTTGACATCTTGCTTGTTTTGCTCTATAATTAATCCAAAATCGCCAAGTTTCACATAATGCTTGTTTTTACCTGAGAATCACTAAAGTAAACATTAATGTATCGATTCTCATAGATAATATAATAAAACAAGTCAAATAAATAGGATAAATGATGATAATAAAATGTACTTATTTGAGTTCATCAGTGACTAATATCAAGGTTAATAATAACTGAGTTCACATTTTGCTATAAATAATAGTCACATGAATATTTCACAATGTGACTATTTTGAATGTATTGGTCACATATAATACCCTTATAATGTGGCCATAAACATAATTTAGATACAAATTTGTGACATGGTGTGACTATTGTAAAACCTATAGTCACATGATCATGCTACAATTAAATGTGACTATGCACATTAGGTTTTGGCAAGCAAACACACACTAAACTTTAGACACATATATTAACTTACGTGACCATATGTATTGAATTTTGGTTACACTTAATCATGTATGTCTATGGTTTAGTGTGACCATATATGACATTTGGTCATACTGTTCAAATGTGTGACATATATTTGTCACTATTAAATGCATATCATGACTAATGCTTCAAACTTACTTTTCATTTGTCATACATTTCAAATTCATATGTGGCTAAATATTCAGCAAAAAATAGAAGTCACTTTTAGATCATGTGTGACAAACTTGACTATATGATTTAGCCACATACACAATTACTTCATGTGACCATATATGGATTTTGGTCACACTGTTCAATTGTGTGACATATATTTCACATATGTATATATATAGTGTGACTAATGTTTCAAACTTATTTGTATCTGTCACACATCCCAAATTATAAGTGACTAAATAATCAAAAAAAAAATTTACCAGTTGCCTCTAGTCACATAAATATTCAAATGTGTGACAATGAAATTCCAAAATGGTCACACAAGTCGGATCAAGTGTGGCTGTTTATTTTATTCTTGTACATTTATATCTGACTGTGTGGCCGTTCAAAAACAACATGTGTGACGAAATCCCAGATTTGTACTAGTGAATCGATGCAAGCTACATCATATTGGTCAGTGCACAGTCAAGTGCTGGAGATGTCAGCGTATGGGTCACATGACCAAAGATTGTAAGGATAAGGCTATAGCTACTGGTAACAACACACGACCGGTGGTATCATGCCACGGATGTGGGGAACAGGGACACTACAAGAACGAATGTCCCCAAAACCAAGGCCAACAAGTTAAAGGTGCTCGCGGAAGAGCATATATGTTGGGAGGAGAAGAAGCTCACCAAAATCTTAAGAACGCTACAGACTAATGAAGCTTAGAATTTAGCAGTCATATTTCCTTGTGCACTATGTTGTACTAAGTGTATGTCATCCCTAGTAATGGGAATTTTATGACTTAAGACTAAATCACTGTTCAATAAACAACTTGTTGTGATAATTCTCATCTATTGTACTTTCTATCTCCAAATTCCGTATTTTAGACTGATTTGTTATCACTTACAAAATTTTACATTCTTCTACTTTAACTACCATTTTATAAACGACATGGCTTAAATCTGTTTAAAACACTAGGAATTAAAAAAACTAAACCGAACATTACATTATTAGTCCTTAATTATACATAGCCTAATTACCTATCTATAATTCAGGAGGAATCATGTCATGTTGGGAACAATTATTTATAAATGTTATTACAAACAACTTTTCACGAATATTCCGAAAAATTAAAATTATACTCAAATTATTTCGCTAGCTACCTTAGAAACCATTCGCCACAAGTAACTACCTCTTTTCACCGACGTCGCTTCAACCTTTAACACAAACTGAACTTCGGGACGAAGTTCTGTTAACCGGTGGAGACTATAACCTTTCTCAAATTTTGACATCACCATTAAAATTATTACGTCATTTAAATATTTCAATTAGTAAATATTTTTCGAGTTACATTTTTTTATGGAAACATTGTACGAATTATATTTCTCCGATTGCTACAACGACCACTCGTTTGGTGAAATTTATCACCTAATTAATATACTAAGATTTAGTGTATTAATTAAGTTATGACATTTTCATGCGTCTTATCTCGTCCGGTTTTAAGTTTAATAATTTATTTACTTAACGACAAATGATTCCCGAGATCAAAACTACACTAAACACTAGACAAGGAGACATTTAGTTTTTTTAGTTTCCACCTCATTTTCCCCCTCCTCCTATGTGGTGAGTATAAAATGAAAGAGCGCCAAGACATTGTTAAGTTTGTGGACAAATATTAAACGTGTATGACTAGAATCGAACTCGGGACCATGGGATTGCACATATTACGTATGAAGGATTAATGTATAATAATTAATATATATAAATTGTTATATATTTAATTATTTGAACACAAAATAACGACTAACGGACGTTAAGTAATTAACGGGAAATGACTAACGACCGTTAGTGAATAAAGGAAGGAATATATGTGTAATTAAAGGGTCAAGAAAGTTCTAGAATCCCTTGGGGATTGCTAGGCCGATAGGTTGAGGGTTTCTAAAACCCAATCCGATTCAAACTTGTCCTCCAAGATTACATGCCTATAAATACAAGGCTTAGCGGTTATTGGTTTTTACCTCTTGCACTATTGCTATAACCCTAAGTTCTCTTCTTCATCCTTTTTGCTAGAAATTGATCGTACAAACCCTTAGGGTGGTCGATCATTGTTTTTCCTTAAGCAAAACTTGTTTTGGTTTAACTTGTGTTCTATTACTAGCATAATCCTTAACCCGGTTATAGTACGTGTGTACAAGACCTTGGTATAAACTCACTATAGTTTATACATCTTGGATTGAGATACAAAACGGTAAGGAGTATCTCGCTAATCCACTTTGATAATTAAAGAAGAAGATTTGAAGTATTGATCCTTGTTCTTGCTAGGATCAAAGGTACGTGTCTTTAATTTTCGGTTAATCTTTTATATGTTAAATATAATCCTACGCTTCCGCATACGTGTTTGATTGATATTAGAATAAATATATGATAGTCATGGTATTAAAATTCTAACAGTGGCATCAAGAGCCGTTTAACATGTAATTGTATTACCGAAACACATAAAAATCGAATCTTTGATTAGGATTACATGTTAGTCGATTTTTTCTAGGGTTTAGAACATAAAAAAAAAAATCAAACCCCTAATTTTTTTTTTGGGGGGGGGGGAGGGGGGGCGAGCCCTCTTTATTAAAAATTAGTTTTGGAACCCTAAATTAGGAACATGTTTATGTGTGTAAAGGGTTACGTATCTTGTGACTTGTAAATTAATCCATGATGAAACATGCATGTTTATCATGGATTAGGGTTTATATTAATTGTTAAGTTGTTTGTCACATGTAATAAGATAGATCTAAAATTGGGTAAGACCTCAATTATTAAATTAATGAATAAATTTATGTGCTACTTCGTATATATTTGCTAGGACTTACGCAACCAAATTGTTTGGTGTATGTGGTCCATTGGTACAATTTGCTCGAAAATCAATGGGAGTCTTAGTAAACATATGCATATTAAAACCATAGACAGATTATTAATAGGGTTTATCAACAAGTTTGCATGTGGCTACATGATTTAATGGTTAAGATTATGTGTATTATTTGGTTATTTATTTTTATTAAATTACTTGTTTTTTTTTTTGTTTAAATTATATGACGAATAGTAAGCAAGAAAAGGGTAATTTTTCGAATAGAAAATAAATTGACCTAATAACTATGAAACCTTGATGTGATAAATTATATATTGCAAAGTCTTATGTGCCGACAGTGGTTCGCTTCGCACGGTAATTTGCTGCCAGGCGAGACTAGCAATATTATAGTTTATAACATATTTTTTAAGATTAATAATCATAATCTTTTGATTGAGTGATGAGTTTTATACCAATAGTGTGAACGACTCACCCAGTTTAGACAAACAATAAGAGGGGTATAAGGAGGCTTGACATTAAATTGTCATCCGAAAGAGACGCGTTTTTAATTAGCCTTTGGGCGGACGTTTGTCTCTCCGCTCCTTTGTGCGTCTAATTGGAGCTACCAAGTAAGCTATTTTTTGTACAAAATCATCTTAAGGGTGAATTGACCTCAATTCCATGCGCCACTTTTGTGGTAATTATCCGAATAACTTGGGTCTTTTGACTCATGCAGCAGTAGGATATAGTGGGCGATAATTGTAGGTAATTCTTTGATTGGTGAACCCAATACCTCAATTAAAACTTTGTTGATTTAAATCTTAGCCTAATTGGTAAATAAAAATGTTTTGAAAACTTATGATACGAAGATGTGTGCATGCTTCTTCGTACATATTTTGATTGTCACATCAAAATAAATACCCTAAAATTTAAGTCCATGCTATCTAATTATAAGAAACACTTGGAGTTAGTATTTAGCGTAAGTGAGACCTTGCCTAGATATTAATGACAAGGTAAATTCCCATTATGCGTGAGACCAGTAATGGAGAATTTGCAGTTTCTAAATTAGAAGACTTAATTAAGTTTTTAGTGAGACCTAGAAACTTAAGGCATGAGATGGGAAGAAACATGCTTACTTTGCAAATTGTATTTGGCAAATGTAATTCCCATAATGATCTAGGAGTCGGAAATTGTTTTTCGATTATTGTACGACAGATTACCATATTTTGTACTTTCACTACTAGTAGATCAACTGATGTAGTGAAACTATGGAAATTTGGATCCTAGTTTTCAAGAAGATTAAATGGTTATATGTATATTTCCTAGGTAAGTTTCTTTTCTTGAAAAATTGTATTATTAGAATACTAATATTTGAACTTTTTCTATAGAAATGGCTCAACCCGAAAATGTTGTACTAAGTTCTGCTTTCAAAAATCACTTTGAAAGGGAAAAATTGATTGGCCGAAATTTCAATGACTGGCATAGGTCACTCAGGATTGTCTTGAGAGTATCCAAAAAGCTGGAATATTTGACTAAACCTTGCCCTCAAGAGCCAGCTGCTACTAAACATGGAGAGGTCAGACAAGCGTGGCAATTGGAGTTCGAGAAGCACAATGAAGTTGCGTGCTTGATGCTCAAAAGTATGGTCCCCAAATTGCAAAAGCGGTTTGAGAACTATTTTCCTAAAGATATGCTAGAAGAACTCCAAAAGACTTATGAGAAGCCAACAACTGTTGAATTGTATGATTTGATCGATGCACTACACAGTTGCAAGCAGGGGGAAGGTAAACATGTTCGTAATCATGTGTTGGAAATGAAAATGTACATGGACCAACTTCACCAGATCAACTATGTCTATCCTGAGAATGTGTGTGTGAACCTAATCAATAGGTCCTTGAACAAGGATTTTAAGGGTTTTGTTCAGAACTATAACATGCATTGCTCGGGGAAGACAGTCATAGAATTGCTTGCAATGCTTGTGGACTATGAAAAGGGTTTACCAAACAAGGCACCTACTCCTCATGTATTAACTATACAAGGAGGTAGGATCCAAAAGCCAAAACCGCAGGCGAATAAAAAGGGTAAGGGTAAGGTTGCCAAGTGTAAACAAGTTATGGCCTATCAACATATGCCTAAGCAAAATAACCCTAAGAAGAACAAGGTGAATCCGAACAAGAAGGATCAGGCTTGTCACCACTGCCATGAGGTAGGACATTGGAAGCGGAATTGTCCACTCTACCTCGAGGAGTTGCGTGTGAAAAAGATGAAGGTTGAGGCTGGGAAATCCAGCACTTCAGGTAACTTTTTCGTGATTGAATAATTTTCATTAACTCATAAATTAAATTCCTTGGTATACGATACTGGATGTGGTATTCATATTTGCAATACACTATAGGGGTTTAGAGTTGAAAGGAGACTGGCCTATGGGGAACAATATCTGCACGTGGGAAATGGAGCACATGCAGTTGTTAAAGCTATAGGAGTATTTAAATTAGTTTTGCCTTCGGGCTTAGTACTGTTTTTGAATAATTGTCATTATGCACCTCCAATTGTTAGGGGTGTAGTTTCCTTTTCGGGTTTATTGGATATTGGTTTTCAACATACTGTTTCAAGCAATGGAATTTCTGTTTCATTAAATAATGTTTTTTATTTTAATGCTATTACTGTGAATGATGTATTTGAGATTGATATGAATGAATGCAATGATTATAATTTGATGTATAGCATCAATAATAAGAGAATCAAGAATGTCTCGGATTCATCTTATCTTTGGCATTGTCGACTTGCTTACATAGGCAAGACTCGCATGCAAAAGCTGCAACGTGATGGGCTTTTGCAAGATATCAATGATGATTCATTTGATAAATGCGAATCTTGTATATCTGGGAAGATGACAAAGAAACCTTTCAATAATCGTATGGAAAGGGCTAATGATCTACTTGGTTTGATACATACTGATGCATGTGGACCACTTAGACATGTTTCAAAGAGAGGTGCTAGCTACTTCTTAACCTTTGCTGATAATTTCAGCCATTATGGATATATTTATTCACTTAAACATAAACATGAGGTGTTTGAAACATTTAAGGTTTTCAAAGCTGAAGTAGAATTGCAACTTGGAAAGAAGATTAAAGTTCCTCGATCCGACAGAGGTGGTGAATACCTGAGTCAAGAGTTTAAAGATTATTTAGCTGAGAATGGAATTGTCCAGCATCTCACATCTCTATATACTCCACAACAAAATGATGTATCTGAGAGAAGAAATCGTACATTATTGGACATGGTGCGATCAATGTTTAATCTTACAACTCTTCCTTTAACCTTTTGGCATTATGCCTTGGAATCTGCGATTCGCATATTAAATATGGTTCCAACCAAGAAGGTTGATAAGACACCTTACGAGTTATGGTTTGGGAAAACGCCTAACTTGTCTTACTTAAAGGTCTGGGGTTGCGAGGCATTTGTTAAATGTGACTCAGCAAATAAACTCCAATAGAGATCTGTAAAGTGTATCTTTGTAGGATACCCAAAGGAAACGATGGGTTACTACTTTTACTACCCACCTGAAAACAAAGTAATTGTTGCTAGGTATGGAGATTTTCTTGAAAAAGATCTCATCTCTCAAGAATTCATTGGGAGGATATATGATCTGGAAGATGATCATAAAGATATATTACCTTCTGAAAACACTAGCGAACTTCCTATGGAACCTGAAATTCAGGGTCCTCCACCTGAAGTTGTTCCCATTCACAGATCTGCAAGGACTGTGAAAGCACCTAAATGTCTATGTCTTAACGTAGAAGTTGAGGAGACTATATTAGGGGATCTTGGAGAGCCTGCTAATTATAGAGCTGCCATGAATGATCTTGAAAAGGATAAATGGCAGATTGCTATGAATGGGGAAATGCAATCCATGAGAGATAATCAAGTCTGGATTGAAGTAGACCTTCCTCCCAATGCCAAGGTAGTTGGAAGTAAGTGGCTCTTCAAGAAGAAAACTGACAAGGATGGCAATGTACACACCTATAAGGCCCGTTTGGTAGCTAAAGGCTTTACCCAAACATATGGTGTTGACTACGAGGAGACCTTTTCTCCTGTAGCTGACATTAGGGCTATTAGGATTCTCATAGCCATAGCAGCGTACTATGATTATGAGATTTGGCAAATGGATGTCAAAACCGCCTACTTAAAAGGTCGTCTAGATGAAGACATCTATATGGCACAGCTTGAGGGGTTTGTGAATCCAGAATTTCCAAACCGTGTATGCAAACTTCAAAGATCCATTTATGGATTGAAGCAAGCATCACGGCAATGGAATAAGAGATTTGATGAAGAAATCAAAAGGTTTGGATTTACTCAAAATCTCGATGAGCCATGTGTATATCACAAAGCTAGTGGGAGTGATGTTATTTTTCTAGTCCTGTATGTTGATGACATATTAATCATGGGTAAAAATATTCCAAGATTGAAAGAGGTGAAAGCCTATCTTGGAAAATATTTTTCCATGAAGGATTTAGGAGAAGCAGCATACATTTTGGGAATCAAGATCTATAGAGATAGATCAAGGCGGTTGATTGGATTAAGCCAAAGTGCTTACATTGATAAAATAATGAAGAGATTTAATATGCAAAATTCCAAGAAGGGATATTTGCCAATGCAAGAACAACATGGCTTAAGTAGCAAAGCTTGTACTTCAACACCTGAAGAGGTGACACGTATGAAGAGAGTCCCTTATGCTTCAGCTATAGGATCTATTATGTATGCGGTGAGATGTACAAGGCCTGATGTGGCGTTTGCTCAAAACATAACCAGTCGATATCATCAGAATCCAGGTGAACTCCACTGGACTGCTGTTAAACATATTCTCAAGTATTTGAGAGCTACGAGAGATATGTTTTTAGTATATAGGGGAAATCCAGAAGCAGAACTTGATGTTACATGTTACTGCGATGCTTCCTAGAAATGTGATAAAGATGATACGAAGTCTCAGATGGGTTATGTCTTTGTCATTAATGGAGGAGCTGTGGATTAGAAGAGCAAGAAGCAGAGTACCATAGCGATGTCTGCAACAGAAAGTGAGTATATTGCTGCCTCAGAAGCTGCAATGGAAGCTGTCTGGATTAGGAAGTTTGTTTTAGGGCTTGGAGTTATGCCCTCAATCAAAAATCCTATAAAGATGTACTTTGACAATTCAGCCGCAATTACATTTTCCAATGAACCTGGAATCATAAAGGGCACCAGACATTTCCCGATTAGATATCACTATGTTAGAGAACAAGTAGAGATAGGCGAAATCGAGTTACTCAAAGTTCATACAGATAATAACCTAGTTGATCCTTTAACGAAGGCTTTACCTGGTGGAAAGCTTAATCAACTTGCTAAAGGCATAGGACTTTGTTTAGCTAGTAGTTTCATGCCCATTTGTGATTAGTGTTTAGATAATGGGATGTTATGAACAATTATTATTTTAATGAAATAAAATACTTGTTATGTTTGATTATCATTTTCTTAATAATATATCCTGTATTTGCATGTTTAATCCTTGAATATATTGATTATTCTAAATTATCCGTTGTCGATTAATGATATGGGAATATCATTAAATTAAGACAAATCTGAGTATTGGTATAATATACTTGAAAGTATATTGATGCGTTGACATGCCAATTTCTCATGATATTCAATGAATTGAATATAGGACTTATCCCAACTTCATTAGTTTACTTTATGGATCTTGTCATCAAGTAAATCATGTTTATATAGTTATCCTCAGACTTGAGATACCAGATAACTGTTATGGATGTAGTGCATTTATGTGAAGCAATTTACCGCTATACGTAACTGGTAGCTATAAGGATTGTTTTCAGGAGTGTTGCAACGTTTATGGGTTATGCTCGTAGTCAAGAGAGAATTTGTTCCTTCAAATTTGTTTGAAGTTTAATACTGTTGGGCGCCTCGTAGGGTTGGCAAGATATTTGTGTGGCCATACCCAAGATCTCCCCTGAATAGGTTCAGAAGATTTGGTAATCTTGCTCAATCAGAAACAACGAGAAACATAATGGTTAATAAAGAATAACTGAGATCCATATATTTATTAATGTAGTATTAGAAACAAAAGGATAAGTATGATGATGAATCATCGAATGGTTTTTCCAAGAGACCACCACCTGAGTTGTACTAGGGGCATTGGCATATTGCTAAACGCTAACCAATGTCATTACACTATTAATAGATGTCCAAGTGGGAGCTGTTAAGTTTGTGGAAAAATATTAAACATGTATGACTAGAATCGAACTTGGGACCATGGGATTGCACACATTACGTATGAAGGATTAATGTATAATAATTAATATATATAAACCGTTATATATTTAATTATTTGAACACAAAATAACGACTAACGGACGTTAAGTAATTAACGGGAATTTACTAACAACCGTTAGTGAATAAAGGAAGTACTATAGGTGTAATTAGAGGGTTAAGAAAGTTCTAGAATCCCTTAGGGATTGCTAGGCCGATCGGTTTAGGGTTTCCAAAGCCCAATCCGAGTCAAACTTGTCCTCCAAGATTACATGTCTATAAATACAAGGCTTAGGGGTTATTGGTTTTTACCTCTTGCACTCTTGCTATAACCCTAAGTTCTCTTCCTCTTCCTTTTTGCTAGAAACCGATCGTACAAACCCTTAGGGTGGTCGATCATTGTTTTTCCTTAAACAAAACTTGTTTTGGTTTAACTTGTGTTCTATTACTAGCATAATCATTAACCCGATTATAGTACGTGTGTACAAGACCTTGGTATAAACTCACTATGGTTTATACATCTTGGACTGAGATATAAAACGGTAAGGGGTATCTCGCTAATCCATTTTGATAATTAAAGAAGAAGATTTGAAGTATTTATCATTGTTCTTGCTAGGATCAAAGGTACGTGTCTTTACTTTTCGGTTAATCTTTTATATATTAAATATGATCCTACGCTTCCGCATACGTGTTTGATTGATATTAGAATAAATATATGATAGTCATGGTATTAAAATTCTAACAGACATAATTTCTTGGTGATACACCACTACACATATGTCCTAATCCTAACACATTTAGTCACTAATCTTATCTCTTACACAAGAGGAAGTAATCAAATTGACTACTCAAGGCCAAATGGCTTCTTCACACAAGAGGAAGTAACCAATTTAGCTACTTAAGACCAAATGGCTTGATCTCATTCAAACTAACCTAAGATCATCACACCTTGCAAACCTTAAAAACCCCACTTCCCCCCCCCCCTCCATTTTGATGCCACACACACAAACACAAACACACTCTCTTTTGCTTTCTTACTTCAAGAAATATTCAAGTAGTGAGGTCCTTCCAAAGCTACAACAACTATTTGCTCTCTTTAGTGGTATTCTTAAGTTTAAAGACACTTAAGCAACTAAAGACTAGCACAAACTCACAAGAGAAGAAGAAAAGTTCTAGGGTGAAGTTTGTTCCTTGTTTGTCCTTGTTCTAGTTTCTTTCCAAAAACCAACCTTTATAAGCCCTAGTTTATGCTTCTTTAACATCATCATTTACTTGTTTTCATGTTCATGCTATACTATATATGCTTTCTATACTGGATCATGATGTACAAGTTTATAAAAACAAGTTAAAACTTAAAAATTATTTTATGTTATATTATGTTAACTAGTGTAAACTAAGGAACTTATGTACAATTTTGTCGCAAAACCAACCACATATAGACTTGGTAATTTATATATTGTTGTAGACAAGGTTAACATCAAACCATAGCATTTTGAATCACCCGAAACGGCCACACGAGTCAAAAGATACGGCCAAATAAAGTTACCAAAAACCCGAAACTGAAAAACTGCAAACCTTTCTGTAACAGAATTAAAAACACGATATTTGAGGCATTTCTACTCCGATATATCAAAAAGTTAAAACACGAAAGTTGTCCAGAATGATGTTTTCTTCAAAACTACAGGTGCACGGGTCTGGAAACTGCAAAATAAAGGAATTTTTTTTTCAAATCTTAACAGATTTTATATAACCACATAACTATATATTTAGCCGCACTGCTAAGGCAAACCAAAGGGCCTAAAGGCCTTAGACCAAGACCACAGCCACGGCTAAGGCCAAGGATGAAGTATCAAGGCCTTGGCAGTCGAGACCAAAGCCACGGCAAGGCCACGGCTAAGGCCTCAAGGCTTCCTAAAGCCGAGACCATTAGCCAAAGCCTTATCCTTGGCAAACCAAAACATATACCAAAAAAATTCACAAAAGGACCTTTTTCGACTTCAATAGCTCATGAAACTATACTCATAACTTGTAATAACCATATGATTTCCTAATCATAACCAGACAACCTATGGACTTCATAAACTTTCATTTTAATTTACGGCATAAGCTCAAGTAAGGGTTCAAACAAGCAAAACTTATATTTTCCACATCGAGCACTACAAAACTAGGGAGCTTCATGTGAGGGGTTTCATTTGGGTAAACGGATCGACGAGTTGTTGGATTAATGATTTAAAGTTTTCTAGCTCCTCGAACGTTTACTACATGACCTCTGGATTATGATGGCCCGAACGGTAGTATGAGATATCTAAACTAAAAATATTTCATAAACCGTTTCTATAAAAACAACATACACAACCTACCAAGTACTACATCATGATCAATATAAGGACATATATAGGCTCGTTTATGTTTTCCTAGACATTATTCCAAATCTAAGACGAAACAATTATTCTAGGTTGCACGTAGAGGTTTTCCCGGCTTATCCAGCGATTTTGTTATATCCTTAAACATCATCCAAGTCATGGTGAGTTTGTAGCCCCATTTTATTTACTGTGGTATAAACCCTTGGGTAGATACATGCTATGTTTTTCTGAACACAGTGTTATAATACTGTATTCAGGATTGCATGTGTTTATTATTTAATATGTACCTTTATTGCCAATTAAGTCCCTGTTTATCATGAATCATTAATTACATAAGTGTAGGCGCGAATATTGTGAATAGGCCTATTGGATTGACGAATCCCATTTCTGTTAGATGGGTAGGTAACCAGACACACTATATTTGAAGATGTGAGGTATTTGGCAAGATACATGTAGGGCAAATTGATATCAATTATATTCCATTTGTGTTAGTCGGTTAGGTAACCAGATACACTATAATTAATGTTGTGTTAAGGCGTTGGTGTCATGATCTTAGTGCAACAATAAACTAATTTTGACTTTGTATGTTGTACAATAGTCGTTTAAAATATGAAATCTTGTGTGCAGTTGTTATTTAAATAAACTCTATGAACTCACCAACCTTTGTGTTGACACTTTTAAGCATGTATCTTAGGTCCATAATGATCAAGGCTGGCACGGAGGAGCACGGATATTCAAGATGGCTATAAATTTTATTATCATTCGAAAACTTATTTATGTAAATCGTGAAACCACTGGGACCTCATTTTTGTAAACTCTAATATTTATATAATTCAAATGACAAATGTTTTAAAAACAACTCCATTAGAGTTTGTTTTCTATTGTTATAACTGTTGTGCCGTCGAGTAACACCCAGTTTGAATTCCACTGCGTATCACGAAATTAAGGGTGTTACAACATGCGATGGCGTAATGATGTATTTCCTATTCGTTTTTGAGTAATCTAAAATACGTAACTTTTTCCCCTCTAGTAAAGCATATTTTCTTTAGCCGTTAACGTTGAACTTTCAGAAAATAGCTCATGTTGACGTTTGATCGTGACTTGTTATAAATAGACGTATACTTGAAGGAAAGGAGCTGTGAGAAGAAACATTAAAATAATAAAGGTAAAAAATAACTATAACTATAATTTAAGATACATGATTCGCTTAACTTGATGAAATGCATAAGATATATGTATATACATTTTGTTAATTTGTTATGTTATGTTTAGGCCCATTGTGTTAGTATTAGTAAGCCTAGTCCATTTCTATATATTGTATTTGACACATTACATTATCAATGAATCATAATTACAATCCAATATGGTCTCATGCCCACTTTGCCAAACCATAAATTTTTTTTCAGTTGTTCCCCTCCACCACCAAAAACCCATAACCGAATTTTGTATAAACTTAATTAATTTTTCTTGTTTCTTCTTCATCATGATTGTTTCCGCATCCACACCAATCTTATCTCCGGATGATAAATTGACTATCACCAACCTAACCTCTCTTGTTCCCGCTAAACTAGATGTTGATAAACTTATTTTTTCTTCTTGGTCTTATTTTTTTAAGAATCTATGCGAAGGTTTTGAGGTTCTTAAACATATCCAAGGTGAATCCACCAATGGGGCTGTTGCCGCTCCTCCAACTTCTGAATGGCTGAAAGCTAACTCTATAGTCAAATCATGGATCTTGTTGATTCTCTATGATGCTCTCTGATGTTCTCCCTACTCCACTTGCAAGGGGTTGTTAGTGGGTTATGTTATGTTTAGTCCCATTGTGTTAGTATTAGTAGGTCTAGTCCATATTATTATTCTATATATTGTATTTGGCACAATATATTATCGATGAATCACAATTACAATCCAATACATCTAACTTCGAGCTATAAAATATATTATGATCTATGTTGGGAATTAAAGCTTCTAAGAGTTGCTGCTGCTCATGTGATTAAGACTGGTCAGGTTACAAAGAAAATGCTCCAAGTCATTAATGCTGCAAATACAAGTTTTGCTACTGCTAGTGATGCTGAAGAACTTCAAGAAAATACACTAAGTAGTTAGTGCTTCCAGACTAAAAGTTAATGCTGCTAGTTCAGAATTACAAATGCTGAAGGATTACTGCTGCTAGAGTTAGAGTTAAGACTGTTAGTCTATATTGAGTGTTTAGTTAATACTGCTTATTAGATAAACTTGTATAGTCGGTTAGATAATTATAGAAAAGATTCATTAAATATTTATCTTATATAGAAAATTATTGTAAGCCGACTAGGACTCCTTAGTCTATAAAAGGAGGTCCTAGGGCATTGAGTTAGATATGTGTTTTTCATATAGCTTCAAGGTTGTAAACCCTAATACTAGAAGAGTATTCGTATTATTCATCAATAATATTGAAGCATTTTGTTTATTAAAATTGTGTTCTTAGTTTACTATTACATTGATACAAAATTCTTCTTAATATCAAGTACTAGATTCCGCATAGTACTTGATAAACTCAAACACAGTTTCTATTCTAGTTGTTTTGGATTTATCTAAAATAACTAAACCTTATACAAGCTTAAGGAATTCGATCAAGTGCATTACTGGGATCAACAAGTGGTATCAGAGCTTATGGTTCTAGAAGCTGTGATAAAATCAAAGAAGAATATGTTTTAACATACAAGATTTTGCTGACAAAGATGGATCAAGACTCTGAACACATATGGTTACTGTATCAAAGGTTCCAATGCTCAAGGCTAATGAGTATTAGATCTGGAGAATGTGAATTGAGCAGTACATTCAGATGATTGATTTCCAACTCTGGGATATGATTGAGAATCGAAATGAAAAACCAAAAACAAAAGAATCTGCAGAAGGTGTTACTACAATTGTACCTCTTACAACTGCTGAGGAAAAAGCTCAAAGAAGACTTGAAGTTAAGGCAAGAAGTATGTTGATGATGGCCATTCCTAATGAACAAAAGTTGAATTTTCTCTCCATTAAAGGTGCCAAGTCTCTAATGGAAGCTATTGAATAGAGGTTTGGAGGTAATGCTGCTACAAAGAAGACAAAGAATAATCTTTTGAAACTGTAGTATGAAAACTTCTCGGCTCAAGGTTCTGAGATATTATATCAAACCTTTGATCGACTTTAAAAACTTATAAGTCAACTAGAGATCTTGGGTGAGCAGATCTCTCAGCAAGATATGAATCAAAAGTTTTTGAGAAGCTAGTCCTCTGAATGGAACACACATGTTGTTGTGTGGAGAAACAAACCTGATCTTGACACAATGAGCCTTGATGATCTTTACAACAACCTCAAAGTTTATGACCCAGAGGTCAAAGGATCATCTAGCTCCAGTACAAATACACAAAACATGGCTTTTGTGTCCTCCTCAAACAACACTAGCAGTACCAGTGAAGTTACTGCTGCTAGCACTCAAGTTACTGCTGCTAACTAAACTAATGTTGACAACTTGAGTGATGCTGTGATTTATGCTTTCTTGGATAGTCAACCAAATAGTCCTCAGCTGATTAATGAGGATCTGGAACAAATTCATCCTGATGATATGGAAGAGATGGATTTAAGATGGCAGATGGCTATGCTGACAATGAGAGCTAGGAGATTCTTGAAGAAAACTGGAAGGAAGCTGACAGTCAATGGGAATGATAACATTGGCTATGACAAGTCCAAGGTGAAATGCTACAATTGTCACAGAAAGGGACACTTTGCTAGAGAGTGTAGGGCACCAAGGAGCCAAGACTACAAGAATTGAGAAAGCTCAAGGAAAACTGTGCCTGTTGAAACAACTAATTCCACAGCTTTGGTGTCTTGTAATGGTTTGGGTGGATATGATTGGAGTGACCAAGCAGCAGAAGGACCAAACTTTGTACTCATGGCTTATTCATCTTCTTTTTCCAATTCTGACTCTGAGGTATCTAATGATTTTGGTTGTTCTTATAAATCATGTTTAGATACTATTGAGTCGCTTAAAACTCAGAATGATAAACTGATAGAAGACTTAAGAAATTCTAAGTTAATGTGTTTAGGTTATAAATTAGGACAAGAGTCAGCGGAGAAAAGACTTGAATTCTTTAAAACAAATGAGTCTGAGTTAGTTGAAAAGATTAGCGTTTTAAGGAGTGAAACTTTTGTAAGAGATGAACTTATTTAAGAGCTTGGAAGAAGAATTGAAGTGGCTAAAAAGGAAAAAGATGTAGTTCAAAAGGAAAAAGAATGTATTCAGCTTACAGTTAATAAGTATGAACATGCATCTGAAAATGTGAATAAGATTATAGATTGTCAGATTTTTGACAAATGTAGGAAAGGTAGTGGTCTAGGCTATAATGAGGTTCCTCCTCCTATTACAGGAAAGTTTTTGCCTCCAACAAAGGATTTGTCTTTTACTGGTCTAGAAGAGTTTAAGGAACCTATAGTTGAGATGACTAAGGTAGAAGAGTCTAAGAAAGTTAGGAACTCTGATGCTCCAATTATTGAAGATTGGGAGTCAGATGATGAGAATGAGGAAGTGTCTCAACCTAAGGTTGAAAGAAAAATAGTTAAACCTTGTGTTGAAAAGATAAATTTTGTCAAACCTAATTCACAAGGACAAAATACTAGGAATACTGTTAATCAAGTTGAGCAACCTAGGGTACACACTCACACCCCTAGAGGGAATAAGAGAAACTAGAATAATTTGATGTCACACAGGCTAGGAAGTAATTATCAGATGTTTAATAAAGCTTGTTGTTGATCCCAGTTATATACTTGATCGATGTAATACCTGAAATTCAGATAACATGTAAAAAGACCAAAATGCCCCTACTACTTAATTATTTTATAAAAAGCTATTATAAGCACCAAATTAATCTGAATTATGTGAAATAAATTACATATGAAGTAAAATAAAATTAAGAAAAGACTTTTAATAATTTTTACATGTCCAAATAATTTTTGTAATACATTACAAAATATGTGAACCAAAATTATGTATTTATTTAATTAGTATGTTTTGATTTGATATTAAAAGATGAGGATAATTACAAATAATGAGGATATGATCAACATAAAATAAAAATCTGATTTCTTAACAAATATGGGCCGAGATTTATGCAAGCCCTTCCCTAAAAATCAGTATTCACATTCTACATAATTATTGACTCATATTTCTTTCCATTTTGTAAACCGTATAACCCAAAAACCACCAAACAATTCGCCTCTAATTCATACGATTTTCTGGAGCTTGTTCTTTATTTTTTTGGAGTTCACCAAGGAGTAGGGAAGCTAAGAAAAATAGCTATTCGATTTATAGAAGCCTGGTTCAAGCGTGTCGTATTTTCTTGTGTCGATTGTAAAAACGTGAGGTAAATTCCATTTTAATTCATTCGATCATGCCAAAATTCTTTTGGTATTTTTCCTGAGTCTCTTACATCATATATGATCTGTGAAAAATGGTTACAAGGTTTGTTGGTCGCGTTTGTGCTCGTGGAGGATGTTGGTGTCGACTTAAGCTAAGCGTGTGGTTCTATTTCTCATCCTTCATTCGATCACTCTAAGCCTCATCTGGTATTTTTCTCATGATCTTTACATCACATAAGGTCAAAATAAAATGATAAACATGAACCATGCAGATCCATGGGTCGCTTGTGAATTAACGAATTTATAAACCCTAAAAACGTGATTATTCTGTATAAAATACATACTATTTTTCTGAGGCGTAAGCTTAATTTTCTTGAGTTCTATATATATAATATCACGTAAGAAAAATGATAATCTAATTTATAGAGGCTAGGATCATGCCTTGTTGATTTTGTTATAATCGGCTAAAAGAGAAAACAAGGAAACAAGTAAAATAAATCCAAATCGATTTAGGGTTAGGGTTTTGGTATATAAATCTGATCATTAATTATCTTTTATTTGTGAATCCTTGATGTGTTTTCCTTGTTCTGAAACTTCTTGAATCTCTTTGTTTTGACCTATTGTCCTGAATCCTGATCTATAAATCTTGTTTTGAAACTTAATCTGATATACTTGTAGTAAAATTTGATTTGATTTTCGATATAAATCTTAATCTGTTAAATCCTTATTTGAACATAATTGATTTTGGAACTATCTTTAAAATACATATGAAACCGTTTGAGAAAAGCTATTTTACAAGAAGCAACACTATTTTAATGGAAGTTAATAAAAGTTTTGGGAGACCATTTTTATGAAAACTATTTTGTAAGATCAGTTGTCATGAAACCGTTTGTGAAGGATTGTTTAAATGGACTTTTAAATAGAAATCTCTAAAATGAACTTTTGCTAAGAACTTTAATTATGAACCGTGAAATTCTTTTTGGGACCATTTGATATAGTCCTTTTAATCTGAACTTAAACTTTGATATAAAACATAATTTGATAAACTTTGATTTGAACCTTCGACGTTTATTTCTAAACTGTTTGATATGAACCTTTTAACATGTACCCTTAAGATATGACTTTTTGATTTTTTCGATAGTACGCCTGACCTTTGACCTACAGTTTGATATTACGAGCCAATCACTAGGCATGAGGGTTTCATGTCCATGTCATTGACGCACCTCTGACATGACTCTAGGGCAGGAGAGTGATGACCTGTTCCGTCCCTTATTTATTATTTACTATGGCCATTATAATTATGATTATTAATTGTCTGTGGGGCGTATGGGTGCACTCTAGATTTGACCTGTTATCTGTATATGTTGTATGATTATTATATCTGGTGACTGATTGTGTGTGCGATACACGTCTTTCACTTTGTCTGAGAGCTGATCACTCTACACAGGTTTGTTTTATTTATTATTTGCTATGGTATCGTAAGTCGTCTGGGCTCGTGATGAATTGTTGTGTTTTGTTTTCTTAAATCTTATTCACTTTGTTCTTTTCTTTTATTCATGATCCATTTCTCATTCCTTTCATTTTGATTTCGTATCGGTATGATCTGCATTCCTGATTTCCCTTGTACTACTATACATTATCGTTTCTTGTTATCTATATATCTGTTCACTGAGCTCTCGTAGCTCAGCCGCGTTTTCTTTTTCACGCGGCAGGTATTAGTAGGAAGCTGGGAATGAGTGAAGAGTGTACCTTGGACTTACAAGATTGGATAGCTATGCTGGGTTAGAGTTGGAATGAAGACATTATGTTTTAGAATTAGTTTTGGAAGTTTTAATTGTAACCATTTAGATTCAATATTTCATTTGAGATCCTTGAATTTTTGTATTACTGTATTAGTATGCTTTGTTTTGATCTGATAAGTATCCATTGTTGTGATATCTTTACCCTTGTCGGGTTGGGGTGTTACAATTTATGGTATCAGAGCTAACAGGCTGCGACTCGTAATACATTTACCCTTGACCTGTGAATCCGGGACCACTAAGTTTCCACTGTAGACGCTCGTAGGACAACCTTTGAGAATTTGCTTTAGGATTTCCCTATAAGAACTTAAATCCTGACCAGTGAGGAATGGGTAGACTATAAGTCATATGTTTAAGTAGTATTGCTTCCGCATCACTCTGATTCGTGCCTTGCCTTTGGTTAAAGCCTATTGAAAACACACTTGGAAATTTAGAGCTTATGCCTTGCACCACCTAAGAATTGAACCTAAATAAAACCTGAAGCATTGAAAATTGCATAGTAGTCATCCGACACTATTTGATCCTTGCTTTCAGATTCCGACTCCAACCTCCGAACCTTTTGTTAATCATCCTGATGCCTCTTCGGGCATTCTGAGAAATCCCTTGACAATGATGTACTTGATACATTCCGTCAGATGTTTCTTGCTTCCGATGATCATCTATGAAACTTTTGACACTATTTAATTTCGTCTTAACCATCCCCGTTTCCATAAGAAGTCTAGTGTTATTATAAGGATTGATTGACTGATCATCTAATATTGACGACTATCCTCTTATGTCTCACCTTTGGCGTTTAAAACAATTTTGAAACCCTTACCATGATTACCGATTGCTAAATCTTGCTACCGCTACCTGATTTTGACTTTCACTTCCAATCCGTTTGATAAACAGTTAATATTTTTCGACCATTCTGAGGGCCGTTTAACCCTAATGTGGTTGACACCTTCTATAAATCATTTTCCATGCTGGATATAAATGTATCATCCGATACTATTCTGTCTTGCAAATTCCACACTACTCCTATGAGAACTCTAATGAATATTAACCATGAATTTAGGAAGTTTATTCCTTGAATGACGAATCTTATTTGCCAATCAGTTTTCCTTTGGAAGGATTTGATGCAAATACTATCTCCGTAGGAAATTGTTAAAAGAGCATGATGATGCTGATAACTGATATTTCTATACGTCTCACTTTGACAGTATAACCCTACTTTTGCTATGATAACCTTTAACCGCTCAGATATGTTAAGCTTAAAACTGCTATGGAAATACTTACCCTGATCTCATTTGATCGTCAAATTCTCCTGACACCTATTAGTATCCACCATTAGAAAGTTTTGGCATTGGAAGTTTTGTTGTACAAATTTTCTGGTGCTTTCTGATGAAACTTTTGGGTATCCCTCCTGATTGAGAAGTAAAAATGGATTTTGAACCGATATCAGCTGTCGAACCATGATGGTATAGAAAAAGAGAGATTGAAGAAGCTGATGAGGCATGTTTTTGTCCACCTTGAATACCCCTATCAAATTATGAAGAAGAAAGAGAAAATTTTGCATCAGCATATCAACTATCGTAAACCTAACCGTAATTTTAACCGTAATCACTTTTCAATTCTACGTGTCACTGATTAAATTGTTCTACCTTGAAACCCTGTATCAGACAACCTCATTTAATGTTTGAAGGACTGAAGAAGCAACAACGAGAACTCCTAAGATGGGAGATGACTAACTGAGAGCAACTTCCGTAAAGTATTTCAGTTTTATTCGTGAAGATTGGTGATGTGAATTAGATATGAAGTTTTCCCTGAACGGTTCATGAAAACTGTTTTTGTACTCAATGAGACCATTGTGAGTCCTAAATAATGCCAATAGTATTGGTTAATAAGAATAATGTTTGCACGAGTAATTGGACAATTGTCATAGTATGACAACATGTTTGTGCGCTGAGACGAATGAGGAACATGTAGACCATTTTCGTATTAAGGAATGACCCTTTATTCTGGACTAGTAAATTTGCTTGGCTTTCAGAGATTGTAGCAGAAAATACTACCAGGCATCCGGTGACGACAGCAATCAGAGTTGGCGAATTTCGATTTGTGCTAGGAGACCTGTCAAAGACACACAGCCTTACTTCTCTATTCATTTTAGTTGTACTAAGATGAATTGAGAGTAGAAGCAGGCTCGTGAATGGGTAATACACAGCGACTAGGTCAGAGATTCATGTTACCACACCACAGTTCCAAGAAGAAGTGCCGAAGGCTCGAGGGATCAGACTCAAGTTATAAATCCTTTTCACCCGATGATCATATGGACATACATAGACAGACTGCCTGGAGTCGAGAGAGATTTAAGAGCATGTATTGAATGGATGACGTAGTTCACTTCCGTTTGACCTATTTAAATTTCGGTTACCTGACGATAAAAATCCTTTGAATGGTTTAGGTTCTCTATTAGTAATTCCACTTTGTGTTCCTTCCGCGTATGTAGGACGATGGCTTTGATATGTCAAATTTGACGAATGATGGATGACCTGATGCTTTTGATGATGTGCCCGAATTCTGATAAACATCCTAGATCGGTTCCGTTAACTCCTTCGAGTGATTCGTTCTCCTCTTAGTTAAGGTATTTGATTTTTGTGACCTCTGAGACCGTAGGAAGACTAGGTGGATAAGATAAGTTAGTTTGTTCACGACTCGAATTCAAGTATGACCATCATGAGGGCATATTTATATGATGCCAGTATTATGACGTCTGGCCAACGTGATAATACTTACATCATATAACGTGCACTTGTTGTGGGCATCGGATATTTCGAGAAGTGCCTTAGAGCTTTTGAAATTCTGATAAATGTTTGAGATCATCTGCGTTAGTGAGACTTTAAGTTCATTCTACCTATACGCGTAATCTGCTTTCGCCGTTATACGAATTGATACATCTGGATTCTAGTCACGCATTCTGCTGACCTCTGGACTCCCGATAAAATCTTAGGTTCTGTTATAGAACTTCTACCAATTGATGTTATCGATAATCTATTCCTGTGCGTTCTAATGTGACTTGTCAAATCTAAATCCTGTGTAATTCTTACGTCTCTTCCGAGAGAATCCGATTATCATCTATTAGGTCTGGTATGTCCTTGTTTTGTGTTCCGTTCTCTTTTCTTTCTGCTTCCTGCAAATTTCGAGGACGAAATTTTTTGTTAGTGGGGAAGAAGTTGTAATACCTGAAATTCAGATAACATGTAAAAAGACCAAAATGCCCCTACTACTTAATTATTTTATAAAAAGCTATTATAAGCACCAAATTAATCTGAATTATGTGAAATAAATTACATATGAAGTAAAATAAAATTAAGAAAAGACTTTTAATAATTTTTACATGTCCAAATAATTTTTGTACTACATTACAAAATATGTGAACCAAAATTATGTATTTATTTAATTAGTATGTTTTGATTTGATATTAAAAGATGAGGATAATTACAAATAATGAGGATATGATCAACATAAAATAAAAATCCGATTTCTTAACAAATATGGGCTGAGATTTATGCAAGCCCTTCCCTAAAAATTAGTATTCACATTCTACATAATTATTGACTCATATTTCTTTCCATTTTGTAAACCGTATAACCCAAAAACCACCAAACAATTCGCCTCTAATTCATATGATTTTCTGGAGCTTGTTCTTTATTTTTCTGGAGTTCACCAAGGAGTAGGGAAGCCAAGAAAAATAGCTATTCGATTTATAGAAGCCTGGTTCAAGCGTGTCATATTTTCTTGTATCGATTGTAAAAACATGAGGTAAATTCCATTTTAATTCATTCGATCATGCCAAAATTCTTTTGGTATTTTTCCTGAGTCTCTTACATCATATATGATCTGTGAAAAATGGTTACAAGGTTTGTTGGTCGCGTTTGTGCTCGTGGAGGATGTTGGTGTCAACTTAAGCTAAACGTGTGGTTCTATTTCTCATCCTTCATTCGATCACTCTAAGCCTCATCTTGTATTTTTCTCATGATCTCTACATCACATAAGGTCAAAATAAAATGATAAACATGAACCATGCAGATCCATGGGTCGCTTGTGAATTAAGGAATTTATAAACCCTAAAAACGTGATTATTCTGTATAAAATACATACTATTTTTCTGAGGCGTAAGCTTAATTTTCCTGAGTTCTATGTATATAATATCACGTAAGAAAAATGATAATCTAATTTATAGAGGCTTGGATCATGCCTTGTTGATTTTGTTATAATCGGCTAAAAGAGAAAACAAGGAAACAAGTAAAATAAATCCAAATCGATTTAGGGTTAGGGTTTTGGTATATAAATCTGATCATTAATTATGTTTTAAGGTTGTCATAATGATGGGGTAATGATTGGAGGACTAAATTAGGGTTCGCAATGTTTTTGTATTGTTTTTGGTAAGTAACGATTGGAAATAAAAATCTAAAGGGCTGTTTTGTAAATTCTAAAACCCAAGGGACATTTTTGTAAGACTTTATAAATCTGGGATAATATATGAAAAATATAAAGTGAGGGTCTTATGTGTAAAATTTGCTAGATATGAAATTAATGATAAATATTGTGTACGATTTGTAAACAATTAAAGTAGAGGGACTAAAAATGTAAATCCTAGAAACTTGAAGTCATTTGGGTAAATAATGATATTAAGAGTGTTTTGTGTAATTTTGAGTAGTTATGGGCTTAATATGAAATTGTTACGAAATTATGATTTAATTTATAAGTTTTGTAAAAATTAAAGGATCATTTATGTAATGTATAAATTCTGAGGGATCTAATTTGTAATTCATATAAGGCTGAGGTTATGTTTTGTAACTTTGTAAAATAAGGTACTTGTTTGGAAAATATGAATATTATAAGGATTAAAACATGAATTATGTAAAGGTAGGGTTTGATTTGTAAATTATATAACTAAAGGGGTTTAATCTGTAAATGGTGAAACTAAAAGGATTAAGATGTCATTCTGAATAAAATAAGTATTTAAGTCAGTAACTTAAAGTATTTTCACTTTATGCCTTTGAATTAGATGAATTTACAATTAAAACCCTGAACTATGAAAATCTGTCATAATAAACCCTAAACTTTTGGTGACCTGCTAGAAGATACCTTAATACCATAATAAGCCTTAAATAAGGACTTAACTTAATCTGAGATAACTAAAACCCACTTGTCATTTTGTCTTCTACTCCCTTAGGTTCGAGGAAGGAGTAATCTAATCTCTATCAGCGTTTATCTCTGTGTTCTTGCATTCATAACAAGGTACAGATATTCTGCCCTTCTCTAGTAAGGTGCCTTCGTTTTCTTTTGATTTCGTATTTTGATTCGTTTAGGATTCCCTATACCATTGCTATGTTCCCTCCTGTTTGTGCACCGTTCATGTGATCTTTTATTTGTGAATCCTTGATGTGTTTTCCTTGTTCTGAAACTTCTTGAATCTCTTTGTTTTGACCTATTGTCCTGAATCCTGATCTGTAAATCTTGTTTTGAAACTTAATCTGATATACTTGTAGTAAAACTTGATTTGATTTTCGATATAAATCTTAATCTGTTAAATCCTTATTTGAACATAATTGATTTTGGAACTATCTTTACAATACATATGAAACCGTTTGAGAAAAGCTATTTTACAAGAAGCAACACTATTTTAATGGAAGTTAACAAAAGTTTTGGAAGACCATTTTTATGAAAACTATTTTGTAAGATCAGTTGTCATGAAACCGTTTGTGAAGGATTGTTTAAATGGACTTTTAAATAGAAATCTCTAAAATGAACTTTTGCTAAGAACTTTAATTATGAACCGTGAAATTCTTTTCGGGACCATTTGATATAGTCCTTTTAATCTGAACTTAAACTTTGATATAAAACATAATTTGATAAACTTTGATTTGAACCTTCGACGTTTATTTCTAAACTGTTTGATATGAACCTTTTGCCATGTACCCTTAAGATATGACTTTTTGATTTTTTCGATAGTATGCCTGACCTTTGACCTACAGTTTGATATTACGAGCCAATCACTAGGCATGAGGGTTTCATGTCCATGTCATTGACGCACCTCTGACATGACTCTAGGGCAGGAGAGTGATGACCTGTTCTATCCCTTATTTATTATTTACTATGGCCATTATAATTATGATTATTGATTGTCTGTGGGGCGTATGGGTGCACTCTAGATTTGACCTGTTATCTGTATATGTTGTATGATTATTATATCTGGTGACTGATTATGTGTGCGATACACGTCTTCCACTTTGTCTGAGAGCTGATCACTCTACACAGGTTTGTTTTATTTATTATTTGCTATGGTATCGTAAGTCGTCTGGGCTCGTGATGAATTGTTGTGTTTTGTTTTCTTAAATCTTATTCACTTTGTTCTTTTCTTTTATTCATGATCCATTTCTCATTCCTTTCATTTTGATTTCGTATCGGTATGATCTGCATTCCTGATTTCCCTTGTACTACTATACCTTATCGTTTCTTGTTATCTATATATCTGTTCACTGAGCTCTCGTAGCTCGGCCGCGTTTTCTTTTTCACGCGGCAGGTATTAGTAGGAAGCTGGGAATGAGTGAAGAGTGTACCTTGGACTTAGAAGATTGGATAGCTATGCTGGGTTAGAGTTGGAATGAAGACATTATGTTTTAGAATTAGTTTTGGAAGTTTTAATTGTAACCATTTAGATTCAATATTTCATTTGAGATCCTTGAATTTTTGTATTACTGTATTAGTATGTGATTGCGTGGTTTTGCGACCTTACAACAGGTTTTACCTCTCGAGGGATCTCAAGAGGCTTACAACCCCACCAGGCAGTGTACCTGACCGATGTAGTATAGTGTAGTGGTAAGTACGGTGGATTGATCGTTCTCCACAGGGAATAGTGTTCGTTAGGTATGAAAGACTACTCTAATAGGTCTAAGGGTTGAGGAAGATTCTTTTTATGTTTTTATATTTTTATGAAAGCAAGTAAAATCTCGGGTTTGAAGGAGTGGGCGGAATTAGTTGCTAGTCAACTAACCCAAATTACTACAAATGCAAATAAAATAAAATAACAAAAATGAAAAGTGGTGAGAAACTTATGTGTAGAGAAATGTGTTTACTTAGATTTCCTTACTCCCTAACTATCTTTTACCGGTTAATTAGTGTGTATTAGTCGCGTGGATGACGGGTGTATTCCTTAATACCATTCGTGGGGTGGCGTACTTACTTCCCCAAACTCTACAAGCTCCTACTTCACTCCTATGTCGAGCCGGCTAGGAAGCTCCTAACATGGGATCACTAGAATTCGCTTGTGCATTAAATACAACCATAAAAACCTTTAGTACGCGTTTGGTTCATGTTTCTTAAGACGTTCAAGCAAGTTACCGAATAGGAAGTTAGCCAGTTTTCTTAAGCCTAACATAGATAAACAATCATCCAATACAACTAACAACACACTAACAACCAATAATCAATAGCTAGGTTTCATTAGATCTAAGCAAACACAAGATAAAATTAGCCTAACATGTTAAACAAAAGACAAGCATAAGATAGAATCAAACAACACATAGACATATTGAATGATTAATTGATAACTTATCTTTCAATGAAACATGGAAGATCTCAAGGCAAAAAGCCCTGAAAAAGTAGCTAAAATCGTCTTAGGGTTTTATCCCAAAATTCCACACCCTAAGCTCCCTCTTAATGACAAAAAATTAGAAAACTATATATAGATTTTTGGATCTGACGGCGTCACCTTATGCATTGTGACGCCGTCACCTCGCCGCTTTTAGGGTTCCCGGGTGACCTTCTTGACGCCGTCCCTCTTTAGCTCTTCAAAAATCCATTCTGGCCTATCAAGGCTTGACGCCGTCGGATCATGAACGTGACGCCGTCCCCTTATGATTTAAGCCGTGACGCCCTTGATTTAGTTAAAGCGTGACGCCGTCAGAATTCTCATGCTAACTCACTGGCCCGTCATGAGTAAATTTCACATCCAACTTTTCTTGCCAAGGCATGACGCCGTCCCATGTTAATTGTGACGCCGTCAAGAGTAACTTTTAGCCGATTCTTGAGACTTTGCCGTTTTCTTCACTTTAATGCTCCAAAAACGTCCAAAATGCCTCCTTTTCCAGATTTCTCCTCAAAAGTACCTAAAATGACAAAAGGAACGATTTAGGGCAATATTTGATCAAATAAATACGATTTCGGGCTTAAATGACCCCTTAAAAGCGGTACACTTTTCGCCTCATCAAATACCCTTACACTTGAGATTTGCTTGTCCTCAAGCAAATGCGCTTTTATTCTAATCAAAATACAAGTTAGGGGTCATTTAATGCTAACATAAAAGTAATTACAACAAATAATCGTTCCACTTCAATCATAATAAGCACGGAGATTACATACTAGCACCTCACAAGTAGTGTTTAGATACTCACATCTCTCAAGTGTCATCAAAATAAATCTCATCAATGAAAACGGAAAATATCTCTCACTACCTGTCATAGCAAATAGATTACCATAGGCTTGGGAAAGGATCGAAAACCTCCTCCACTAGGCGTAAGCACCTAAGATAAACTATCAAAGAGGGCTTTTAAATGGGTTATAACGTTAGGTGTAGGGAAAAGGAAAACACGGTTTTGTTGGATACGGGATATTTTACTGGTGGCGAGTTAAAGATCTTGATCAATTACATGTACTATACAATGTTGCTAAGCTAAGACTAGACTCGATCTTATGCTAGAAACGAAATAACAAAAACATAAAACAAAAATAAAATGAAACGGGATGGTAGTCCGTATGTTTTTTCTATTTTTCATTTTCTCATTTTTTTTGTATTTTTCTTGATTTTTTCGATTTTTTTTTTGACATACATTCTTGCCCTACCATCCAAAATAATACATCATAGGGGCATTGCATTCCCCTTACACTTGAATTTTTACATAACTTTACAAATACTAATCTAATGACTCGAATTAAGATAATTGAAAAACTTGGAGTACTTTTAAAACATTTAGCACATATGGGGGTAATAAATGATGTTCTTCCCCATTACTCCATTATACTAGTACTTTACCCATGAGTCCCAATCGTCCCAAAACAATATGTACAAGGATATGACTCAACTTAGCAACCATGTAATCAACTAGATCATTAACTTGGGTTTAAACAAATGTTGTAACAATAATGCACTAAAGATGAGTGCATACAAGGTAGGCTAAGGCGATTTGGGTGTACATTTTAGTGGGGTGTAACAAATTCTTCCTTTAAGTAAGATGCTTAAAGGTTGAAACGAAAAGATAGGCTCTGAGGGGTGTACTAGGGGTATCGTGTACTAAAAATGAGTACAACGCAAAGGGTGTGGGAGAATTACTTGACCAATGTAGCCAACGTAATTATAACAAAAACACAGGTGTAAAACAATGGGTTAATCCTAATGCCTCTTATCATGTAGTAAATCTAACTACACGAATGTAGTCTCACTTGTGGCCTCGGAATGGTCCTAACGCAAGTTCTAGAATCTAAGTGCTACCGGTACACACATCATAGCATAAATGCTTTTCCTACCAATTCTAGGGGCGAACCTCACATATTTGGGGTGGAAAATTTTTTAGTGGTACGGTTTTTTGTGCTAGTCATATAACTCCTATCCGTGAGACGCTCATTAAGATCAAAGTTTCACTCCTATATGTTGTAAAAAATTTTAAATTTGGCACTAAAGTTACCCTAATCAAGTATTTCTCTCAGTTTTATTACACATCTACTATTAAACAAACAAAAATCAAGCGCAATTGTATTCTCTAAAATCGTACTTTTACCCTCCCCTTACACTTAAGATGAACATTGTCCCCAATGTTCAAATAACAAGATGTAAAAGTAAAAAGTAAAAGAATGAAATCAAATACTCCCCTGATTCGCTCGGTGGATAATGAAGTAACACGGTTAAATCTTCTTCCAAAGTAATGTTGAAGCTCCATGACTAATGCATCGCCATAAGCTTGATTCAAAACATTTCCTTGTCCGAAATAACCTGTTAAACCTGAGAAAACAAACACGAAAACCTGCATAACATCGGCGGGACAAATCTATATATAAGGATATAATGCTTGTGGAATGATAATTTTGCAGATTCCTGGAGATTATAAGTTGGAGATTTTAATAAAAACTTTTTAAAAACAAAACTTTTAAAAATTTCTGGAAATTAAATCTGACGCCGTCAGGTTATAAACCTTGACGCCGTCAGAAATGACCTGACAAAAATTTTCATTTTAAGTTTTCGGAAAATTTCTGGAAAAACCTATACCTTACTTCCTGGAATTCCTGCAAAACTTCATTATGACTCGATACAAGCATTTGACTCAAACAAATACTAATATGCATGCTTATATCTCATTGTTATCGTTCATGTTCAATCTTGTTCTTAAAAACAAATTTGGATTTCCCTTACACTTATCTTTTGCAAAATACCTTTATATGTAGTTAAGACGAAGTTAAAAACAAAATAAAGCATTTTCACAATTTATATTTGAGACATGAACAGTAAACAAAAAGAATAAGAAATGCATACGGAAACAAATAAAATTAAATAAACAAACAATCAAACAAATAAAGCAAATAAAGCTTGGGCTGCCTCCCAAGAGCGCTTGTTTTTGTTCGAGTCACGAGCCTGACTCTACCCTTATTTAACGGAAATAGGGGAGGTTTTCCCTACACTTAGGATTAAGTGTGGGTGAAAGTAGCGATACACACCCTTAGGGTGGAAATATACCACGTGAGGAAAGAGTGACGGGTGAATTATATGCTCAAAGGTGCGGGATCCTATCATCATAACCTTACCTAATTCAATTGGGTTAGTGGGCGGATTAAGATTTTCTCCTAGAAAGGGATCATCTTCTATCAACTTCGAGAGACTCCAAGTTAAGAATCCACTTTGACCTAATAAACCTGGTTTAAACCCATAATGTTTTTTGTGATCAATCATAAATGGGTGATGTAAGCATGTAAGGTCATGGTTCACTCCTATGTTAGCTTCCTCTCTACAAGGCCTAGAGTCTACTACCTTAATCTTAACATTACCCGGACTACATGGTTTGATGGGTGGATCGGGACCTAATTTAACTCCTAAGTTCACATCTAAGGATGAAAGATTAGTTAACGGTTTTGGTTTAGGCTCCGGCTCATCAAAACTAGGAACTTCCATAGAACTAAAAGAAAGGTTGTGATCACTAAAAGCATTCAAACCTATTTCTTCTAGTTGTGTTTGGTCAAAGGGCTCTACCTCTATTGGGGTTCCTATAGTCTCCTCAACTTCTTCCGGGTAAGTCACCGGCGGTGTGTGTGCCTCAAATGATGGTAGGACTTGTGGGGTACTTGGTAGGCTTATGTTACTTACCTCATCATTCCTTGTGTCAAGACCACCTATATCCTCATCATGTGTTTTATTAGAATCTAACCCTAACATTTTCCCTAGTATCTCAAGTGCTTCTCTAGGCATCTCAACTTCTATATCCGAATCATAAGGATCATCCTCAATATTCTGACTGCTATATTCAAATTGCCCAAAAGATTCATCATGTGTTTCTTGAGATTCATCGTCATCGATCATAAAACCTAGGTCTTTTTGATCAATGTGATCATGCTCGGCTAGATCCTCCATCACATCAAGATAACCTATGTGTTTGTTTTGTACTATGGCATTACATGACAACCACTTAGGTATCTCAACACTAATGTATTCATCCCCAAACAAACTTGTTTCATGATCCAGGAAATTTATATTCAATTGACTTGTACTAACGTCTGTTGGGTTGTCTACCCTATAATAATATTGGGCACAATCTTCTATGGCATTCCATGCTTCTTCAGCACTTAATTCCCTAAAGTCCCCATTGGCAAAATCCTCAATGCGCATTTGGTCATATTGGCCAACACGATAGTAAAAGGTTCGGGTTAGGGATGCTAAAGCGAAACTATGATGAGGGAATTTTCGGAGTAAATTTCTAAAACGAGTCCATGCATCATATATGGGTTCATCTCGATATTGTTTGAAATTCGAGATGTCAATAGGGTAGAATGGCCTTTGTGGTTGGTGGTATGGTGGATTCGCATACTCCATAATGGTGAACGGAAGAGTCAATGGAAATTACGAACAAACACACAAAGAAAAAGATAGACTAAAGAAATCTAATAAAAAGAAAAATAAAAATCTCACTAGAAAGGAATCTAGTGAGTAGACCTAATAAAATAAAAATTCAACCTAAACAATAACTATTCCCCGGCAACGGCGCCAAAAACTTGATTGCGTGGTTTTGTAACCTTACAACAGGTTTTACCTCTCGAGGGATCTCAAGAGGCTTACAACCCCACCAGGCAGTGTACCTGACCGATGTAGTATAGTGTAGTGGTAAGTACGGGGGATTGATCGTTCTCCACAGGGAATAGTGTTCGTTAGGTATGAAAGGCTACTCTAATTAGGTCTAAGGGTTGAGGAAGATTCTTTTTATGTTTTTATAATTTTATGAAAGCAAGTAAAATCTCGGGTTTGAAGGAGTGGGCGGAATTAGTTGCTAGTCAACTAACCCAAATTACTACGAATGCAAATAAAATAAAATAACAAAAATGAAAAGTGGTGAGAAACTTATGTGTAGAGAAATGTGTTTACTTAGATTTCCTTACTCCCTAACTATCTTTTACCGGTTAATTAGTGTGTATTAGTCGCGTGGATGACGGGTGTATTCCTTAATACCATTCGTGGGGTGGCGTACTTACTTCCCCAACTCTACAAGCTCCTACTTCACTCCTATGTCGAGCCGGCTAGGAAGCTCCTAACATGGGATCACTAGAATTCGCTTGTGCATTAAATACAACCATAAAAACCTTTAGTACGCGTTTGGTTCATGTTTCTTAAGACGTTCAAGCAAGTTACCGAATAGGAAGTTAGCCAGTTTTCTTAAGCCTAACATAGATAAACAATCATCCAATACAACTAACAACACACTAACAACCAATAATCAATAGCTAGGTTTCATTAGATCTAAGCAAACACAAGATAAAATTAGCCTAACATGTTAAACAAAAGACAAGCATAAGATAGAATCAAACAACACATAGACATATTGAATGATTAATTGATAACTTATCTTTCAATGAAACATGGAAGATCTCAAGGCAAAAAGCCCTGAAAAAGTAGCTAAAATCGTCTTAGGGTTTTATCCCAAAATTCCACACCCTAAGCTCCCTCTTAATGACAAAAAATTAGAAAACTATATATAGATTTTTGGATCTGACGGCGTCACCTTATGCATTGTGACGCCGTCACCTCGCCGCTTTTAGGGTTCCCGGGTGACCTTCTTGACGCCGTCCCTCTTTAGCTCTTCAAAAATCCATTCTGGCCTATCAAGGCTTGACGCCGTCGGATCATGAACGTGACGCCGTCCCCTTATGATTTAAGCCGTGACGCCCTTGATTTAGTTAAAGCGTGACGCCGTCAGAATTCTCATGCTAACTCACTGGCCCGTCATGAGTAAATTTCACATCCAACTTTTCTTGCCAAGGCATGACGCCGTCCCATGTTAATTGTGACGCCGTCAAGAGTAACTTTTAGCCGATTCTTGAGACTTTGTCGTTTTCTTCACTTTTATGCTCCAAAAACGTCCAAAATGCTTCCTTTTCCAGATTTCTTCTCAAAAGTACCTAAAATGACAAAAGGAACGATTTAGGGCAATATTTGATCAAATAAATACGATTTAGGGCTTAAATGACCCCTTAAAAGCGGTACACTTTTCGCTTCATCAGTTTGCTTTGTTTTGATCTGATAAGTATCCATTGTTGTGATATCTTTACCCTTGTCGGGTTGGGGTGTTACAATTTATGGTATCAGAGCTAACAGGCTGCGACTCGTAATACATTTACCCTTGACCTGTGAATCGGGTAAAGAAGGAGGAGTGACCTTCTGCTTCTTTTGATTTCATTTGCTTTCGTTGTGTGCTGTGTTAAGGTACGGATATTCTGTCTTACTCTAAGACACTTTGCTTCGTACATATATGCTTTCCCTTTTCACTAGGGATATTTCTTATGATCCGATGACTGCTATGATTCCCTTTAGTTTGATTCTTGGCTCTCATTGTATGACTGCCAATCCTATAGGATTCATTCTGACATTTATTTTAAATGTCTCTGCTATGATATGATTATTTGTTTGCCATGCTTTGTTGAGATACACTTTCGTTTCTCTTGCTATGCTTTGATTATGATTATGTATGCTATGATAGATCCGTGCCTGAGCTTAACTAGTTCTGGAGGTACCAGGACCATGTCTAGGATGGCACCCTAGGCATGACACTCCCGTAGAGGTGTGATAGATCTACGGCGTTCCCCCTTATGTGTATGTATTATTTGTGATCACTATTGGCCATTTATGCGTGTGTGTGACCAGTCTAGTACTGGCATACATACTTTTGATGGGAGCGTATGGATGCATCCTAGGATTTATGTGTATGTATGATTATGGTGACCAGGTGGTGTGTGCCTTACACTCCTTCTCACTCTTTTGGATTAGTACTTAGAGGTCTCCCCTCTTCGTGCACTTATATGATATGATATGATATGATTTGACGGAATTTGTTTGGAGTTCATATGGCACATCCTTATATGACATTTTCTTTATTTCCATTTCGTTCTTATATTCAGTTCTTATTCAGTTCTCATGCACTCTTATCTTTTGATATGCTTTGATTCGTATGACTTATGATTATGCTTTCGTATCTTTCTTTCCTTCGTTGCTTATGCTTATTTACCCTTATGATTTGTTATTCGTATATATCCGTTCACTGGGCTTTTTAAGCTCAGCCGCATTTCTTTTCATGCGGCAGGTTTTTAGTAGGAAGCTGGGTATGAGTGGAGAGTGTCTTTGACTTAGAAGCCATTCTGGATTAGAGATGGCTAGAAGAGACGATATTTTAGACTTAGTAATTATTGTAATTCATTTGTAATCTTGTAATTTCAGATTGTTCCCTTGTAACCTTTGAAATTCATTTTGTATTATTTAGTCATATGCTTTTGTTTGCTTTGATATGTCACCATAACGTGATACTTCTACCCTTATCGGGTTGGGGTGTTACAATTATGGTATCAGAGCGACAGGCTGCGACTTGTAATGCATTTACCCTTGGCCTATGTAAGTTTGGACCACTAAGTTTCCACGGTAGGCGCTCATAAGACAACCTTTGAGAAATTTCTGTAGGATCTCCCATAGGAACATAAGTTATAACCGGTGAGGAATGGGTAGACTAGGACATCTATGTAAGTAGCATTGCTTCCGCATCACTCTGATTCGTGCCTATGCCTTTAGATATGCCTTGTAAGATCATTTGTTTCAGAAACTAGAAAGTTTTTCAACTTGAGCTTAGTAACCAAGTAAGTTTGGAAATCCTCGAGAACTGCAAATACCTTACACCAATTAGGTTTCACTTCCTGATTTTGACCTCCATCTCTGAGTTGTTTGATAAACAGTTTGATATCTTTCCGACCATTTCGAAGGTCATTCAACCGTCATGTGTTTGACACATTCTGTGAATTCATTACTTATGTTGGATATGGAATGTATCATCTGATACTACTTGAATCTGCATAATCCATTGCTAATCCTATGAGAACTCTGAAAATTTTAACCACGGATATAGGAAGATATGTTTCCCTCCCTTAGAATGACCTGTGAGGATATTGAGTAGACATTAGGCTTCTCGTTTGACGCGATCTCTTCCTTCGTATTTTGGTCCTAACGTTTGATTTGTCTTCATTGTTCGTTTTGATCCCTATGTTCGGTTTCGTCTGAGCAGAAGAAGTTGTGGGACCAGGTTCCATCTCCTCTATGTGTTGACGGTAAGAAGTTTCATCTGGGTGATCGTGTTATAAGACGTTGGATGCCGATTTCAGTTGTAGTGTGATTGGACGTCGGACGAAAGAGTGTCCGAAGTGAATGGTAACAACCATAAGAATGAGAATGATTGCTAGCAATCTGCCGAGGGTCGAGTGTTCGCTCTGACCAGGGACCAGGCTGCTGACACATCAAGTACCGTTTCGGTTATTCCTTACTTATGCGATCGTGTTGCTCGGTTTTGCTTGATACGAGAATGACATACCATGTGGTGTCTTTTGCTTTTCCTAAGCACATTAAGTCCCCTCTGCATTATTAAGTTGTTACTCCTAATTCTATTTCTATGAGAATCTTGTGACTATCCATCACGAGTGTAGATTATCCCGTACGGTTGAGAATGTTTGAAGATCAATTTCATTCTGCTAATCGGATTTCTCTGGGAATGTTCAATTCAATTCTGGTCATGTAATTGTTGACTGAGCATTGAGATGCTAACAATAGTTATGATTTTGTCACCTCTGACGACTTATGAAACTTAAACTCCGTGCCCAGGTTCTGACCTGGCATACTATTACGATCACCATTGCTTTGAAATTCCGTATATTAATCCCTCGCGTTGTGAAGATATTCCGTTTGATGGAACTCGCTCGAGAGTTTTCGATGTTGAATTTCACGACGTATTCCTGGGTGGACTAACAAGATTCCCTCTCGAATGTGATTGTTTTGATCCGTGTATTAGAATGTGTTTTGTCATGACTCGAGGTAGACTGTGATTGCAATAAAGGCATGTGTATATGATGCAAGTATTATGACGTCTGGCCAGCGTGATAATAGTTACATCATATACCTTGAACTTATTGGAATCATAGAATGTCTTGAGGAGTGCCTGAGGTCAGTGTGTATATTGGAATCAGAACGCCATTCTTGTGTAAGCGACGTTTTGCCTATTTCCGAAATCCCTTACGAACGACATACGTTGAATGAAGAATATTGAAGGACCTACTTTGAGGAAGTGGTTTATCCGTCTGTGTGCGTCTCTGTGTTGTGTTCCAGATTGGTTATGAAGAGGAATGATGGTGGTATGAGGTTGTTCATGGAATTCTGGAGTCTTAGTAGTATGGTGATTAGGCTGATACCGTTATCGACGATTTATCTAATCAACTTCAGGGTGAAGTTTTCTCTATGATCGATTTGTAATCTGATTATGTCAATTTTCATGTGAAGAAGCAAGATGTCCCTAGCATTGGTTGTATCCATTATAATCTCTATGAGCATTGTGATGCCAATTGTATTGGCTACTGCTCCGACTATTCTTGTGAGTTTGATGAATCGTGTATTTCATGAATGCTTGGACAATGGTCATAGTATGAAGATTTAGGAGCGAGGTGGTGGAATTATGATCTGCGTAGAAGATTTGAATGAAACGGTTATGCTCGAAGCACCCCGTTCTTTTCGCTCTATACATATTAGTTGTACTATTATGTAGAGACTTGTAGCATAAATGATGACGGGATGGTATGACAACGGATGTGAATGCTTTGATGGAAAGTGTCTAGCATGTCAACAGATTGGGAGTTAGCATCAATGTGCGAGTGGTTTTCCTCATTTTAGATGATGGTATGAAGAAGTGGGATTAAAACTGTCAGCAACTTCGTAACGGGATTTACGCGCACGTTGGGATGGACAAAATGATGTGGGTTGTAGTGAATCGTTCAACTTGGTGGCTTACTTGGAAGATCGGCAGAGATTATTTCAACAGAAGATTGTTCAAGCTCCTTGGCGCACCTGCAGTGATCGTGTCAGAAAAATCGAGTTTTGTTTCACACTTCCAGGAGAAATGCAGAAGACCTTCAAGACCGGCTCGAGATTTTATGGCGACTACTCACCTTCAGATGGATGGACGGACAGAGCAACTATGTAGGAATTGAAGATGTATGGGACGAAGAGTTGACAAGTGTATTGGCATGATTGAGTTTACCTACGGAGATGTAGAACACCTTTTGGATTGGATTAAGTTGGAGATTTACTGGTTTCAGTTCCGGGATTGATTACGGTGATTGGTGGACTATGAAATTTGTATGTTTCGTACGATGTTCCCGTGGTAGAGAGTTAGATGTTGGGCGTATGACGAAGATCTGGTTCACGATGCGTTAATCTTTTGAGTTGTTGTTTTCCATACGATTATCCGACCTATTCCGTTATGCTCTCCGATACGTTTCGACCCTCCGTTATGTGCTTAGTTATCGTCTGTACGACTACGTTAGCTCTTTGAGGTGTTTTATTCGTATGATTGTTCGACCTAGTTTGTTTTGTTTTCTGAGGCGTTTTGATACTCCTACTTATACTCTATTGAACGTCGGTACAAATATGCTACTCATCTCATTATGTGTTTCAATACAAGTTGATATTTCGAGTTGTACTCGATTGATCATCTGTACAATTATACTACCTATCTCTTATAAAACACTTGATACATTTGATGATTTGTCACATGCTTCATTGACCGGTGGTACGTTCCTTAGTTCGATCAGTATCTGTCTGAAATTGATGAGTTCTTCTATGATGACGCGCTATTCCCTTTTCGTTAAGAATCTGGACCGAGTTGATGAGGTTCACTCTTTAGTACTACCTTCGTATTTGCTTCCAAGCATGAATGTCTCATGCATCTCTGTGTGAGATTTAATCGTTATCCGCTACGTTCTTGTTTCGTATTCCTTGGAACGAATTCGTTGTGAATTATGAGAGCCTAGGGCTTTTCGATGATTTTGATTTGGTTGGAGAGGTATCTCATCGCTTGGTGTTACCTTCCCATTTATCACACGTATACGATGTATTCCATGTATCACTTCTTCGTGAGTATGATTATCATCCGCTTCATGTTGTGTTTTGCCCATTCGATCAGATTCGGAAAAATCTTTCGTATAGTGAAGAACCTGAGGCTGTTTTGAGCGTCAGGAAAGAGTCATGAGAACTAAAACAATTCCGTTCGTAAAGATTCTTTGGAAGAACCATCCTGAGAGCGAGACTACTTGGGAGACCAAAGAATCAATACGATCCAGTTATCCGCATTTCTCTTTTCGACTTGGTACGTATTCATTTCGATATTGCTTTCGATTTCGCATTTCATTTCGACTTCGCATTTCAATTTTCGAGGACGAAAATTCCTTTTTAAGAGGGGAAGAGTTGTAAAACCCCAAATTAATATGATCCAAAAAGACTAAAATACCCCCCGAATTTGAACTTTTAAGAATTTATGAAATTATGTAAGTAACATTAAGTGCATTTAACCTAAGATAAATTTCGTCCTAAGTTAATTGAGGAACTAAGCTACCAATAAAAACCTTATACTATAATTTAGATATCACAAATAAAATGTACAAATACTAGCTTATGCTAGTCGAGAATTTTGGGTGTCCTTAACTATGAAAATTTCGGCCCAAAGAACTAGATCAAGAATAGATAACTAAAGTTTGTCTAGCCCATTATGAAGATCCAAATTAAACCCATCACTCCCTAATTGGCCCATCAAAAAAAAAAAAAAAAAAAAAAAAAAAACCGGTATTTATTTTTTGATAAGAACCGAACATCACAAATAAAACAACAACAACAAAAACCCTAACTCTTCAAAGTGTCGGTCTCTTTTCTTTTGCATGCTCCATTCGATCTAACCAAGCCAAAAAGGAGTCTTTGATCATCCTTGTTCGTAGGTAATCATGTAATACTAACTCTTAATTTATACGAATTCTTGAACCAAAAGAATTAATCAAAAATTGTGTTTTTCTTGTGTTTTCTGCTGTCGATCAAATAAAAGGAGAAGGAAGGCTTTGTGTTGATTAAAGCTTGTTTGTTCGTGATTCTTCGTCTTGTCTTCGAGGGTATTGTATCTTCTTTGTTCAATCCTTGTTCATGTCTTTGTGTTCTAGTCGAATTATGACACATAAAATGACACATAAAATATTGAATCAAAAACCCTAAAAACTGTTATGTATGAATCGAACCAGGGTTTTATGGTGAAATTATTCGATTTGATTATGTTAAGACTTGTTTTAATTGACCTAAATATGTTATGGACTCACCTAAAATCGTTTGGTGTCAAGAACTAATGAATGGAATGACGAAAACCCTAAGATAAACATGGTTCTGTGATAACTGCTTCTGAGCTGGATTTTTATTTGATTTTAACCGGCTATAACAAAATGATGGAATCGAATTTTTGGGTGTTTTAAGAGTCTAAAACTAATTTCAATGAAATGGCTACCTGGGAAAATTTAGTTTGTAATTTTTAAAGGCCTGGAGGGTTACTTTTTGATTTTTAGAAAATTATGTGTCTGATCGGATTTGTGAGTCTGGAAAATCAGTCCGGGTTTTTGAATTTTAATTTCCAAACCGTGTCGAATTAGGAGGTTTCCTTTGAACTGGGTAATATTTAGCATGTCTATTACTTTCTGGAATTTTTTTAGATTTTTTTGAATTTTTCTTAATAGGTTTTTAATTAATAACTTTTCGTATAGTAAAATTACTCAGAAATCTGGATGAGTTGGTTTAAGTGAATTTTAATCCATAGCTATGCTACTTAATAAAATTTGGAAAAATTAGATAAAATACTAAGGGCATTTGAGCATCGCTGGGAATTTTTGGGAATTTTATTACTGAGTTCTTATACGGTTTACAATTTATAGAAAACCTAATAATTTCGTATATAAAACTGTGAGAAATTATAAAAAGGTTAAAAAGAAAATTAAAAGGTGTTTTGTGTTTATTTTATAAACTAAAGGGTTTAAATGGTTAATTGCTAAAATTAATGGACCTAACTTGTGAACACCTGTAACCTTATAGTAATTACACTTTACACCCTAAAGTTATGAGAATTTCATATTAAACCCTAAACTTATGATAATTGCATAATAAACCCTAAAGTTATGGAAACTACTTTATGAACCCTAAATTTTTGTAAAAGACATCATGAACCCTAAACTACGAATATGACCATCCTTAATAATTTAATTTGACATACGAGAATGTTAATAATCAAAGTTACCTCAAATGGAATGAGAACTAAAATGAAACCTTACGATCATATGAAACTTATAAGAGAATTTATGATTATTTGTAGATCGGGTAAAGAAGGAGTGACCTTCTGCTTCTTTTGATTTCATTTGCTTTCGTTGTGTGCTGTGTTAAGGTACGGATATCTGTCTTACTCTAAGACACTTTGCTTCGTACATATATGCTTTCCCTTTTCACTAGGGATATTTCTTATGATCCGATGACTGCTATGATTCCCTTTTGTTTGATTCTTGGCTCTCATTGTATGACTGCCAATCCTATATGATTTATTCTGACATTTATTTTAAATGTCTCTGCTATGATATGATTATTTGTTTGCCATGCTTTGTTGAGATACACTTTCGTTTCTCTTGCTATGCTTTGATTATGATTATGTATGCTATGATAGATCCGTGCCTGAGCTTAACTAGTTCTGGAGGTACCAGGACCATGTCTAGGATGGCACCCTAGGCATGACACTCCCGTAGAGGTGTGATAGATCTACGGCGTTCCCCCTTATGTGTATGTATTATTTGTGATCACTATTGGCCATTTATGCGTGTGTGTGACCAGTCTAGTACTGGCATACATACTTTTGATGACAGCATATGGATGCATCCTAGGATTTATGTGTATGTATGATTATGGTGACCAGGTGGTGTGTGCCTTACACTCCTTCTCACACTTTTGGATTAGTACTTAGAGGTCTCCCCTCTTCGTGCACTTATATGATATGATATGATATGATTTGACAGAATTTGTTTGGAGTTCATATGGCACATCCTTATATGACATTTTCTTTATTTCCATTTCGTTCTTATATTCAGTTCTTATTCAGTTCTCATGCACTCTTATCTTTTGATATGCTTTGATTCGTATGACTTATGATTATGCTTTCGTATCTTTCTTTCCTTCGTTGCTTATGCTTATTTACCCTTATGATTTGTTATTCGTATATATCCGTTCACTGGGCTTTTTAAGCTCAGCCGCATTTCTTTTCATGCGGCAGGTTTTTAGTAGGAAGCTGGGTATGAGTGGAGAGAGTCTTTGACTTAGAAGCCATTCTGGATTAGAGATGGCTAGAAGAGACGATATTTTAGACTTAGTAATTATTGTAATTCATTTGTAATCTTGTAATTTCAGATTTTTCCCTTGTAACCTTTGAAATTCATTTTGTATTATTTAGTCATATGCTTTTGTTTGCTTTGATATGTCACCATAACGTGATACTTCTACCCTTATCGGGTTGGGGTGTTACAGATATACCATTTCATTCCAATGATCAACTTAAAGTTTGACTGTACCATTGAGCATCATTTCAAGTGTATGCTTAGCTAAAGGATAGTCTCTCTCCACTAACATGTAGATTTGAAGTCCTTTCATCATCACAGTATGAACTTCACATAACTGAAAAAGCTTCCAAAGCACAACTCTATTTCTACATTGATCATGCCAAACTCTATCTTCATGATGAGTTTCAAACATAACTTTCAAGTCACCCTAGAGAACTCTATCCAAAATGTATTCTGGTCTAGTATCTCCATACTTCTCTTTGACTAATGCCCATAAGGTCTATAAATCTTCCCTGTCAAACTTTCTAAGCATTTTTGCAAAAGTGACAAACCTTTGAGAACTTCCACCAACTCTGATTATCTCCCACCATGCAGTCTTTCCAGGATAACCAGTCTTCTAGTCAATGGTAGGCACCTTGGTTCTCAAAGGAATAGCATCAACAAATTCTTCATCATGATCACTAGCAAGTTCTATCAATTGTTGTAGATCAGTTGTTCCTTTTGTATCACCTTATTGCGCTTGCTCTGTTTGCTCTTGTACTTGCTCTGTTTGTTCATCTATTTTCTTCTTCTTGCTACTATCAGGTTCTAATTCATTTCATGCTCTCTTTCATCCTCCTACCACCTCCTCATCATTTATAGCAATGAAAGTATTTACTGTAACACCCCAAACTCGGAATATGGCAGCAGGACGAAGCTTGGGGTGCTACGTGAGGGGTAAGACAGTCACAATCATAGAAAACGATCTCATAACGAGATTTTTTAGCAAAACATATCATTCGAATACAAAATTTAATATTCAGAGCCTAAAAGACTCTTATCATAAGTTGCAGCGGAAAATAAAAATAGTTTGTAGTAGAATAAAAGACACAGTTTTAAAAGATTATTCGAATGATAAGATAGTAAGGGTAAAAAGTAAAGCCCTTGATAGCCATCTTCAATCTTCAACCGCTCCTGGCGCTCAAAACATGCATCAATTACGTGAGATAAAACATGCTAAAAAGTCAACACAAAGGTTGAGTGTAATCCATATGTTTAGTAAATAATAGTTGAGCACAAGATTTTAAGTCTGGAAGAAATAAGTAACAAATACAAATATCGGGTAACACTGGTACAGATATGCGATTTTGTCACACCAAAAATGTGTGACGATATGCATATAGTCACACACGTTTTTTTTTTGTGTGTCACCAAAGGTCGCGCCACCGTAGGTGGCATATGGTCACATTGTTTAGTTTGTGGCCGTTTTCATTGAAAAAGAGTGACCAAAACCCGAATATGTGTGACAAATTAGGCACAAGTTTTGTTGGATTAATCAGTTTTGTGTGACCGTAAACACTTTATAGTCACACAAATATTTTTTGAGAGTAACTATTGTTCGTCCTTTGGCACATAAATATATAATATATGTGACATTTGAGATGATTTATTCAAGTAAATGTGTATTTTGTGTGACTATTTTCCGTTCTATGGCCACATGAATATATAATAAATGTGACGTTTCTGATGATTTAGTCACACAACGTGTGTTTTTTTTGGAGTTAGTCACATACAATTTAAAAAACAGTGGCCAAAAGTGATAATAAATGTGACCATATGCTGTTTAAAGTGAAGAAATGTGTATTTTGTGTGACTATTGTTCATCCAATGGCCACTTGAATTTTATGTTTTTGTGGCCTTTTGTAATATTTAGTCACACAAATCATGTTTGTTTTGGGTATTTAGTCATATACAATTAAGAAAAAAGTGGCCAAAAGTGTTAATAAGTGTGACCATATGCTGTTTAAAGTGAAGAAATGTGTATTTTGTGTGACTATTGATCATCCAATGGCCACTTGAATTTTATGTTTGTGTGGCCTTTTGTAATATTTAGTCACACAAAGCATGTTTGTTTTTGGTATTTAGTCACATACAAAAAAGTAGAAAGTGGCTAAAAGTTTTAATAAGTGTGACCATATGCTGTTTAAAGTGAAGAAATGTGTATCTTGTGTGACTATTGTTCATCCAATGGCTACTTGATTTTTATGTTTGTGTGGCCTTTTGTAATAATTAGTCACACAAAGCATGTTTGTTTTGGGTATTTAGTCACATACAATTATGCAAAAAGTGGCCAAAAGTGTTAATAAGTGTGACCATATGCTTTTTAAAGTGAAGAAATGTGTATTTTGTGTGACTATTGATCATCCAATGGCCACTTGAATTTTATGTTTGTGTGGCCTTTTGTAATCTTTAGTCACACAAAGCATGTTTGTTTTGGGTATTTAGTCACATACAATTAAGCATAAAGTGGCCAAAAGTGTTAATAAGTGTGATCATATGCTGTTTAAAGTGAAGAAATGTGTATTTTGCGTGACTATTGTTCATCCAATGGTCACATGAATTTTTAGTTTGTGTGGCATTTTGTAATATTTAGTCACACATCGAATTAAACAAAGAGTGACCATATTATGTGAGTGCATCTTTTAGTCACAGGGTTACTATTGCTATTACTAAGTTAGTATTGTTGGAGTAGAGTTGCTACTGCTAGTACTAAGTTAGTCCTGCTGAAGCAGAGTTACTACTGCTAGTACTATGCTAGTGCTGCTGGAATGAGTATATATATATATATATATATATATATATATATATATATATATATATATATATATATATATATATATATATATATATATATATATATATATATATATATGATCTAAGATCATTTGAGGACAAAACATTACTTACATACAAAGGGACCAATCCCTACCTTCCATTCAGTTTGATCTAAAGGCTGAGATTAAACTTATCATTTACACTATAAGGGTATTTTTGTCATATTTTTCTCATTCAAAACACACACAAACGGTGTGTTTTTACCTCCTCTCTTTCCTCTCCATTACAGCTTATTTCCTTCATCAAGCATCATCACGTAACCCTAATTTCTACATGATTTCCAATACTGAATTGATCATTAGATTCAGTTTTTCATTTCGCACACAATGATAGACTTGAATTTCATTATCGTTTGGTTTTGAGATTTCCCCCAATTCACTCGATTTTGACTTTTGTCATTTTTTGATCTAATCGTTTGGTTTCTTACTGATAATTATGCTTGTTACGAGAATTCCAAGGGAAAGGGAAAATTGAAGTTCTTACTGCAGCAGACGGAATTGTTTGCTCATTTTGCTAAAAGTGATGCATCTGCTTCTCAGAAGAAGGTTAAGGGAAAGTAAGCACATGACTCAATCTCTTCATGTTTGAATTGTTTTATTTACAAAGATGTTCTGTTTGAAGCATCAAAAAATTAAAGATGTATGTGTATAGATGTAATATTATAATAAAGTTCAAAATTAAGATGTATGTGGTTTGAACCAGTTACTTGAAGTGAAATGACTGTTAATTTGAGTTGAGAGTTGTGGTGAAACTGTATTTGTTGTGGCTCGACTAGTGACGGTAGGTGAGTGTAGATGAGACTAATAGTGATAAAGATGAGGTTTTAGAGCCTTTTTATAAGTTTTTTTGGGATGGGAAGACTGTAGATGAGACTAGTAGTGATTTAGAAGATGTTAGTGGTGAGGAGTATTATAATGAGGATGATAAGAAGGTTTCTGTTAGAAAGATTGGTTTTTATTATTTGCGGAAAAAGAAGTTACTTTGCTCTAATCACTGTTATTTGGCCGAAAATCGGACTTTTGTTAATTTTGCTCTTAGTGATTTCTGAATTAGCTACATAGCATTACTTTCTCGATTAGTAATCTACCTTTTAAACCAGGACAACTATTTTTGGGTAGCTACATAATTCCAAATAGAATTAACACTATGCAACTTACGCATAACTGATATAACCTCATCTCATTGCAAAGGCAAAGCATGACCTGCATCATCTGTTGTATCTTGTTTCATATTACCTCTGAGTAGTAGCATGAAAAGAAAAGATGATTATGAGAGTTAGGCATAAGCTTTCACGCCATTTTTTCTTCGAACACGGTAGTTATTCTTGCACCATTTTGCTACCCCCTCTATATATTGGTTGACATTAATCACTATTGTTAACTTTCATGATGAGAACAACATACGGATTCCTGGTAGTAACGCGATATTACATACTTAGATTCTTTTCTTGTATGTGTTTGCTATATTTAGATGGTCGAGTACATATGAGTGTGGTTGTCAATTTCCAAATCATTTAGTTTTAGTTTCGAAATTATAAAAGCAATCCTTTGATGTAGACGTAGCTAAACTGACCTATAAGATGACAATACTTCACTAGAGGTTGCTAGGTTAGACAGGTTCTTGAGCTGAAAAGAAGATATGGAGAATCGAACTTGAGAGGTACAAAAACCCTTGTAACCAAACTGGCTTTTGGTTGGGTCTGGCTGTATGCGTTCGATAACTGGGTGGAACGAAGGTGTACGGATTTCTGAACTGGAAATACCCAAAAACTATCCAACCCATACAAATATATCAAACTGGCTTTTGGTTGGGTCTGCTGTATGCGTTCGATAACTGGGTGGAACCGGAAGGTGTACGGATTTCTGAACTGGAAATACCCAAAAACTATCCAAAACACCGCTTATGTCTATTTAGTTGAGAAGTGCGTGTGGTCTATGCTACTAGCTAGTAGATCAAATACTCTAAGAACCTTCTATGGAGTCTTTGATTTGGTAGGATTAATAATTAAAGCGGCCTCTTGCTATATCCTTCCAATGGAGCGAGCTGACTTCTGCAATAACAAACTCTCTCTGGGTGAGATGAGTGTCCAAGTTTATACCCGGAAGAAGCAAAGCGATAATATTTTTAGTAATGATATACGTATGCTTAAATACAAAGTTACAGAGTAACCATTAATCCCAACAACATCAAAATTTTCTGATATATTTTGAGAAAAAAAGGGACTAGTCTTGGAGGTCCCATATATAATACTTAAGTTTAGTGGCCTCATGAGACTGGCGTTGATGTTATAGGTCCCATAAGATTTTCCGTTGTAGGTCCCATATATAATACTTAAGTTTAGTGGCCGAATCTAGTTGAACATTGCACATTTTGCAGCCTTGAATTAGATGCATGTTTCAATCACATTTACTGGATTCTAAGCGTTTGAGATGAAATGCTTAATTCTGAGCCTTCTGGTACTAGAAACTTGTTCTGCTGTATTAGATGCTTAGAATTGGTAAAGTTGGTTAACCATACATCCTTTCTTGTCTATGAAGTCGAATTAAACTAGCATATGATCAGTAGCCAGTCTCACTAGGTTCCATGATATGATGTAAACCTGTGTATGTCTAGTCTTCATCTGTTAAGAGCTTGGTTATAGTCTATCAATCAAGTTTGAGCTTTGTTTAACAAGCTAGAGTAGTGTCTCCCGCTGCTAAAACAGGACTATTTTACTCAGTATCAAACACCTCGTGTGATGAGTATTGCTTAAGGCTTGAACCACTCAAAGTACTGGGATGGATTTATGAAAAATGTGTAAATTTATAATTTTTCCTACTTTTTAGGTACTATGAAGTCTTCTGTGTGAAATACCATATCTGTTATAGTGTTTTGTACGTAGTTGTTTCATATCACTTGTTCAATTGCATTGAAACTAAAAGATGAAAAGGCCTGATTGCCTACTTAGTTCATGCTTCAGGAAATACTATAATCCTAAACAACTTTTGCTTTCTTTTTCTATATTTTTAGGTCCATCCAGGAAAGAATGTTGGAATTGGCAAAGATCACACCATCTTCTCTCTAATTGATGGATTGGTCAAGTTTGAGAAGTTTGGACCGGATAGGAAGAAGGTAAAATCTTATTTCTGAAACCCTATAGTGACGCCAATTTTTGCAATTTACTTATTATTGGCTATTTGGTAAAAAAAGGCAAACAGGGAATGGGTCAAATGGGTTCAAAATTATAGTGCATGCTGCCTACAGAAATTGCTTTTGTTCAAAGATTAATGCATTGATTATATACTAATAAATCTCAAAAATTGCACAAGAAAGTGTTTGATGTGAGCCTCCCTGATCAACCTGGGCTGTTTGACCGTTTATTGTTTCAGCCACGCACTTGACATAATCTGTATATGCAAAACAATTGACAGGTGAGTGTTTACCCACGTGAAGTGGTGCTAGAAAACCCAAACAGTTAAAGAAATAGAAAGAGAGAATCATTCAGGTTACAGCGTGAACACCGAAAGGCAAGAAAGGAGCTTAGGGAAGGTGGTGTTGTTGAACCTCTGTTGGTGCTAGCTTCAGCTGCTAGTCTGCTACCACTGAAACCTCTGTTGAGAACCCCGATTGCTGATTTCTAATACACGTGTACCATTGAATATTGGCTTCTTTCACAAATGTATTAATGAAGAGGTCGATAGGCATGTGTGCAAGATTTAGTGTCACATCTCACAAGAATTACTTCTTTTTGTATGTTATATTATTTTTTATTAAGAAGTGCCTATGACTACTTAAGTTCTTCTACCTTAAAGCAAAGCTGGCATATTATGGTTTTTGTCTTACTGAGCCTACATAGAAGTGAGAAATTTTAAAGCTTGTTGTGGGCTTTTTTGTACTAGAAATCAGCAAATAAGATATTATGTATCACCTGTGTACAATAAGATATTAGATCACTTAACAAATAAGATATTAGGTATCACCTGTGATACAAAATAAGATATTAGGTATCACCTTTGATACATACCAAATATTAGGTATCATGCCAAAGCCAGGTAGTCCCGAGTATGCAGAGCTGGAGTCAGACCCTGAAAATGCGTTCCTCAAAACAATCACCAGCCAGCTTCAAACGTTGCTTGGAGTTTCTTTGATAGAGATGTTGTCAAGGCACGCAACAGATGAGATTTATCTTGGACAGAATGAGTCCTCATATTGGACTTCGGATGATAAGGCATTAGAGTCCTTTGAAGAGTTTGGGGAAAAGCTCAAGGGCATTGAGGAGAGGATTATGAAAAGAAACAATGACGTGTGCTTGAAGAATAGAAATGGACCTGTTAAGGTTCCGTACACCTTGCTTTATCTCAAGACTTCTGATATTAGTCATGAAGGTGGACTTACAGGCAAGGGAATTCCCAATAGTATATCCATTTGAAAACTTTTAAGTTGGTTCGTCTCTTGGGTATTACCTATTCTTGTGTAAATTGTTATTATTTGCGTCTGTGCTATAGAGTTTATTGTAAGGCGATTGATGTAACACAAATAAAATTTGCCATTACCTTGTAAGAAGTTGTATTATTTTGTGTTTAATGATAAAATAAATGTGGTGAAGTTTTGCAGAAAGGATTGATTTGAAACCTTGTATCGAGTAATCCTAATTCTGCAAAAGGCTGCAACTTCGGACAATGTATTTGAATCATCTTTTTGTGTTTATGATAATGGATGCATAAGGTCGATTTTGTCTATCCGAAAATAAAGACTACACGGTCATTTATGCATGGATATATATGCATTCATGATATCAGCATTGCACAGTGGTATCACCTGTGATACAAAATAAGATATTAGGTATCACCTGTGATACATACCAAATATTAGGTATCACCTGTGATACAAAATAAGATATTAGGTATCACCTGTGATACAACAGTTAACATATTAGGTATCACCTGTGATACAGAATAACTTATTAGGTATCAATGATACAAAATAAGATATTAAGTATCACCTGTGATACATATCAAATATTAGGTATCACCTATGATACAAAATAAGATATTAGGTATCACCTGTGATACAAAATAATATATTAGGTATCACTTGTGATACAAAATAAGATATTAGGCAAATAGACCTACCATTTGTTTTGAGCTACATTTGTGACACCAGCTATGGCTTCTTGTTCAACTACATATTAGCCCCTGCATTCCAAATATGTTAACTATTTGTTTATTTTGCCTTTTCCAGCTTAATTCTCAAGTTATAAAAATTTTGTTTTCACAAAAGTTGTTCAATTTTAGCTTATTAATATTTGGTATGTATCACAGGTGATACTTAATATCTTATTTTGTATCATTGATACCTAATAAGTTATTATGTATCACAAGTGATACCTAATATGTTAACTGTTGTATCACAGATGATACCTAATATCTTATTTTGTATCACAGGTGATACCTAATATTTGGTATGTATCACAGGTGATACCTAATATCTTATTTTGTACACAGTGATACCTATATTTGGGATGTACACAGGTGATACCTAATATCTTATTTGTATCACAGGTGATACCTAATAAGTTATTAGATCACAGTGATACCTAATATGTTAACTGTTTGTTTATTTTGCCTTTTCCAGCTTAATTCTCAAGTTATAAAATTTTTGTTTTCACAAAAGTTGTTCAATTTTAGCTTATTAATAAGTTTCATAAAAAAAATTGCAAAATAAAAACCGAAAAGTTGGGAAGTCCAGGTGAGCCTAGTCTCGAACCCCAGACCTCTACCATCCTCAACCAGTTTAACACACAACAACCAACTCTGCCCTTGGGTCTTCTTCATTATAGCTTGTACCTTTAATTCACTTAACCAAGTTTTTTCCTTTTAGCTTAACATCCCTTTTTGCTTATTCACAACTTATTCAAATAAGATGTCGATTCCTTTTTATTTTTCCTAAGATCCTTAGAGCTTAAAGTAGTTTTCTAGAATTTTTCATAATTTTTTCGTTTTAATTTAGTATTTTTAATATTATTTTTAGTCCAAAAGTGTTTTTAATTCATTAAAAATAAAATAAAAAGTAAATTTACACATCTAGGGGTAATTTTTGATTTTTAAGTTATCTTAGACTTGTTTAATTGTCGTAAGAGCTCGTTTTTCAGTTTAATTTGCGTTTTTGCTTATTTGTGCTTTACTTACTTATTTTGTATCACAGGTGATACCTAATATGTTATTTTGTATCACAGGTGATACCTAAAAATAAGTAGCTAACTACAGTCTAACTATCACAGGTGATACCTAAAAACAAGTAGCTAACTATAGTCTAACTATCACAGGTGATACCAGATATGTTATTTTGTATCACATGTGATACCTAATAAGTTTTTTTGTATCACAGGTGATACCTAATAAGTTATTTTGTGTTGACTAAGTTATTAGGTATCACCTGTGATACAAAATAAGATATTAGGTATCACCTGTGATACATATCAAATATTAGGTATCACCTGTGATAAAAGGGAAGTTAAGATAAAAGGGAAAAAATTGGTTAAGTGAATTAAAGGTTGTAGTGTGTTAAACTGGTTGAGGATGGTAGAGGTCTGGGGTTCGAGCCTAGGCTCACTCTGGGCTTCCCAATTTTTGTTTTTGCAATTTTTTTTTCTTCATGAAACTTATTAATAAGCTAAAAATGAACAACTTTTGTGAAAACAAAATTTTTATAACTTGAGAATTAAGGTGGAAAAGGCAAAATAAACACACAGTTAACATATTAGGTATCACCTGTGATACAGAATAACTTATTAGGTATCACCAGTGATACAAAATAAGATATTAGGTATCACCTGTGATACATACCAAATATTAGGTATCACCTCTGTGATACAAAATAAGATATTAGGTATAACTTGAGAATTAAGATGGAAAAGGCAAAATAAACAAACAGTGAACATATTAGGTATCACCTGTGATACAGAATAACTTATTAGGTATCACCTGTGACACAAAATAAAATATTAGGTATCACCTGTGATACAAAATAAGATATTAGGCAAATAAACCTACCATGTGTTTTGAGCTACATTTGTGACACCAGCTATGTATTTTGTATCACATGTGTTTTGAGCTACATATTAGGTATCACATGTGATACCTAATAAGTTATTTTGTATCACAGGTGATACTTAATAAGTTATTTTGTATCACAGGTGATACCTAATAAATTATTTTCTATCACAGGTGATACCTCATAATGTAAGTAGGTAACTACAGTCTACGCAAACTCAATAATAAAAACTAAGTAATAATCAATCATGTATAAGTCTGTTATTCAAATTTCATCAACACAATCTGGGAAATTTAAAATTAACAAAGATACTAAAAAATTTCATCAACACAATCTGGGAAATTTAAAAAGGTCAGATCCCATGAAAACTAAAAAAATTCCTGTTGACTTCATAGAAGTAACTGAGAATGACCATTCATCAAAAGAAACCGCAAGGTGCCTTATGGTGGAACCATTCATCATCTTTCTTCTACAACAGGTCACCATAACCAACTATTCAATCTCGGTCCAAGCTTGGCCACCACACGCAACTGCATGGTTCATCGCCTTCCGCTAACCATTTCCAGTATCATGTTTGTGACCAAACGGGTGCTTTTATTGATATATGGGTGCGTTTCTTGTACTTGCTTTTAGCCAAATTCAAAAGGAAGTCTGTTATATGCTCGTATTCTGGCATTTTACCATACCCTGCAATTGTAACGCGCAAACACATTTAATCAATCCAATTCTCAGATTATAAATAATCATAAAACGGGAAATACAAGCGAGAAACTCTAAAGTACCAGGAAAATAATTTATGTCAATGACATAGAAGCGATCTCTTGTTCCATGCTCGCGAATCATATCCAAGTTGAACAGATGAAGTCCCTGCAGCCAATAAGAGAGTGATTACAACCATTTTATTCACTTAAAAAAGAGGCATTTTTTACATTGAAAAGCACGTGGTGGGTTACCAGTCGTCGACGCAGTTCTCTAGCAAGGCGTTCAAGTAAGGCTCGTGGAGGAAGCTGTGCAACATGATAACAAATATAAAAATCACATTTCATCTACTTGGAACACAAAAGAGATTTGCTTCAAAAAATGTAAATGACTTACCAGCAATACACGGGTCTAAATCAGCATCATATGAAACCCTTGGAAACCAAAACACGCCAGCACTTCTTGACAACTCACGCTTGCTAACATCAGGTAAAGAGAAACGCCGCACAACCTTAATTGCATCTCCAACAATGTACACTTTGAACAGAACACCTCCTAAAACCCACAAAACCATTAACCATTATTACTACGTAACCATAAACATGATTACAAAAATACCAAATATTTTGACTGCGATTAAATACGATTAAATACCATGGTTAACGAACACTTGGAGAACAAGTGGAGGCTCTAGCTTCTAAAGGGAGTATTCATCATAAGCTATTGATAGCTCATGTGATTTAGCAACCAATGGCTTCGCAACTGACAGAGATGTAGATGTTAGATTGTGTTCAGATAAAAATACAGAAGCAGTAACTGCAAAAAATGTAACATACCAAGAGGAAGGGATAATCCGGCCTTCCTAACAGCATCTGAGATAGACGATGTATCTTTTTCAATCACCAACTGTCTTGGGACACCTACAGTACCTGCACAAATCAATTTTAGCACCAGAAACATTCTAATTGTGACTAGTATCAACAGGTAAAAGAAAATTATACCATATGCATCAGAGAAGTCCAGATTAGCGACATCCTGTAGCATAGACTGTCTATTGTAAACATGTTGTATGGCCCCTGGAAGATCTAGAACCTATTGTAACACAATGTAAAAGTAATTTGATAGATTAATTTGTGCGCCAGTGTCAATTTTAAGACTGAGTTTAAAGTACTAATTACCTGATTTGTGATAGAGCACCTAAAAGCTGTGAAACTAAGTCTAGAAGGAGCCCACGCAAATCAACCAACGACGGATATTCAACCTGACTTACAACCCTGCAATTAACAAATTTTCAGTGTGGAATATGTAGTAGTATCAATTAAGCGTAAGAAGACCGAGATAAGTGCAATTACAGCATTCGAGGTTCATGAAAGATGTACTCTAGCCAAATTGGCATTACCTGTCAGCATTGATTAACCAATCGAATACAAAATGTTCAAGTCCAATCCAGAGTTTTTCTGCAATAAGTGTAAGCCTATTATGTCTGAGGAAATATTATATTAATGTATAAAGATGAACCAATGATGGAAGTCCCAAACCTTTAAGTCCTTCAGGTGGACAACACTTCACGAAGCATATACAAGCTAAGCAAAAGATGCACTCAACTGCAAGCTGATCCAAGAAAATTATATATAATAAGTTCTTTTTCAGAAACAAGCAAAGTCTAAAGATTTAGCACCGGATAAGATTTATCTGGTCACTTAAAACATATGTCTTATGACCATGGACATACATCACAAGTTTCTGAAATCCAGTGTTGTGAGAGCCTCATCCACATCATCTTATAACTCAGTAAATATGCAGGTCATACAAAATACCAATAATGAAGAATATAATCTCCTTTTTTTTTGTTCAATAATCAGATGCTAAACTAAGAAAACATCATTCACTTCAGTGACATCATTCTATAACTGCATTCTTAAAAAATGTACACATATGACCAATGAGCACCCAGGTTGGTATTTATCTATCTTGCCAAACTAGTCTATATTTTTGGCAATATTGGTATTTGCTATCTTGCTAAACTAGTCTACATTGTTAACTTGTTAAAAAAAGGCAAATAATGATAAGCAAACTTGATTATCACAGGTGATATCACATGTGATATCATCGGTGATATGATATCACAGGTGATATGTGATATCATATGTGATATCACATGTGATATGTGATATCACATGTGATATGGGTACCTGGCAAGAAGATTCTACCTACAATCAAATAAGTAATCTAACAATCTACCTACAATCGCTAAATGTGTTTTCAGAAATTATACCTTGCCGCAGAATTCACAGAAGTACTTGCTGTGCTGGCTGACTTCCATTTTCTTGATCTGCTTTTGCAAACTAGCACCATAACGGGTACCTGGCAAGAGTCAAAAGCATTGGAACATTGTAAGAAACTTGTAACATTAGCAAACATGATACTCTAATAGTTTTGAGCTACTATATAATAAAACGCTATCCTACACCCAATGTTTATGTGATGCGGCCGTGGACATATATCAGCATAATAATACAGTAGCATTTATATTACTAGCCTATATCGACAATCAGCAAAAAACAACGATAGCGAAAAAGAGAAAGGAAAGACGACGCTTACCGTACTTTCCAACTATACCGGCCTTCTTCGTCCTCTTTGTCTGCAATTCACATTTTAAGAGGTAACCATTAAACCATAAGCATAAGCTAAAGAATGTTTTTTTTAGCTTATAGTTTATGTGGTTTTCGGCTTATGTGACATGTGATATCACATGTGATATGTGATATCACATGTGATATGTGATATCACATGTGATATCACGGTGATATCACGATATCACATGTGATATCACATGTCACATAAGCCGAAAACCACATAAACTATAAGCTAAAATTCGGGTGTTGGTGTAATGAACCCGGAATTCCCAACAACTGGTTCGAGAATAACAGCAGCAATTTCACCTTTGTGGGTTTTGAAAAGCTCTTCAAAAGCGGTGATATCGTTGTAGGGTGATGTTAGGGTATTTGAAGTGGCTGCTGAAGGAACACCAGGGGAATCGGGAAGTCCTAGGGTATTTGAACTGTTAAGGTATTAACAAGATAAGCGTCTGCATGACCGTGGTAACATCCCTCGAATTTTATGAGTTTTGATTTTCGAGTGAAAGCGCGAGCTAACCTAAGTACACCCATGCGTGCTTCGGTTCCTGAGTTTACAAACCTGACCATTTCTATACTGGGAACAGCTGAGATGACCATTTCAAATAGTATATTTTCTAGAAGACAAGGTGCACCAAAACTTGTTCCTTTCTTCATTGTTTCGGCTAAGGCTGCAAGTACCTGCAGAGCGGTTGTTATAGAAAAGTGGATTTACAAAAGCAAGAGACATGGAGGCAGAAAGTACATATATGAAATCAAGTATTTACATGTATTATTTTGGCAGCTTATAGAAGGCGTGGAAGAACTACCAAACTAGCTTTAACCACAGCTAAGGTGTTCCGATGTGCATTTGTGAATGAGATAATTGTGATGAAATGGATTTTAAAAAGTAGTGTTTGGATGTGCTTCTGCTATATAAATTAGCAATAATCAGATGTTTGAGTGTTGAGCAAACTTTAATTATCAAATAACAAAAATACATTGAGCGAAAAGAACTTTTTTCTGATAAAGGTGAATGTTTCTGGAATGAAAATAAAAGTCTTTCAAATCAGGTTTTAAAAAAGGGAAAATAATCAATTTTCTTGCAGCTAGTATGAAACTCGCTATTAATAAACAGATAATCAGAAGCAGAATTTGTTTATCAGATTATTGCGTCTTGGATAACTAATGTCAAAATGCACATCCAAACACTAAGAAGATTTTGATTGGATAAACAAATTGATAAAAACATATGGATGATTATGCGATTTATATGTAATGAGTCAATATATGACCACTAACTCCAAATATCACAGGTGATATCACCTGTGATATCACAGGTGATATGTGATATATCACCATGTGATATCACATGTGATATGTGATATCACACATTACTTCTTCAATAACTCCAAATATCACATTTGATATAACTCCAAATATCACATGTGATATAACTCCAAAATTTTAACGATCACACATTACTTCTGTGTAGATTTAATACGGTGCAATGAACTAGTCTATAACACTAATTACAGCTTGATCCAGTATCCGAACTAGCTGAAGATCAATTAGTCTATAACACTAGTAAGTAGGCAGCCAAAGGCTTAGCCGCATATAACTTCTTCAATAAATGCTTCTAATGAACAGTTATTCAATCTAAACATCACTATAAATGCTTCTAATGAACATCAATTATTCAATCTGTGGCTTAGTTGCAGTCAACGCCTTCGGCGAAGCCGAAGGCGTCCTCTGTGGCTTAGCCGCATATAACTTCTTCAATAAATGCTTCTAATGAACAGTTATTCAATCTAAACATCACTATAACTCTGAAAACCTAATTTCTAGTCACGTTTTTCTTCACAAAATCACTATAACTTCTATAAACATCAATTATTCAATCTAAAATCATAATATCTTCAATATAATCTCAATAAACAGTGAGTATCATTATATACGCTTTCTAGGGTTTCGGTATACCTGAAATTGGATTTTTTTCTAGTGTTTCCTTCATTCTTTTCGCCGGAGATTCCATTTTTTCTGATTGAGTGGTAAAATGCGTATAGATCCGACGTTTTTTTACGGTAATTTTGATCGGTTTTTGTTGAGAGTACTGTGTGTTTTTAGTGTGTGTTGGTAGGTAGAAATTATGAGACGAAAATGAGCGGTTAGTGTTTGTGTTTTGTTGTAAATTTACAAAATTACCCCTCCATGTATTTTTTTTAATAGCAATTGGTATGATCTCAGCCATTGATTAAATTTAAATCAATGGTTGGGATTTGTCCCTTGGTATGTGAGTGTTTTATTGTATGTAGAATAACTCCACTCTTATATATATATATATATATATATATATATATATATATATAACATAATTAAAAACAAAAAGAAATTTCAAATTGAATTAAACTCGAATGTATATAGCTAAACAGAATATACAATTGTAATGTCGTACATAATCAAATTCTCAAGTACCATAATTTAAAGACTTTTGACTCTTCACCGGCTTAGCTTGCAGTTGCTTTAAGTCTTTAACAGATACATATTTGCGCTTCGATGGTACTGGTGGTCTACATTTAGTCACAGGGTTTGTTGGTGTAACCTGTAGTAAACAAAAGATGCTTGTATCAAACATTGAATTAAATATGAAGAATTATATATATGTAGGTTGAAAAAATACATGTATGTACCTCCTCTTCAACAATAACTTGATCCTTTGGCCATGCAACGAAACCACCTACGACTGCCTTAACTGTTTTGAACCCATTTTTGCTACGTCCGGTATGCATGCTGCATCAACTAACGATGAATCAATTGACACTCTATAGCAATCATTTGGGAGTGGTTGGTTATGCAGCATTTGCTTTCCATGAGACTGGTATACGGTACCCAAAGCAACGATATTTTCTTTCTTTAAGTGCCACAGTTTGCACTTAAATGTCTAAAAAAAAGAATTTTTGCATGTATATATCAGAAATTAGTTAAACAAAAGAATAACAAGAAACATGTTGAAATACATGATGTTGGCAGTGCTTGTGTTGGAGACACATTTTGTTGCGATTGGGAATCTGGAGACCCGTTTTGTGGTGACTTAGGCTTTGTCTTAGGTCCGACAGTTTTAGCAGGTTCCTATATGTATATGTAAAACACGTTACATTTTTTAAACAAAAGAATAATAAACATGTTGAAATACATACTATTGGCAGTGCTTGTGTTGGAGACGACACATTTTGTTGCGATTGGGAATCTGGAGACCCGTTTCGTCGTGACTTAGGCTTTTGCTTAGGTCTGACAGTTTTAGCAGGTTCCTATACGTATATATAAAACATGGTACATTAGTCATGTATGTAAAATTCAAAAATCAAAGGGGGGTGTTTTATTACTTACCATTATTTCCGTTACCTTTTCCGAAGTTACAAGGCCATTAGACTTACCCTGAATTCTCGCATATGTAACACTTACAACATCACTTGGCTAAGTGCCGTCCACCTCATTAGCGCTGCTATCTATATTGTCAATGGCCATTGGAGTCACCTGCAATATACATTAAGAAATACATTGACTCATTAGTTTATGTTCAATGCCTGGTTTCATTAGCATCAGTGGTGTTAGCATTAGAAAATGAAATTGTTAACAATATAAAAAATGGCTTACATCTGAGGCTACTGGTAATTGATCAGATGCCAAATTTAAATTCATCCCTTGTTTACTCAACTGTGCCATCAGTAGATTAAGCATTCCCTTTGTTTCTTCCATCTCACCGGATAATTTCTTGACCAGCACATCTTTTTCGGTCATCTCGGTGGACAATTTCTTGACCAATATATCTTTTTCTTGACGTTTGCGTCTCTCATTATCCAATTGAGTTTGAAGTAACTCAAGTCTTTCATCGGTTTCTTGTTTTCTTCGAGGAAGGCCAAAATACTTCTTGTATGTTACTCCACCTCCCACTCCTCTTGCATAACCGCCCTTTTCCTTACCAAAGACAACTGTCATGGCATCAGTGCCATTATCAAGACTCAAGGTTCCTTCTTTGATTTGGTCATCAGCTTCTTTCTGCACAAAAAATATAGGAAATATTGGGATTAAAAGTCTTCTTGATGTTGTTAGAGTAACTGCTGCTCATATTTGTGTCAATGTTGCTCAGCTGGAGTTAGTGCTGCTCATGAACTTCAATGAAAAATATAATACTGCTAGTACACAGTTACTGCTGTTAGTACGCAGTTAATACCGCTGGTATACAAGTTACTACTGCTAGTACACAGTTAAAGCTGCTGCTATATAAGCATAATAATAGAATTTGTAGTCAAACTTACAAGTTTATCTCCCATTGATCTAATATCATCATCTGGGTATTCGCCGTCTTTGTTTACCCTTCCTTTCAACCACATTACATCACGATGGGGTTCTTCATCCGCTTCAATCTCTTTATTTTGGATCTAATAAACATCAAATGCATACACATGTAAATTTAAACCAAGATAAACGAAAATATGAGGATGCTTACACATGTACAGTTAAACCAAGATAATTGAAAATATGAGGGTATTAAATGCAAATGTGCAAATTGGGCAATATAAACAGATACATTTCTCATACTGATCGTCTCTCAATTTGTAAAACAAACATTATGTAATCTTACCATTTTCTCTTTGACATAAACATATCCACCTCGTCCCATTTTATGCTGATAAATATTTTGGGAACGCGCCATTTTAGCTTTATCAGATTTCACCTAAAAACACAAAATTAGAAGGCGTTTAGATGCGGTAATGCTGCAAACTGAAAATTCTGAAATGACATATAGACTTAAATAAAGATGACTAATTAAAACCTTGTATGCATCGGTGGTCGTGTAGTTTACAAACTCGACCCAGTCTGCTGAATCCATAATTGCACTATACTTGCCCGGGACTTCAGTCAGTTTGGAAGGTGTATTTAGGTTGGGCAAAATGCATTTTTCTCTGAGCTTCATTCTGTAATTCCTTAGCAGTTAACTAAGATGAGTCATTACCAATTTTCTGAATGTCACATCAACATCAAAAAATTTCTGCAAAGATTAACACAATGTTGTTAATTAGTTGCACATAATGTGTGAAAACTTTAATAAGGATTAAAGTACACACTTAATATAAGTTTTCTGAACCGTTTTTGGATTTTAGGTTGTTTAGACCTTGATCTAGGATAAACTATGATAAGCATAATGATAATATTGGCGGAATATTCAAATGAAAGAATCAATACTATCACAACAAGGTTTTGTCAAACTTTCTCTTTGTTATAAAATCAGCCCCAATGCTATGTGATCAAATATAGCATGATTACACTCTAATCAGGGATCAAAGATCCTTGAGGCTAAACAAACCTAACAACATCAGACCCCTTGTCTGATGTTCCCACACACACTCACTGTTTGATGTTTTACATTTGTAACACACTTTGTGTTTTGAGTTCTGAGCACAATAAAACACTCTGGTGATTAACTTCTAACCACACCTTTTATCCAAGGGTAAGATCTCCTTTTTATAGAACAAATGAGATCATTACAAAGTTGATAAGTCTTGTCTACAACATGTATCTGTGTTTACAACTTGTTGACTGAACACATATGAAAGATATTATCTACCGTATATAATTGACTCTTATATACAAAATATCTTTTTCATTCTTATCCATTCAGTAGTACTATGAGTCACTCAGTTACCTTCTCAGCAGTAGCTTCTTTGCACTAGCAGTACTAATTCTTGCCTTCTTTGCACAAGCAGTACTAATGATGAAGCGAAAAGTGTACCACTTTTAAGGGGTCATTTAAGCCCTAAATCGTATTTATTTGATCAAATATTGCCCTAAATCGTTCCTTTTGTCATTTTAGGTACTTTTGAGGAGAAATCTGGAAAAGGAGGCATTTTGGACGTTTTTGGAGCATTAAAGTGAAGAAAACGGCAAAGTCTCAAAAATCGGCTAAAAGTTACTCTTGACGGCGTCAGACTTTACTCTGGACGGCGTCATGCCTTGGCAAGAAAAGTTGGACGTGAAATTTACTCATGACGGGCCAGTGAAAATAGCATGTGAATTCTGACGGCGTCACGCTTTAACTTGATCGAGGGCGTCACGGCTTAAATCATAAGGGGACGGCGTCACGTTCATGGTTAGACGGCGTCAAGCCTTGATAAGCCAGAATGGATTTTTGAAGAGCTAAAGAGGGACGGTGTCAAGAAGGTCATCCGGGAACCCTAAAAGCGGCGAGGTGACGGCGTCACACTCCATAAGGTGACGCCGTCAGATCCAAAAATCTATATATAGTTTTCTAATTTTTTGTCATGAGGGAGGGCTTAGTGTGTGGAATTTTGGGAGAAAACCCTAAGACGATTTTAGCTACTTTTTCAGGGCTTTTTGCCTTGAGATCTTCCATGTTTCATTGAAAGATAAGTTATCAATTAATCATTCAATATGTCTATGTGTTGTTTGATTCTATCTTATTCTTGTCTTTTGTTTAACATGTTAGGCTAAATTTATCTTGTGTTTGCTTAGATCTAATGAAACCTAGCTATTGATTATTGGTTGTTAGTGTGTTGTTAGTTGTATTGGATGATTGTTTATCTATGTTAGGCTTAAGAAAACTGGCTAACTTCCTATTCGGTAACTTGCTTGAACGTCTTAAGAAACATGAACCAAACGTGTACTAAAGGTTTTTATGGTTGTATTTAATGCACAAGCGAATTCTAGTGATCCCATGTTAGGAGCTTCCTAGCCGGCTCGACATAGGAGTGAAGTAGGAGCTTGTAGAGTTGGGGAAGTAAGTACGCCACCCCACGAATGGTATTAAGGAATACACCCGTCATCCACGCGACTAATACACACTAATTAACCGGTAAAAGATAGTTAGGGAGTAAGGAAATCTAAGTAAACACATTTCTCTACACATAAGTTTCTCACCACATTTTATTTTCAGTTATTTATTTTATTTGCATTCGTAGTAATTTGGGTTAGTTGACTAGCAACTAATTCCGCCCACTCCTTCAAAACCGAGATTTTACTTGCTTTCATAAAAAAATATAAAAAACATAAAAAAGAATCTTCCTCAACCCTTAGACCTAATTAGAGTAGCCTTTCATACCTAACGAACACTATTCCCTGTGGAGAACGATCAATCCCCCGTACTTACCACTACACTATACTACATCGGTCAGGTACACTGCCTGGTGGGGTTGTAAGCCTCTTGAGATCCCTCGAGAGGTAAAACCTGTTGTAAGGTTACAAAACCACGCAATCAAGTTTTTGGCGCCGTTGCCGGGGAATAGTTATTGTTTAGGTTGAATTTTTATTTCTATTAGGTCTACTCACTAGATTCCTTTCTAGTGAGATTTTTATTTTATTTTTCTAAATTTTCTTTAGTCTATCTATTTTCTTCGTGTCTTTGTTCGTAACCATTACCGTCCGACATCATGGAAGATGGTAATATCCTTAACCACAACAACCCACCACCACAACAACCACCACCACCTCCTAGAGCCCGTACTTTAGGAGAGTACTCCCGTCCTAGCCACCATGGCTATCGAAACACCATTGAGCTCACTCTAGGAGCCAATGTCACACCCTTGCGATCCGACACCATCCGGTTGGTGCAAAGCGGATGCGCATTCCATGGACTTCGTTCTGAAGATCCTAATCAACATCTCAAGGACTTTCTCAAAATCGTTGATTCTATAGACCTTGATGTTGCCACTCGAGAGACGACCCGATTGCGTCTCTTCCAATTCTCTCTGCGGGACCAAGCTAGTCAGTGGCTAGAACGTCAACCCGCAGGATCCATCACCTCTTGGGATGATCTCACCACTCGTTTCCTTGCTCAGTTTTTCCCACCGGGAAGAACTACCAAGCTAAGGAATGATATCTTGATGTTCCAACAACGTCAAGGCGAAACTCTCTACGAGGCATGGACTCGATTCAAGGACTTACTCCAAAAAGTCCCTCACCATGGCATAGAACTTTGGCTCCAAGTCCAAATCTTCTATGACCATATCAATCTCTCCACGAGGCAAACCATTGACCAATCGGCCGGTGGCAAGCTACGTGATCTAAGTGCGGAACAATCATGGGCTCTCCTAGAGGATCTTGCTCTTTATGACAACGAAAGTTGGAGTGATCCCCGTGATTTGAATAAAACGGTCAAGGCAATATCTTTGCCTTCGAATAATTCAAGCACTTCCGACCGTAGGATCATAGAACTTGAAGACCAAGTCAAGTTTCTCATGAAATCCTACGAGGCTCCTAAACCTTCAAGCCAAGTGAACAAAATCACTTCTTCATGTGAATTATGTAGTGGTCCCCACGACACTCGTGATTGCATGGAACTCCCCGAACAAGCTTTTGTGGACTACGCATCCTCGCGTACCGACGGAGCGGGAGACAAGTGGTACACTTTCAAACCCGAGCCAAACCATTACGGTGATTCATACAACCCCTCATGGAAAAATCACCCGAACCTTAGGTGGAAACAAAACCAAAACACACAACAAACCAATTCTTCCAACCCACCTAATCGTTTCCAATCAAGCGGTTCCAACTCGAACCGTACTTTCAACAACAATCCTTCCGGCAATGGTAGTACCGATAACTTTGAAGGATTGATGTCTCAATTTATGGCATCTCAAGAAGCTCGTTTAGCCAAGTTTGAAGCCGACTTCAAACAAAAACAAAGTGAGATGACCGATAAGATTGACACCTTGTTGAAAGCCCTCAATGACCGAGAAATGGGAGCACTCCCTAGCAACACGGTCAAGAACCCGAAACTAAATGTCAACGCTATTTCATCGGTTTCGTCCCCTAGTTCTTGTCCACAATATTATTCGGTCAATTCCATGAGCATGTGTTTCAAACAAACCCAAGTCGTTCCAAATGACCAAGAAGTTATGACATCCAAATTGGTCAACAACATAGTTGAAACACCTCCCACTCAAAACCTTGACGAAGAATTCAAGGAGCTCCACCTTGAAAGTCCGGTTGATGATGAGTTGGATGAGAAGAAGCTCAAGTTAGGCGAAAATGGGACCGCCTTTGTTCAAAACAAGCTACCTAAGAAGTTAGATGATCCAGGCTTATTTGTTCTACCTTGCAAGATCGGTAATTCGGAGGCTTATGACACATTAGCCGATCTTGGATCAAGCCTTAACCTACTTCCGTTACCTCTCTACACCTCTCTAAAACTTGGAAAACTTGAAGAAACCGAGGTGATAATAGGCTTAGCGGATGGAAGTGTTGCTTACCCGGTTGGAGTAGTTAAGGACGTGTTAGTGCACATTGGAAAACTAACCATTTTAGCCGATTTCCACGTCCTTGATATGGTTAGCGACCCTACATGCCCCTTGTTGATAGGTAGAGGATTTTTGGCGACCGCTAGTGCTATGATTGATTGTAAGGAATCCAAGATAGCGGTGGAGAAGGAGATACTTGGTCAGTCTATGATGTTAAGAAACATGCCTATGATACTAGTGAGGAACCAACACCACATTGGCTAAAATCAAATAGGAGACCATCTAGATATGGACCTTGGATTGATAGAGACTTCATAGGACCCCAACGCCCATTTTACCTAGAAGAGGACTTTGTTAACCGAACGCATTCGGTAGAGCAACTCTTGGCTAGGGACACCGAATTGGATCCATTTGAAGACCCTCTAGTTTTTAGAAGGATGATTGATTTCCTAGGAGTTTTGCCAATTAACCTAGGAATGAATAAGTGGATTAGTGAGGAAGATGATCATAAGTGGAATTGGGATAAACCACCCAAAGATGGAGATGGGTCATGGCATATTAAGATGACATTGTAATGACCCGGATGGAGAGAAGTTTGAAAAGACATATCGTACTAAGCGGACCAATAGGAAACTTCAATCCAAGCTTAACCCTAAAGACGTCCTTGATGACGAGCTCACTTACATAGGGTAACGTGACTTTGAGTCTAGCTACAAGACTCGTTAATAAAGAAAAGCGCTTCTTGGGAGGCAACCCAAGCTTTATTTGTTTTATTTGCTTTGTGTGTTTATTTATTTGCTTGTTTGATTTTATTTTCCGTATGTGTGTTTAATTTTTATTATTATTGATTCATGTTCAAAACTAAATTGTGAAAATGCTTTATGTTGTTTTTAACTTCGTCTTAACTACATATAAAGGTATTTTGCAAAAGATAAGTGTAAGGAAATCTAAATCGGTTTATTAGAACACAAATTAACATGAATCATAATGATAATAAATTAGCATACATATTCGTATTTGTTTGAGTCAAATGCTTGTATCGAGTCATAATGATGTTTTGCAGGATTTCCAGGAAGTAAGGTAAAGGTTTTTCCAGAAATTTTCCGGAAACTTAAAATGAAAATTTTTGTCAGGTCATTTCTGACGGCGTCAGGGGTTATAACCCGACGGCGTCAGATTTAATTTTCAGAAATTTTTGAAAGTTTTGTTTTTAGAAAAGTTTTTATTAAAATCTCCAACTTATAATCTCCAGGAATCTGAAAAATTATCATTCCACAAGCATTATATCCTTATATATAGATTTTATCCCGCCGATGTTATGCAGGTTTTCGTGTTTGTTTTCTCAGGTTTAACAGGTTATTTTGGACAAGGAAATGTTTTTGGATCAAGCTTGTGGCGATGCATTAGTCATGGAGCTTCAACATTCTCTTTGGAGGAAGATCTAACCGTGTAATTTCATTATCCACCGAGCGAATCAGGGGAGTATTTGATTTCATTCTTTTACTTTTTGCTTTTACATCTTATTATTTGAACATTGGGACAATGTTCATCTTAAGTGTAAGGGGAGGGTAAAAGTATGATTTTAGAAAATACAATTACGCTTGATTTTTGTCTGTTTGATGGTAGATGTGTAATAAAACTGAGAGAAATACTTGTTAAGGTAATTTTAGTGCCAAATTACGCTTGATTTTTGTCTGTTTGATGGTAGATGTGTAATAAAACTGAGAGAAATACTTGTTAAGGTAATTTTAGTGCCAAATTTAAAATTTTTTACAACATATAGGAGTGAAACTTTGATCTTAATGAGCGTCTCACGGATAGGAGTTATATAACTAGCACAAAAACCGTACCACTAAAAAATTTTCCACCCCCAAATATGTGAGGTTCGCCCCTAGAATTGGTAGGAAAAGCATTTATGCTATGATGTGTGTACCGGTAGCACTTAGATTCTAGAACTTGCGTTAGGACCATTCCGAGGCCACAAGTGAGACTACATTCGTGTAGTTAGATTTACTACATGATAAGAGGCATTAGGATTAACCCATTGTTTTACACCTGTGTTTTTGTTATAATTACATTGGCTACATTAGTCAAGTAATTCTCCCACACCCTTTGCGTTGTACTCATTTTTAGTACACGATACCCCTAGTACACCCCTCAGAGCCTATCTTTTCGTTTCGACCTTTAAGCATTTTACTTAAAGGAAGAATTTGTTACACCCCACTAAAATGTACACCCAAATCGCCTTAGCCTACCTTGTATGCACTCATTTTTAGTGCATTATTGTGACAACATTTGTTTAAACCCAAGTTAATTATCTAGTTGATTACATGGTTGCTAAGTCGAGTCATATCCTTGTACATATTGTTTTGGGACGATTGGGACTCATGGGTAAAGTACTAGTGTAATGGAGTAATGGGGATGAACATCATTTATTACCCCATATGTGCTAAATGTTTTAAAAGTACTCCAAGTTTTTCAATTATCTTAATTCGAGTCATTAGATTAGTATTTGTAAAGTTATGTAAAAGTTCAAGTGTAAGGGGATGCAATGCCCCTATGATGTATTATTTTGGATGGTAGGGTAAAAGTGTATGCAAAAAAAATAAATAAAAAATAAAAAAAAATAAAAAAATAAAAAAATAAAATCAAGAAAAACACAAAAAAATGAGAAAATGAAAAATAGAAAAAACATACGGACTACCATCCCGTTTTATTTTATGTTTGTTTTATATTTTTGTTATTTTGTTATTTCGTTTCTAGCTTAAGATCGAGTCTAGTCTTGGCTTAGCAACATTGTATAGTACATGTAATTGATCAAGATCTTTAACTCGCCACCAGTAAAATATCCCGTATCCAACAAAACCGTGTTTTTCCTTTTCCCTACACCTGACGTTATAACCCATTTAAAAGCCCTCTTTGATAGTTTATCTTTGGTGCTTACGCCTAGTGGAGGAGGTTTTCGATCCTTTCCCAAGCCTATGGTAATCTATTTGCTATGGCAGGTAGTGAGAGATATTATCCGTTTTCATTTATGAGATTTATTTGATGACACTTGAGAGATGTGAGTATCTAAACACTACTTGTGAGGTGCTAGTATGTAATCTCCGTGCTTATTATGATTGAAGTGGAACGATTATTTGTTGTAATTACTTTTATGTTAGCATTAAATGACCCCTAACTTGTATTTTGATTAGAATAAAAGCGCATTTGCTTGAGGACAAGCAAATCTCAAGTGTAAGGGTATTTGATGAAGCGAAAAGTGTACCGCTTTTAAGGGGTCATTTAAGCCCTAAATCGTATTTATTTGATCAAATATTGCCCTAAATCGTTCCTTTTGTCATTTTAGGTACTTTTGAGGAGAAATCTGGAAAAGGAGGCATTTTGGACGTTTTTGGAGCATTAAAGTGAAGAAAACGGCAAAGTCTCAAAAATCGGCTAAAAGTTACTCTTGACGGCGTCAGACTTTACTCTGGACGGCGTCATGCCTTGGCAAGAAAAGTTGGACGTGAAATTTACTCATGACGGGCCAGTGAAAATAGCATGTGAATTCTGACGGCGTCACGCTTTAACTTGATCGAGGGCGTCACGGCTTAAATCATAAGGGGACGGCGTCACGTTCATGGTTAGACGGCGTCAAGCCTTGATAAGCCAGAATGGATTTTTGAAGAGCTAAAGAGGGACGGTGTCAAGAAGGTCATCCGGGAACCCTAAAAGCGGCGAGGTGACGGCGTCACACTCCATAAGGTGACGCCGTCAGATCCAAAAATCTATATATAGTTTTCTAATTTTTTGTCATGAGGGAGGGCTTAGTGTGTGGAATTTTGGGAGAAAACCCTAAGACGATTTTAGCTACTTTTTCAGGGCTTTTTGCCTTGAGATCTTCCATGTTTCATTGAAAGATAAGTTATCAATTAATCATTCAATATGTCTATGTGTTGTTTGATTCTATCTTATTCTTGTCTTTTGTTTAACATGTTAGGCTAAATTTATCTTGTGTTTGCTTAGATCTAATGAAACCTAGCTATTGATTATTGGTTGTTAGTGTGTTGTTAGTTGTATTGGATGATTGTTTATCTATGTTAGGCTTAAGAGAACTGGCTAACTTCCTATTCGGTAACTTGCTTGAACGTCTTAAGAAACATGAACCAAACGTGTACTAAAGGTTTTTATGGTTGTATTTAATGCACAAGCGAATTCTAGTGATCCCATGTTAGGAGCTTCCTAGCCGGCTCGACATAGGAGTGAAGTAGGAGCTTGTAGAGTTGGGGAAGTAAGTACGCCACCCCACGAATGGTATTAAGGAATACACCCGTCATCCACGCGACTAATACACACTAATTAACCGGTAAAAGATAGTTAAGGAGTAAGGAAATCTAAGTAAACACATTTCTCTACACATAAGTTTCTCACCACATTTTATTTTCAGTTATTTATTTTATTTGCATTCGTAGTAATTTGGGTTAGTTGACTAGCAACTAATTCCGCCCACTCCTTCAAAACCGAGATTTTACTTGCTTTCATAAAAAAATATAAAAAACATAAAAAAAGAATCTTCCTCAACCCTTAGACCTAATTAGAGTAGCCTTTCATACCTAACGAACACTATTCCCTGTGGAGAACGATCAATCCCCCGTACTTACCACTACACTATACTACATCGGTCAGGTACACTGCCTGGTGGGGTTGTAAGCCTCTTGAGATCCCTCGAGAGGTAAAACCTGTTGTAAGGTTACAAAACCACGCAATCAAGTTTTTGGCGCCGTTGCCGGGGAATAGTTATTGTTTAGGTTGAATTTTTATTTCTATTAGGTCTACTCACTAGATTCCTTTCTAGTGAGATTTTTATTTTATTTTTCTAAATTTTCTTTAGTCTATCTATTTTCTTCGTGTCTTTGTTCGTAACCATTACCGTCCGACATCATGGAAGATGGTAATATCCTTAACCACAACAACCCACCACCACAACAACCACCACCACCTCCTAGAGCCCGTACTTTAGGAGAGTACTCCCGTCCTAGCCACCATGGCTATCGAAACACCATTGAGCTCACTCTAGGAGCCAATGTCACACCCTTGCGATCCGACACCATCCGGTTGGTGCAAAGCGGATGCGCATTCCATGGACTTCGTTCTGAAGATCCTAATCAACATCTCAAGGACTTTCTCAAAATCGTTGATTCTATAGACCTTGATGTTGCCACTCGAGAGACGACCCGATTGCGTCTCTTCCAATTCTCTCTGCGGGACCAAGCTAGTCAGTGGCTAGAACGTCAACCCGCAGGATCCATCACCTCTTGGGATGATCTCACCACTCGTTTCCTTGCTCAGTTTTTCCCACCGGAAGAACTACCAAGCTAAGGAATGATATCTTGATGTTCCAACAACGTCAAGGCGAAACTCTCTACGAGGCATGGACTCGATTCAAGGACTTACTCCAAAAAGTCCCTCACCATGGCATAGAACTTTGGCTCCAAGTCCAAATCTTCTATGACCATATCAATCTCTCCACGAGGCAAACCATTGACCAATCGGCCGGTGGCAAGCTACGTGATCTAAGTGCGGAACAATCATGGGCTCTCCTAGAGGATCTTGCTCTTTATGACAACGAAAGTTGGAGTGATCCCCGTGATTTGAATAAAACGGTCAAGGCAATATCTTTGCCTTCGAATAATTCAAGCACTTCCGACCGTAGGATCATAGAACTTGAAGACCAAGTCAAGTTTCTCATGAAATCCTACGAGGCTCCTAAACCTTCAAGCCAAGTGAACAAAATCACTTCTTCATGTGAATTATGTAGTGGTCCCCACGACACTCGTGATTGCATGGAACTCCCCGAACAAGCTTTTGTGGACTACGCATCCTCGCGTACCGACGGAGCGGGAGACAAGTGGTACACTTTCAAACCCGAGCCAAACCATTACGGTGATTCATACAACCCCTCATGGAAAAATCACCCGAACCTTAGGTGGAAACAAAACCAAAACACACAACAAACCAATTCTTCCAACCCACCTAATCGTTTCCAATCAAGCGGTTCCAACTCGAACCGTACTTTCAACAACAATCCTTCCGGCAATGGTAGTACCGATAACTTTGAAGGATTGATGTCTCAATTTATGGCATCTCAAGAAGCTCGTTTAGCCAAGTTTGAAGCCGACTTCAAACAAAAACAAAGTGAGATGACCGATAAGATTGACACCTTGTTGAAAGCCCTCAATGACCGAGAAATGGGAGCACTCCCTAGCAACACGGTCAAGAACCCGAAACTAAATGTCAACGCTATTTCATCGGTTTCGTCCCCTAGTTCTTGTCCACAATATTATTCGGTCAATTCCATGAGCATGTGTTTCAAACAAACCCAAGTCGTTCCAAATGACCAAGAAGTTATGACATCCAAATTGGTCAACAACATAGTTGAAACACCTCCCACTCAAAACCTTGACGAAGAATTCAAGGAGCTCCACCTTGAAAGTCCGGTTGATGATGAGTTGGATGAGAAGAAGCTCAAGTTAGGCGAAAATGGGACCGCCTTTGTTCAAAACAAGCTACCTAAGAAGTTAGATGATCCAGGCTTATTTGTTCTACCTTGCAAGATCGGTAATTCGGAGGCTTATGACACATTAGCCGATCTTGGATCAAGCCTTAACCTACTTCCGTTACCTCTCTACACCTCTCTAAAACTTGGAAAACTTGAAGAAACCGAGGTGATAATAGGCTTAGCGGATGGAAGTGTTGCTTACCCGGTTGGAGTAGTTAAGGACGTGTTAGTGCACATTGGAAAACTAACCATTTTAGCCGATTTCCACGTCCTTGATATGGTTAGCGACCCTACATGCCCCTTGTTGATAGGTAGAGGATTTTTGGCGACCGCTAGTGCTATGATTGATTGTAAGGAATCCAAGATAGCGGTAGGAGAAGGAGATACTTGGTCAGTCTATGATGTTAAGAAACATGCCTATGATACTAGTGAGGAACCAACACCACATTGGCTAAAATCAAATAGGAGACCATCTAGATATGGACCTTGGATTGATAGAGACTTCATAGGACCCCAACGCCCATTTTACCTAGAAGAGGACTTTGTTAACCGAACGCATTCGGTGGAGCAACTCTTGGCTAGGGACACCGAATTGGATCCATTTGAAGACCCTCTAGTTTCTAGAAGGATGATTGATTTCCTAGGAGTTTTGCCAATTAACCTAGGAATGAATAAGTGGATTAGTGAGGAAGATGATCATAAGTGGAATTGGGATAAACCACCCAAAGATGGAGATGGGTCATGGCATATTAAGATGACATTGTATGACCCGGATGGAGAGAAGTTTGAAAAGACATATCGTACTAAGCGGACCAATAGGAAACTTCAATCCAAGCTTAACCCTAAAGACGTCCTTGATGACGAGCTCACTTACATAGGGTAACGTGACTTTGAGTCTAGCTACAAGACTCGTTAATAAAGAAAAGCGCTTCTTGGGAGGCAACCCAAGCTTTATTTGTTTTATTTGCTTTGTGTGTTTATTTATTTGCTTGTTTGATTTTATTTTCCGTATGTGTGTTTAATTTTTATTATTATTGATTCATGTTCAAAACTAAATTGTGAAAATGCTTTATGTTGTTTTTAACTTCGTCTTAACTACATATAAAGGTATTTTGCAAAAGATAAGTGTAAGGGAAATCTAAATCGGTTTATTAGAACACAAATTAACATGAATCATAATGATAATAAATTAGCATACATATTCGTATTTGTTTGAGTCAAATGCTTGTATCGAGTCATAATGATGTTTTGCAGGATTTCCAGGAAGTAAGGTAAAGGTTTTTCCAGAAATTTTCCGGAAACTTAAAATGAAAATTTTTTGTCAGGTCATTTCTGACGGCGTCAGGGGTTATAACCCGACGGCGTCAGATTTAATTTTCAGAAATTTTTGAAAGTTTTGTTTTTAGAAAAGTTTTTATTAAAATCTCCAACTTATAATCTCCAGGAATCTGAAAAATTATCATTCCACAAGCATTATATCCTTATATATAGATTTTATCCCGCCGATGTTATGCAGGTTTTCGTGTTTGTTTTCTCAGGTTTAACAGGTTATTTTGGACAAGGAAATGTTTTTGGATCAAGCTTGTGGCGATGCATTAGTCATGGAGCTTCAACATTCTCTTGGAGGAAGATCTAACCGTGTAATTTCATTATCCACCGAGCGAATCAGGGGAGTATTTGATTTCATTCTTTTACTTTTTGCTTTTACATCTTATTATTTGAACATTGGGACAATGTTCATCTTAAGTGTAAGGGGAGGGTAAAAGTATGATTTTAGAAAATACAATTACGCTTGATTTTTGTCTGTTTGATGGTAGATGTGTAATAAAACTGAGAGAAATACTTGTTAAGGTAATTTTAGTGCCAAATTACGCTTGATTTTTGTCTGTTTGATGGTAGATGTGTAATAAAAACTGAGAGAAATACTTGTTAAGGTAATTTTAGTGCCAAATTTAAAATTTTTTACAACATATAGGAGTGAAACTTTGATCTTAATGAGCGTCTCACGGATAGGAGTTATATAACTAGCACAAAAACCGTACCACTAAAAAATTTTCCACCCCCAAATATGTGAGGTTCGCCCCTAGAATTGGTAGGAAAAGCATTTATGCTATGATGTGTGTACCGGTAGCACTTAGATTCTAGAACTTGCGTTAGGACCATTCCGAGGCCACAAGTGAGACTACATTCGTGTAGTTAGATTTACTACATGATAAGAGGCATTAGGATTAACCCATTGTTTTACACCTGTGTTTTTGTTATAATTACATTGGCTACATTAGTCAAGTAATTCTCCCACACCCTTTGCGTTGTACTCATTTTTAGTACACGATACCCCTAGTACACCCCTCAGAGCCTATCTTTTCGTTTCGACCTTTAAGCATTTTACTTAAAGGAAGAATTTGTTACACCCCACTAAAATGTACACCCAAATCGCCTTAGCCTACCTTGTATGCACTCATTTTTAGTGCATTATTGTGACAACATTTGTTTAAACCCAAGTTAATTATCTAGTTGATTACATGGTTGCTAAGTCGAGTCATATCCTTGTACATATTGTTTTGGGACGATTGGGACTCATGGGTAAAGTACTAGTGTAATGGAGTAATGGGGATGAACATCATTTATTACCCCATATGTGCTAAATGTTTTAAAAGTACTCCAAGTTTTTCAATTATCTTAATTCGAGTCATTAGATTAGTATTTGTAAAGTTATGTAAAAGTTCAAGTGTAAGGGGATGCAATGCCCCTATGATGTATTATTTTGGATGGTAGGGTAAAAGTGTATGCAAAAAAAATAAATAAATAAATAAATAAAATAAAAAAATAAAAAAATAAAATCAAGAAAAACACAAAAAAATGAGAAAATGAAAAATAGAAAAAACATACGGACTACCATCCCGTTTTATTTTATGTTTGTTTTATATTTTTGTTATTTTGTTATTTCGTTTCTAGCTTAAGATCGAGTCTAGTCTTGGCTTAGCAACATTGTATAGTACATGTAATTGATCAAGATCTTTAACTCGCCACCAGTAAAATATCCCGTATCCAACAAAACCGTGTTTTTCCTTTTCCCTACACCTGACGTTATAACCCATTTAAAAGCCCTCTTTGATAGTTTATCTTTGGTGCTTACGCCTAGTGGAGGAGGTTTTCGATCCTTTCCCAAGCCTATGGTAATCTATTTGCTATGGCAGGTAGTGAGAGATATTATCCGTTTTCATTTATGAGATTTATTTTGATGACACTTGAGAGATGTGAGTATCTAAACACTACTTGTGAGGTGCTAGTATGTAATCTCCGTGCTTATTATGATTGAAGTGGAACGATTATTTGTTGTAATTACTTTTATGTTAGCATTAAATGACCCCTAACTTGTATTTTGATTAGAATAAAAGCGCATTTGCTTGAGGACAAGCAAATCTCAAGTGTAAGGGTATTTGATGAAGCGAAAAGTGTACCGCTTTTAAGGGGTCATTTAAGCCCTAAATCGTATTTATTTGATCAAATATTGCCCTAAATCGTTCCTTTTGTCATTTTAGGTACTTTTGAGGAGAAATCTGGAAAAGGAGGCATTTTGGACGTTTTTGGAGCATTAAAGTGAAGAAAACGGCAAAGTCTCAAAAATCGGCTAAAAGTTACTCTTGACGGCGTCAGACTTTACTCTGGACGGCGTCATGCCTTGGCAAGAAAAGTTGGACGTGAAATTTACTCATGACGGGCCAGTGAAAATAGCATGTGAATTCTGACGGCATCACGCTTTAACTTGATCAAGGGCGTCACGGCTTAAATCATAAGGGGACGGCGTCACGTTCATGGTTAGACGGCGTCAAGCCTTGATAAGCCAGAATGGATTTTTGAAGAGCTAAAGAGGGACGGCGTCAAGAAGGTCATCCGGGAACCCTAAAAGCGGCGAGGTGACGGCGTCACACTCCATAAGGTGACGCCGTCAGATCCAAAAATCTATATATAGTTTTCTAATTTTTTGTCATGAGGGAGGGCTTAGTGTGTGGAATTTTGGGAGAAAACCCTAAGACGATTTTAGCTACTTTTTCAGGGCTTTTTGCCTTGAGATCTTCCATGTTTCATTGAAAGATAAGTTATCAATTAATCATTCAATATGTCTATGTGTTGTTTGATTCTATCTTATTCTTGTCTTTTGTTTAACATGTTAGGCTAAATTTATCTTGTGTTTGCTTAGATCTAATGAAACCTAGCTATTGATTATTGGTTGTTAGTGTGTTGTTAGTTGTATTGGATGATTGTTTATCTATGTTAGGCTTAAGAAAACTGGCTAACTTCCTATTCGGTAACTTGCTTGAACGTCTTAAGAAACATGAACCAAACGCGTACTAAAGGTTTTTATGGTTGTATTTAATGCACAAGCGAATTCTAGTGATCCCATGTTAGGAGCTTCCTAGCCGGCTCGACATAGGAGTGAAGTAGGAGCTTGTAGAGTTGGGGAAGTAAGTACGCCACCCCACGAATGGTATTAAGGAATACACCCGTCATCCACGCGACTAATACACACTAATTAACCGGTAAAAGATAGTTAGGGAGTAAGGAAATCTAAGTAAACACATTTCTCTACACATAAGTTTCTCACCACATTTTATTTTCAGTTATTTATTTTATTTGCATTCGTAGTAATTTAGGTTAGTTGACTAGCAACTAATTCCGCCCACTCCTTCAAAACCGAGATTTTACTTGCTTTCATAAAAAAATATAAAAACATAAAAAAGAATCTTCCTCAACCCTTAGACCTAATTAGAGTAGCCTTTCATACCTAACGAACACTATTCCCTGTGGAGAACGATCAATCCCCCGTACTTACCACTACACTATACTACATCGGTCAGGTACACTGCCTGGTGGGGTTGTAAGCCTCTTGAGATCCCTCGAGAGGTAAAACCTGTTGTAAGGTTACAAAACCACGCAATCAACTAACTGCTACCTTCTTTGTACTAGCAGTACTAACTCAGTAGTTAGTACTGTTGTTGTAACTTGAGCAAACTTCAACAATACACTAGCAGTAGAATAAAATACTCTAGAAGTAGAATCTTTTATGCCTAGCAGTAGAATCTACTTGGTGTATTTTGCTTATCATTTCAGTAATCCTTATGTTTCATTCTTGTTGTTTTGTATAATCAAATCTATGAAATATATAAAACCCAACAATCTTCCCCTATTTGATGATGACAAAACAAACACATTCTTTTATGGACTTTCCTAGACGAAGTAGAGAAATTGAGATAATTAAATCTCACCATGAATGAAACAATACTGTCTTCCCCTTAATCCATGCTATCCACCACAATATCTCTTCCCCTTTTTGTTATTAACAAATAGGAAATATAAGCAGTAAAAACTTGGTGTAGCATATAAATGGTTAAGCATCTGAACATTTAAGCTTCCCCTGAAACCCATATGTTAACCATTTGAATCTCTAATTCTGTAGGCTTTATGATTGATGAAGAAAAACCAACCATTAATAACTTGATGATGAAACAGAATAAACCAACCTTGTGTCTTATGTCTTGTACTAAAACTAACTTCGAACATATACCCATGTATAGAGAGACCGCAATCTCTTGACAATAAACTCATCTCCAATGAAACACTGAGCACTACAATGTAACTCCTTTAAGTGTTTGTCAATTCGTAGTCATATGAAATATCTGAACAAACGAACAAGTTATCTTTAAACGAAATGAGAAAATCGTTTAAGATATGATAAGAACACAACCTTGAAAAATTCTACTTCATCTGCAAATAAGTAACAAATAACATTCTTCGCCAATGAAAATAAAAAACAAGCCTTTAATCTTTTAAGAACATAAACAAACTCTCTTCGGTGTGTGTTTCTTCCCTGAGTGTGTCTTTCTTTAACAAAAACCTTGTAAACTCCTAGATCCAGAGCCCCCCGCTCTGATACCATTTGTGAAAACTTTAATAAGGATAAAAGTACACACTTAATATAAGTTTTCTGAACTATTTTTGGACTCTAGGTTGTTTAGACCTTGATCTAGGATAAACTATGATAAGCATAATGATAATATTGGCGGAATATTCAAATGAAAGAATCAATACTATCACAACAAGGTTTTGTCAAACTTTCTCTTTGTTATAAAATCAGCCCCAATGCTATGTGATCAAATATAGCACGATTACACTCTAATCATGGATCAAAGATCCTTGAGGCTAAACAAACCTAACAACATCAGACCCCTTGTCTGATGTTCCCACATACACTCACTGTTTGATGTTTTACATTTGTAACACACTTTGTGTTTTGAGTTCTGAGCACAGTAAAACACTCTTGTGATTAACTTCTAACCACACCTTTTATCTAAGGGTAAGATCTCCTTTTTATAGAATAAAGGAGATCATTACAAAGTTGATAAGTCTTGTCTACTACTTGCTTGTGTGTGTCAGTCATTAAGATACAACATGTATCTATGTTTACAACTTGTTGACTGAACACATATGAAAGATATTATCTACCGTATATAATTGACTCTTATACACAAAATATCTTTTTCATTCTTATCCATTCAGCAGTAGTATGAGTCACTCCGTTCTCTTCTCAGCAGTAGCTTCTTTGCACTAGCAGTACTAACTGCTGCCTTTGCACAAGCAGTACTAACTGCTACCTTCTTTGTACTAGCAGTACTAACTCAGCAGTTAGTATTGTTAGTTGTAACTTGAGCAAACTTCAACAATACACTAGCAGTAGAATAAAATACTCTAGCAGTAGAATCTTTTATGCCTAGCAGTAGAATCTACTTGGTGTATTTTGCTTATCATTTCAGTAATCCTTATGTTTCATTCTTGTTGTTTTGTATCATCAAATCTATGAAATATATAAAACCCAACATAATGTAACTGCAAAGATAAACTTATGTAGTACTGGGTTACAAAATAGTATATATGTACCGCGATTTCAGCCCATAGTTTATCTCTTGATTCTTTATTCACCTTCTTCCAGGAAAGAATATTCAAACCTATGTGCTCACGAACCATATCTCCTAAAAAACTTGAAAACAGTGCTCTGTGTTCCCCTGATACCCTACTCAATGCATCGAAGGTTACCTTGAGCTTTATTCCACCAGGTTGGCCATACTCCAGGCGAAACATTTTTAGCCTGGTTATGCCCCTCTTAGCCAGTATCCTATCTGGTTGGTTGGTTCCAGGCGCATCTATATCTTCTTCATCAGAATACTTTTCGGATTCATATTCTAAGTTGTTATCATCATTTTCAATATCAGGAGGAAGCAAAAGATGATTATCAATAATGGGTTCAATTTCCATGACTCTTGAGCAACAAAGGGTAAAAGAAAATGATTATGGCTTAGCTTGGAGAGTAATGGTGATAGAAGATTTGCTTTTTGTGTTTTCTTTGCAGTCTTTTAGAGAAAAGAGGGTATATGAAGAATATGAATCGTTATTCTTGGTAACTGCTTGTAATTAGGTGATTTAAAAAATTTGGATCAAAATTTTGGCTCCAGGTTCTAATTTGAAATTAACAATTAAATTATTTGAAAATTTTGCCTTTCAACCTGTTAATTAAAGCATAAACTTGAATAAATCAAAATTTTGGCTCCAAATGTTATATATCATTATCTTAATAATCGCAAATGTACCATCTAACTGTGCAACCATCACATCAAGAACACAAACTGCTACCCATTTAACAAACCAAAATACTTACATAATTACCAGTTATTGTACCCTTAATAATTACATTTACAAAACACAAATTGCTACCATTTTTTATTTTTTGAACATTGAAGACTTTTTATTCATATATTAAAAACCAAAACAAGCAAGTTGTTGGGGAATACAGAAAGGAGAATATTGAAAACATAATACAGTACATACATAAGGGAAAATCAGTATCCAAATTAAATGTCGGAATTAAACCAAATACCATTTACAAAACACAAAAGCTGTTAATGTATATCCTAAACCCCTAAACCATCTTCGTCTTGCCTTTCCCCTGGCTGCTAAAAGGTGCTCCAAAACCTATAGGATTCTTCTTACATGGCATTCCCAAGACAATATCCCGAGTAAATTTCTTTTTGTGTTCCTTTTCAACTGGTATTTGAACTTGCACAGGGAGAGCCAGGATAGGAGCATGAGATGGGAGTTCCTCTGGAGGTTCAATGGCTTGGATAGGTTCCACTTCCCAAGTATCAGTACTTGCATTAGAATGTTGCTCTGGATAATACCAAGCAAGGAGGCCAGGAAGGATGTTGAGAGCACCATCATTTGATTATGAACTGCTTGAATCAGAAGAAATTTGTATCACATCTACAAATAACAACTGTTAGATCAGTTTTATTGATTCAAATGTTAAACTATATCACAATCAAATAAAAACCTTTTGATGGTTTACCATTGCAAAAGAATCCATTGTGTTCTCATATTTGGTCCTCTTTTGTGGTATCCCAAACAATGAAGCAACGTTGCACAAACTAGGCTGCATTTCAAGTCTCATTGATGGCCAACTAGGCTGCAATTGAAGTCTCAATTGGACCTCTCAGTGTACTCACAAACATTGGACCTCTCAGGGTACTCACAAACGGTTCAAAAGCCTGTATTTGTAGTCTCAATAGACATCTCAGTGTACTCTAATAGGCTGCATCTGGACCTCTCATTGGTGGCCAAGCACAAACAAGTCTGCTAGGTACTCTCATTACTGGCCAATCACAAACTAGGCACATTCCAATGCTCTCATTGATTTAGACCTCTCAGTGTACTCACAAACAGGCAACAAAAAATACTCAGCCACAAAACACTTAATTAGACATAGCATAACAACCATTATGTATACAAAAATCAGAGTATGGAAAATAAAAAAACAGAGCATACATTATACATAGCATAACAACCATTATAAAATACAAAACAACCCCATTTTACATTAGAATCGGTAACAACCACTAACATCACCATTTATAGATCAAAAGCCTGATACTAATTATTGTACAATCAATCATCAACTGATATGTGAAAACATTAAAAAACATACCTTTGTTGTTATTTGGATTCATTGTTTGCGTGTTTGTGTTTGCCAGAAGAATGTGTGTTTTGATTAGGGTTTATTGATTATTGTGTGTGTTTACAAATGATCGGGTAAAGGGATTAATTGCCGGTTGACTATCCGTAATTGAATATTATATGGACAAAATTGGCGGTATTAAGATTAAGTCACACTAAAATCCACCGACAAAACAAAATAAAATACTCTAATATATTCAAATTTTTTAAAAGTTAAAGAAAATGAATATCGTATCAAACGATTTAACGCAACGTATCGCAACGCAACGTACTCGGCACGATATTCACCAAAAAAATCAAATGCGCAAGAGTTTTCAAAAGTTAATCATTCTCATTTCCAAAATAATCTCGTTTTAGCCTTTTAAAAGGGTTTGGTATCATCATTCGTGTAACGGTAGAGAACACGGACTCACGAGTACTCACTCCAAAAAATAGAATAACCGAATAGTCGAGAAGAGTATTGACGATAACTCGAGTCGAAACGAGATGACGAAAAGAAGTCAAAGAGATAACTAACAACAAACATATCACATAAGATGAGTCGATTGGTAATCGTCGGTATTTTCCCATAATCCCAATTTTTAGTACAAGGTATATATACTTGTTTTATGATTTAAAACAAGTTTGGACTTATGACGAAATTAATCTTTGGAAATAACAAAATTTCGCCATGACTCTTTCATTTAGCGAACGTTTCCAAGTCAAAAGACATTATTGAAAATCAATTTCCCGAGTAATTTATAATATGACGAGTATTTATACAAAACCCTAAACCCTAAACCCTAAACCCTGAACTCTAAACCCTGAAAGCTAAACCAATCCGTAACTCAAACAATAACCAAACGAATAGTCCAATAAATCCAAATATGTTAGTTTACGGGTAGCATGTCTCGAATAGTCCAATAGCCTCGTGTGTTCCGTTTATATCCCAAATGTCTCACTCTCATGTACACTTCTAATTTCCTTACTTCATTATTAACCAAATTTAAGAGCATTCCCAATGGTCACTCAGCATTAAAGTTTAACACACTGCCACGTCAGCTTTAACCTTTTCACCTTTAACAAAAAAAAACACCCGCAATCATAACTCACCCTTAACTCACCTTTAACTCTACTATTTTCAAAATCAACCCCTAAATTATAATTAATACTTCATTTAACAACTAACACGAATTACATTAATCATTAAAGTTAAAACACAAATTACATTAAACATTAAACTTAAAACACAATACATAGTACGATTAATATAAACTAAAACTACAAATTAAGAAAAGGAATCATCTGAAACCCAACCGTCCTCACTCGAAGAGGACCTAAACTCCCCATCATAATACTTTCCTTCCATAATATCAAACCAATTTCTCTCCTGCTCCATAAAAGCAGCTTCTTCTTCTAGTTCGCGTTGTTCTATTTCTCTCCTCACTTCCTCATCTTGCTCCAGAAGTCGGAGTTCATCCTCACTCAGTCCAAACGGATTTTCCGGTTGTTCCACAACCGGTGGATTTGGTTGTTCTTCCACACCCGGTGGATTGTTGGCCGGTTCATTTTCCGGTGTGAACACCGGAAAGATATCTTCCGGTGGAGTGTTCACCGGTTCATTTGGAAATTGCTGGGTAAAGTCGTATTGTTCTAGAAATTGTTAGGAGAAGTCACGGTGAGTTGGAAATTGTTGGGAGAAGTCACAGTGAGTTGGAAATTGTTGGGAGAAATCTTTGCGAGACATTGTTGAGAATCTGTGTATGAGTTGTGTGTGAGTTATGTGTGACTTGTGTGTGTGATAATAACACTCTGGTGGTGTTGTATATATAGGCACCCTGAAATTTGAATTCGAAATTAAATTATCCCGCTTGTAGTTGAATTTTGAATTTTGAATTTGAATATGATTATCCTGCTTAAGAACCAAGGGGGTGTTTCGTAAATTTTTTTTTTAAACACAACGGATACATAGTACTCTAGAGGGGGTAGAAATGAAAGTATACATACATATATATATATATATATATATATATATATATATATATATATATATATATATATATATATATATATATATATATATATATATATATATATATATATTGGTTCTAGGAAAAAAGCCACTTTGGTAGAAAAGTGAGAAATTAGTGCAAATCACCCTCTCCTTCCTCTCCCTTTTTTCACACCAAACTACAGGGACCTTATTGTATTTTCCTTCATTCTTTAAGGGAGGTTTTGTATATTCGCACCCCACCCCCACCCCCCTCCCCCCCCCCCCCCGGAGAAAAAAAAATTCCGATAAAGAAAAAAAAAATTTGAGCAAAAAAATTTTTTTTTTTTCCAGGTTAAAAATTTTCCCGCCAAAATTTTATAACTGTGATGCACCTTTTTATTTTGGTGCATCACAGTTATAAATTTTAGTTATAACTATGATGCACCAAATTTTATAACTGTGATGCACCAAAATAAAATTGTGTTTTTTGGGGGCCAAAAAAAAAATTCTTTTTTCCAGGCCAAAAAATTTCCCGCCAAAATTTTATAACTGATGAAGCGAAAAGTGTACCGCTTTTAAGGGGTCATTTAAGCCTTAAATCGTATTTATTTGATCAAATATTGCCCTAAATCGTTCCTTTTGTCATTTTAGGTACTTTTGAGGAGAAATCTGGAAAAGGAGGCATTTTGGACGTTTTTGGAGCATAAAAGTGAAGAAAACGGCAAAGTCTCAAAAATCGGCTAAAAGTTACCTTTGACGGCGTCACAATTTACCCTGGACGGCGTCATGCCTTGGCAAGAAAAGTTGGACGTGAAATTTACTCATGATAAGCCAGTGAAAATAGCATGTGAATTCTGACGGCGTCACGCTTTAACTTGATCAAGGGCGTCACGGCTTAAATCAAAAGGGGACGGCGTCACGTTCAAGGTTCGACGGCGTCAAGCCTTGATAAGCCAGAATGGATTTTGGAAGAGCTAAAGAGGGACGGCGTCAAGAAGGTCATCCGGGAACCCTAGAAGCGGCGAGGTGACGGCGTCACACTCCATAACGTGACGCTGTCAGATCCAAAAATCTATATATAGTTTTCTAATTTTTTGTCATGAGTGGGGAACTTTGTGTGTGGAATTTTGGGAGAAAACCCTAAGACGATTTTAGCTTCTTTTTCAAGGCTTTTTGCCTTGAGATCTTCCATGTTACATTGAAGATAAGTTATCAATTAATCATTCAATATGTCTATGTGTTGTTTGATTTTATCTTATTCTTGTCTTTTGATTAACATGTTAGGCTAAATTTATCTTGTGTTTGCTTAGATCTAATGAAACCTAGCTATTGATTATTGGTTATTAGTGTGTTGTTAGTTGTATTGGATGATTGTTTATCTATGTTAGGCTTAAGAAAACTGGCTAACTTCCTATTCGGTAACTTGCTTGAACGTCTTAAGAAACATGAACCAAAGGCGTACTAAAGGTTTTTATGGTTGTATTTAATGCACAAGCGAATTCTAGTGATCCCATGTTAGGAGCTTCCTAGCCGGCTCGACATAGGAGTGAAGTAGGAGCTTGTAGAGTTGGGGAAGTACGTACGCCACCCCACGAATGGTATTAAGGAATACACCCGTCATCCACGCAACTAATACACACTAATTAACCGGTAAAAGATAGTTAGGGAGTAAGGAAATCTAAGTAAACACATTTCTCTACATATAAGTTTCCACCAAACTTTTCATTTTTGTTATTTTATTTTATTTGCATTCGTAGTAATTTGGGTTAGTTGACTAGCAACTAATTCCGCCCACTCCTTCAAACCCGAGATTTTATTTGCTTTCATAAAAATTATAAAAACATAAAAAAGAATCTTCCTCAACCCTTAGACCTAATTAGAGTAGTCTTTCATACCTAACGAACACTATTCCCTGTGGAGAACGATCAATCCCCCGTACTTACCACTACACTATACTACATCGGTCAGGTACACTGCCTGGTGGGGTTGTAAGCCTCTTGAGATCCCTCGAGAGGTAAAACCTGTTGTAAGGTTACAAAACCACGCATCAAGTTTTTGGCGCCGCTGCCGGGGAATAGTTATTGTTTAGGTTGAATTGTTATTTCTATTAGGTCTACTCACTAGATTCCTTTCTAGTGAGATTTTTTATTTTATTTTTCTAGGTTTTCTTTAGTCTATCTTGTTTCTTTGTACTTTTGTTTGTGATACCTTCCACTTACCTCATGAGTAACATTGGTCATTTGATCCCTGTTATTCGTGTTTTTCGCCGTGCAAACTTTCAACTACCCGTTCCCGCCCCCATCATAGAAAACAACAACCTTTCACCCGACCATCACTTTGATAACAATTCTGAGATGGAGGAGTCTGACCATGAGAATGACTATGTTAGTCCGTTTTACTACTCAGACTCCGATGAGGATACCGGTAATGGAGAAGTAGTTAACGAGGAATGGGGAAAAGAGGAAGTTGATCCCTTTAAGTATGTTGATCCTAGGACTAAGATCAAAAAGGATAGCCTCTTTAACATGCAATTCCCGTGTAAGATTGGTTATCATGATTTTTATGCTTATCTTAACTCATCTTTGCCTATGAACATTATCTCTCGCGCTAATTATAATAAAATCATGGTAGATGAGCTAGAATATCAAGGTGATAACATCGTTGCTAGGACTAAGCCACTACACGTATTCGTTGGAAGTTTTGTGTATTTGGTGGATTTTATGGTTATGGAGAGCTTAGGAGAATTCATTGATAACAAATTAACCCAAGTCATTTTTGGAGAACCCTTCAAAAGGTTGACCAACCTTGACGAAAAACTTGTGGACGGGTTAATTACATTCTCGGATGGGGATGAAGATTTTGTCTATCAAATGCCCCGAGCACATCCTAGGTTTAAGAACTACCCCATTGAATCTTGCAATAGAATTATGCCTATCGACTTGTTAAGTGAGAATGATAAGGGGAAGGGGCTCAAATACCCACATGAGAAAAATAAGAGATATTATCATGGATGTTTGGAGCTAAATGATGAATACAAGAAAGATGAGGCAACAATTAGATGGCTCACACTCGGGTACGTGAGCATAAGCGACACTAGATAGAGTGACTTTGAGTCTAGCTACAAGACTCGTTAATAAAGAAAAGCGCTTCTTGGGAGACAACCCAATATTTATTTGCTTTGTGTGTTTATTTATTTGTTTGTTTGTTTTTATTTGTTTCCGTATGTGTGTTTAATTTTTATTAGTATTGATTCATGTTCAAAACTAATTTGTGAAAATGCTTTATTTTGTTTTTAACTTCGTCTTAACTACATATAAAGGTATTTTGCAAAAGTTAAGTGTAAGGGAAATCTAAATCGGTTTATTAGAACACAAATTAACATGAATCGTAATAATAATAAATTAACATACATATTCGTATTTGTTTGAGTCAAATGCTTGTATCGAGTCATAATGATGTTTTGCAGGATTTCCAGGAAGTAAGGTAAAGGTTTTTCCAGAAATTTTCCGGAAACTTAAAATGAAAATTTTTGTCAGGTCATTTCTGACGGCGTCAGGGTTTATAACCTGACGGCGTCAGATTTAATTTTCAGAAATTTTTGAAAGTTTTGTTTTTAAAAAAGTTTTTATTAAAATCTCCAACTTATAATCTCCAGGAATCTGCAAAATTATCATTCCACAAGCATTATATCCTTATATATAGATTTTATCCCGCCGATGTTATGCAGGTTTTCGTGTTTGTTTTCTCAGGTTTAACAGGTTATTTTGGACAAGGAAATGTTTTGAATCAAGCTTATGGCGATGCATTAGTCATGGAGCTTCAACATTACTTTGGAAGAAGATTTAACCGTGTTACTTCATTATCCACCGAGCGAATCAGGGGAGTATTTGATTTCATTCTTTTACTTTATGCTTTTACATTTGTTATTTGAACATTGGGGACAATGTTCATCTTAAGTGTAAGGGGAGGGTAAAAGTACGATTAGAGAATGCTCTTACGCTTGATTTTTGTTTGTTTAATAGTAGATGTGTAATAAAACTGAGAGAAATACTTGTTAAGGTAATTTTAGTGCCAAATTTAAAATTTTTTACAACATATAGGAGTGAAACTTTGATCTTAATGAGCGTCTCACGGATAGGAGTTATATGACTAGCACAAAAACCGTACTACTAAAAAATTTTCCACCCCCAAATATGTGAGGTTCACCCCTAGAATTAGTAGGAAAAGCATTTATGCTATGATGTGTGTACCGGTAGCACTTAGATTCTAGAACTTGCGTTAGGACCATTCCGAGGCCACAAGTGAGACTACATTCGTGTAGTTAGATTTACTACATGATAAGAGGCATTAGGATTAACCCATTGTTTTACACCTGTGTTTTTGTTATAATTACATTGGCTACATTGGTCAAGTAATTCTCCCACACCCTTTGCGTTGTACTCATTTTTAGTACACGATACCCCTAGTACACCCCTCAGAGCCTATCTTTTCGTTTCGACCTTTAAGCATTTTACTTAAAGGAAGAATTTGTTACACCCCACTAAAATGTACACCCAAATCGCCTTAGCCTACCTTGTATGCACTCATTTTTAGTGCATTATTGTGACAACATTTGTTTAAACCCAAGTTAATTATCTAATTGATTACATGGTTGCTAAGTCGAGTCATATCCTTGTACATATTGTTTTGGGACGATTGGGACTCATGGGTAAAGTACTAGTGTAATGGAGTAATGGGGAAGAACATTATTTATTACCCCCATATGTGCTAAATGTTTTAAAAGTACTCCAAGTTTTTCAATTATCTTAATTCGAGTCATTAAAATAGTTATTTGTAAAGTTATGTAAAAGTTCAAGTGTAAGGGGAATGCAATGCCCCTATGATATATTATTTTGGATGGTAGGGCAAAAGTGTATGCAAAAAAAAAAAAAAAAAAAAAAAAAAAAAAAAAAAAAAAAAAAAAAAAATCGAAAAATCAAGAAAATTACAAAAAAATGAGAAAAAGAAAAATAGAAAAAACATACGGACTACCATCCCGTTTCATTTTATGTTTATTTTATGTTTTTGTTATTTTGTTATTTCGTTTCTAGCTTAAGATCGAGTCTAGTCTTGGCTTAGCAACATTGTATAGTACATGTAATTGATCAAGATCTTTAACTCGCCACCAGTAAAATATCCCTTATCCAACAAAACCGTGTTTTCATTTTCCCTACACCTAACGTTACAACCCATTTAAAAGCCCTCTATGATAGTTTATCTTAGGTGCTTACGCCTAGTGGAGGAGGTTTTCGATCCTTTCCCAAGCCTATGGTAATCTATTTGCTATGACAGGTAGTGAGAGATATTATCCGTTTTCATTTATGAGATTTATTTTGATGACACTTGAGAGATGTGAGTATCTAAACACTACTTGTGAGGTGCTAGTTTGTAATCTCCGTGCTTATTATGATTAAAGTGGAACGAATATTTGTTGTAATTACTTTTATGTTAGCATTAAATGACCCCTAACTTGTATTTTGATTAGAATAAAAGCGCATTTGCTTGAGGACAAGCAAATCTCAAGTGTAAGGGTATTTGATGAAGCGAAAAGTGTACCGCTTTTAAGGAGTCATTTAAGCCTTAAATCGTATTTATTTGATCAAATATTGCCCTAAATCGTTCCTTTTGTCATTTTAGGTACTTTTGAGGAGAAATCTGGAAAAGGAGGCATTTTGGACGTTTTTGGAGCATAAAAGTGAAGAAAACGGCAAAGTCTCAAAAATCGGCTAAAAGTTACCTTTGACGGCGTCACAATTTACCCTGGACGGCGTCATGCCTTGGCAAGAAAAGTTGGACGTGAAATTTACTCATGATAAGCCAGTGAAAATAGCATGTGAATTCTGACGGCGTCACGCTTTAACTTGATCAAGGGCGTCACGGCTTAAATCAAAAGGGGACGGCGTCACGTTCAAGGTTCGACGGCGTCAAGCCTTGATAAGCCAGAATGGATTTTGGAAGAGCTAAAGAGGGACGGCGTCAAGAAGGTCATCCGGGAACCCTAGAAGCGGCGAGGTGACGGCGTCACACTCCATAACGTGACGCCGTCAGATCCAAAAATCTATATATAGTTTTCTAATTTTTTGTCATGAGTGGGGAACTTTGTGTGTGGAATTTTGGGAGAAAACCCTAAGACGATTTTAGCTTCTTTTTCAAGGCTTTTTGCCTTGAGATCTTCCATGTTACATTGAAGATAAGTTATCAATTAATCATTCAATATGTCTATGTGTTGTTTGATTTTATCTTATTCTTGTCTTTTGATTAACATGTTAGGCTAAATTTATCTTGTGTTTGCTTAGATCTAATGAAACCTAGCTATTGATTATTGGTTATTAGTGTGTTGTTAGTTGTATTGGATGATTGTTTATCTATGTTAGGCTTAAGAAAACTGGCTAACTTCCTATTCGGTAACTTGCTTGAACGTCTTAAGAAACATGAACCAAAGGCGTACTAAAGGTTTTTATGGTTGTATTTAATGCACAAGCGAATTCTAGTGATCCCATGTTAGGAGCTTCCTAGCCGGCTCGACATAGGAGTGAAGTAGGAGCTTGTAGAGTTGGGGAAGTACGTACGCCACCCCACGAATGGTATTAAGGAATACACCCGTCATCCACGCAACTAATACACACTAATTAACCGGTAAAAGATAGTTAGGGAGTAAGGAAATCTAAGTAAACACATTTCTCTACATATAAGTTTCCACCAAACTTTTCATTTTTGTTATTTTATTTTATTTGCATTCGTAGTAATTTGGGTTAGTTGACTAGCAACTAATTCCGCCCACTCCTTCAAACCCGAGATTTTATTTGCTTTCATAAAAATTATAAAAACATAAAAAAGAATCTTCCTCAACCCTTAGACCTAATTAGAGTAGTCTTTCATACCTAACGAACACTATTCCCTGTGGAGAACGATCAATCCCCCGTACTTACCACCACACTATACTACATCGGTCAGGTACACTGCCTGGTGGGGTTGTAAGCCTCTTGAGATCCCTCGAGAGGTAAAACCTGTTGTAAGGTTACAAAACCACGCATCAATAACTATTATGCACCTTTTTTTTTGTGCATCACAGTTATAAATTTTGGTGCGTCATAGTTATAACTAAATTTTATAACTGTGATGCACTAAAATAAAAAGGTGCATCATAGTTACAAATTTTTGGCGGGAAAATTTTTGGCCTGGAAAAAAAAAATTGTCCAAACAAAAAAAAATTTTTGGCCTGGGAAAAAAAATTTCTGGGGGGGGGGTCGGGTGGGGGGTGGGTTTTCAAATTTTACCCTGAAGTTTGAGATGTTTCAAATCCTACCCTATAACTTTTTTTCTCACTTTTCTTTCTAATTACACTTTTCTCTAGAACCGGACCCTATATATATATATATATATATATATATATATATACACACTAGTTGTCGAAGCCCGCCCGATGGGCGGGCATGCTTTGTAATTTTCCTTTTTTAATTTACACGCTCTTTACTGTAATTGTTAATTACTGAGACACATAAAAAACGAATCTTGGATTACTTAGCGATTAGCAATTGTCCAAGTTCTTTATATTCATGCTTTGTAATTTTTTTCTTTTGTAATTTTCACGCTCTTTATTATAATTGTTAATTACGGAGAGACATAAAGGGCGAATCTTGGATCATTTAGCGATTAGCAATTGTCCATATTCTTTATATTTGGTTTTCTTTTGTTTTACATTGTCATTATTAGTGTATTTTTAGTTCCTGGACAAACTATTATTTTGAATGCCAAGATGATATGGTTGTTCACGAGATGTTAAACGAATGAACAAGAAAGATGGAATAGACGTGTACAACTTCATTAACTCTGTTAGAGGAGTATGAAAAGAAGAAGGTGATAATGAATGTGAAGGTGACAATGAGTGTTTATGAGGTGATCTCGACCATTGTGAACATTATTAAATTTTCGATTTAAGGAAAAACTAAATCTGACGACCCTCAAACCCGATGGGCCGGCATGACTTGTAATTTACGTAAATATGGTTATGCTATTGTTATTTATGTACAATTTAGTATTAGTTGATGTAAATTTTTAAGTTAGTCATGGAAGGATATCAGTTGTCTTGTATAGTTGTAACTTTATTTTATAATTTACGGATATCAGCTATATTGTATAGTTATAATTAACATATGTTGGTTGATGTTTGTATAGAAATGCCTCTGGAGTTCGTTTTGGTTTTGGACGGGGATACATTTCCCTTATCCTAGGTATTTTAATGATTGCATTAGTTGTTTATTATTTTGTAATGTTTTTTATTTGAAATTTTTATTGTTTAATTGTATGATATGATTGTTTGAGTGGTTGATTGTTTGGTTGTTTGTGTGGTTTTAAATTGAATCGCCGGTTTAAAATACTAATGGTTTAAGATAATTGTTGATATTTTTGAACGTGATTGTATTTTTTTATTATTTTTTTCTTTTTTTAAAAGTCATAATGCACATAATTCGTAAGAGGGGTTATGAATTTCATAAGGTTGGTTTATATCTAATTTAGTTACCAATGCATCAGCTGCATGCAACTACATACCTTTAATTTTTTGTACAATATGTTTACATGAATTATACATGATACACATTTTCAATGCATGTTGAATATGTATAGAGTGTTGCATTAACAAAATAGGTAATCATTACATCTAAATTTTTTTAGGTTGATTTAATTTTTAACCATTTAATAAGGAATGTATATGTGGTTTTCAATCTTCCGGTAATTAAAAAAACAAACAGACGCATCAGCATCATCCGATAATTTCCTGAGTTCATAAAAGGTTTTTTTTTTTTTTTTTTCTTTTTTCTTATTGTTTTAATACACAGCATGAATATTGAGTTACTTTAAGAGTATGTGTTTGTAGATTATTTATTTAAGTTTTAAGTTGTTAGTTAATATAGTATTATAATGTCATTAAAATAAGGTGTTTCGTCAGATCAGGGATTGGTTGTAATTAGATTTCTTATTTAATTGTAAGATTTTGATATTGCATGTAGGATATGTTGTTTAGTTTAAGAAACCCCAAATGTTGTAGTGGGGTAGTTTAACGTGAAATTAGGCATTTTTTGTACATGGTAAGTGATTTGTTTATGCATATAAGTCACTTTTTTATGTGTGTAACATTATGTTGTATTATGTGAATGGTTTTAGTATAGTACAATTTTGTTTCCTTTTCCATTCATATTGATTATAGATTGCGATAGGCATCATTTTATTTCTTGAATTTTTTTAGCTTATATATATCACAAATTACAGATAATGTTCGTTTACTTGTATTTCATTGTGAAAGTTGGGGTGACTTACCCAATGGGCGGCCGTGCCTTGTAATTTTTCTTTTGTAATTTACACGCTCTTTATTATAATTGTTATTTAGTAAGACATATAAAAAACGAATCTTGGATTATTTAGCGATTAGCAATTGTCCACGTTCTTTATATTCATGCTTTGTAATTTTGTCTTTTGTAATTTTCACGTTCCTTATTATAACTGTTAATTACGAAGAGACATAAAAAACGAATCTTGGATCATTTAGCAATTAGCAATTGTCCATGTTCTTTATATGTGGTTTTCTTTTGTTTTACATTGTCATTATTAGTGTAACTATTATTTTGTAGTTCTTGGATAATAAGTTGTTTTAGTTGAAGCACTATTGTTTCTCCATCTTTTAAACTATAATCGACGGAAGAATTTTTCTGGTACTGCTGTTCAATCTCTTTCGCAATTTGACCATCATTGGTTGTAATGCTCATAATATTACCATCATTATTACTAAAGCCTCAAACACGCGTGCTAACAGTTTGTTATCAGTTAGATGTCCAGCTTGTTAAAAAAAAAATGGAGTAAACTTTTAAATACGGTAACTTTAGCTTCAAGATTGAAAAAGGTGATATTTGTTCAACTCTAATTAACTAAAAATGCAATAGCACAACTTGTCGACATATCATAAATTTCCCTTTTTAATAAACAAATAAATAAAGTATTATAACAAACCATCCCTTCGACTTAAATCAAGCTCAAATACTGAAGACATATAAAGCAGGTCAGGAATGCTGCGCACGAACCATCCCTCTTACTTAAATCAAGCTTGAAACAATGTTCAACAAAACACAGTTAAATATTTGGCCCTAAATATTTAAGTTCCATTCAATACATTGTGTTCACTAAATCAAATATAACTGAACTTAAAATATATGCACAAACTATGGCATGCGTTGAACTTGTGAGTACCAAAACAGAAGGGAAAACCATCACAACAAATAAGAATCAACTATGAACTCAATAACTACACAAGCTGATCCGATACACTAATATAATTAGAAAGCAAAAGTAATTAATCAACGCAAGTGTCACTTAAGTTTTTGTGGTGAACACACGAGACAAAACTGCTGCTACATAAACAATTTTACATTTTTAACCACTTTACCATCAGACTGTGTTGTCACTACTATGACCCATACCGTAAGCATACCGACCGGTACCATCAGAGGCAGCTGTTAGCCTCTGGCATCCACACCCCTTTCACTGGAGGACCGATGGTTCAAGCCTCAACAACCCCATCAACTAATAGTCTTGCTTCTTGGGACATTCCGATGCCCTGTGCCCCGACCGCCAACAGTTGAAACATGGACCCGCAGAAGCTCTGTAATTCACATGTTGTTTCAGTTTATACTTTATCAAGTTAACATCCTTAACCCTTTAATCCAAAATTAATACATTATTGTAAAAAATCGTCCTTTTAATCCTTACAAAATGTTAGCTTTGTAATAAAAAAGAATGCAGTTTGTAATCCATAATAATTCATTAAATTCTTATACAATGCACTTTATAATGTATAATACCTGTCCCTATTTCCGGACAATAAAGCGTGAAGTTTGTCAATCACCAATCAACCAATCACTTCCACCAGTTCTCGACCCTCCACTTGACCAGCTACTGCCACCAGTCCTTGAGCCACCACCTCTACCACCACCCCTACCACCTCGTCTGAAGTTACCTTCATCACCTGCTGAGAATCGATTACAACCATAACCACCACGAGAACCACCTTACCTTATTCCACCTCGTGAACTTCTCTCCCTGTTTGAAAACCTATCATAGAAGTCACTTGCTGGGCCATCGTCTTCCGATACAGGCAACTACAGGTGGCACCCATTAATAGCATAAGAAGGTTTCAAATTCTACTAATTCACTAATGAATGGGCATTCAGATTATATTTTATCTCTAACAGGTCAAACGGGTAAAAATTCTAAAAAGTAAATGGGTAAAATGGTCAAAATTTAGGTATAATCTACCACGCATAAAGAACTTACCCGGTGTGAATTCCGGGCAGCAGCAGTGAGATGAACGAACAAAAGATCAAGTTCCAGTAGGCCACCGTGGCTCATTGTGATTGACCACATTCCATCAATATGATGCTCTATTGCAGGAAGAGGAACGACGGACCCTGCAAATGATTTCAGATAATGTCAGTGATTTTGAAGGGGGAAAATGGAAAAGGCATGTCTTTAAAACCATATAAAACATACCTGTCGTTACATTAAACGCTTTTCCACAAGCTGCTGTTCATGATAAACCATCAATTGCATATTTAAAAATCAGACTATTTGGAGTGAATCCAACTTTCTGCATCCTGTTCTGATATTCCATCGACTTACCAAAATCACTAACCACAAGGAGATTAATAAGAAACTGACCAGTAGTATCATAGTAATTAGCAGTAGATTACAAACCAAAAATTCACTGTCATTAGTAGATGTTTGGCAAAGAAGCAACCCGTTTCAGGAGGCTTTGATGAAAACGTTTCTTGGAATGAAAGATAAAGAAGGGTTAGGAACACCATAAGCATTGTGGTTTAGCGAGATGAAATGAATGATGGTGTTATCATCTTGAAAGAAACCTGAGGTGCTTTTGTGAGACTGACATTGCATGTGCGAAAAGAAGGGGTTTTTGATCCACTCAAGGCTTTGGCTGGAAGGAAACGGAGGTCTTGGTTCCTTGCCACATCTCTAATGTCATGCTTCATCTCAAAGTTCTCAGGGAACTTCTCCACGTCAAAATCCCTTTGATCAATCATGGTCATCAAGCAGCGTCTTTTACTCTGTAATTTGGAAATGAGGAAGCTATATAAGAACACGCAAGCAATGACACACAAGCACACTCTTAAAAAAAATATAATCAGATTGTGTTTCGCTTAAAAAGATATCAATCTTGAAATCCTAAAAAGTTCCCAACGCTACTGATGCAAAATTATTTCACAATACTTATTAACTTATTACGAACCGATCATGATATTATTCAGTAAAAGATAACATTAACTGAAGTGACATGAAAAACATGAGATAAAAGTTACCTTTCTGACATCTGAACTGCCCGCAAACTCGAATCTCTCAAAATCTATTTCTTTAGTATGGGAATCAGAATCACATCCATCTGCGACTTCCGTATCATCAAGATTAAATCCAGTATCACATATTAACCCAACATCTAATTCCACATTTGTTGGAATTATATCACTTATTAATCCAAGCATCACTTAAAACTGAATGATCAATATAAGACGTGTTTACCATGAAAAGCAGGATTGTTTTATATCCCATTGGTGGTTAAACCAAGTTTGTTACTTGAAAATGGGCCCTTTGGGGTTATACATTAGCGTCACCGGGTGAAACATGTTGGATCAGGAAAAAAAAAAAACCTTAGCTGTGAAATACTGAAATGGATTAATCAGGTTGAAGGTACCAAAATGTTTATAGTCTATGTTCAAAAAAATATCCTTGACCAGTTTACCCAAACCTACAATATATTCTGTTCATAATATAGTTTTTCAGAGATACAATTTCACATGTTGTTGATTGGTTATGAACAACATCAAGTAGTAACCAAAGTTAAGGCAAAAGTTGAGTATAAGGAAAAAATTGTCATTTCTTTAAAAAAAAAACATAAGCTTTTCAAATAAGCTAAGCCAAACACCCCCTATAAATGCAGTCATTTATTCTCAAATATCCTAAGAAGGTGACCAAAAAATTTCTAAGATGTGTGCAGTCAGCATTATATAACGCATGGATAATAAAAGCACACGTACGCAGGTGCACGCGCACACACAACTTGAAATGTACTGGGACTCAAGTTTTCAAACAGAAAATGAAAAAATAACAAAGATACATGGTGAAAATAAGTAGCAACACGTTCCTGCTTGAGGTACCCTTCTTCAAATGCATATAATATCGGCATGAAGAAACCATTCAAATTGAACTTAAAACGTATTTCAGCCTGCATTGGACACAACAAATATTCACAATCTAACTTAAACCGTATTTCAGCCTGCATTGGACACTACAAATATTCACAATCTAACTTTATTCAGCTAATGGTTGAATTGATGTCTTGTTTAAAGAAATGAATCACAAAAACTGGCCAAGTACCTCAGATCCATTGTGATGTGTGTGAAACTTAACCCATTTTGTAGAAACACTTTACTCCCGACCACTCGACCAGTCTGTCAAAAACATGGCAACACAAAAATTATACTCATTTTGCAATCAAACACAGTAGTTATTTGTTAGAAAAATAGATTGATGCCTGGCCTTATTTGGACAGTGATACAGATGACCCATTGCCTACCCATCTTGCCGCCTCTACACGACACTATGTCCCAACAGGCAAAGTTGCAGCAGATCTTGTGGTACAGATAATGAATATATAACCCTGAGTTGACATATCCATAAGCATATAGGAAGTGCGAGCATACCTAGGTCAGAAGAGATACTGGTAAAAATATGTTCTGTACTAAAAGTATCATGAACACTGCACTCTCATTTCTTGGAACCTCGTTTGTCAAGGCTGGTACTTTTAGCAAAATAATGGCTTAAACGGTGTTGATTTTATAACCTTTTAGACTTTGCTATTATATGTACAGCTTGACAAACACTGATTTTCATTTATTACATTTCGCAAACCCAACAATCAGATAATTTTCTCCAAAGCGCAATCCAAAACACCCTGATAATCCCACAAATAACGGTTATCGTTCACAACATTCAAACTGATTCAACATTATACCTGAAGAAACTTTGTTGCACGCAAAGGAGACGGATTCGGAGGTGGCCTATTGGTTGAATTATTTCCAGCTTGATCAGCCATCTTCTTCACTTACTGTATCCAACACGAATCAAATTTAAATAATTAGTACTATTGCGAAACATCAAATCTCAAATTTTTAAACACAAATCATAATCACTCAATTTAATCACCAACATTTAATCTTTTTCACAAATCATCAAAAACCCATTTAAAGATGCAGCTCTTTTTTGTTTTTCATTTTTCACAGAAAAATATGATTATTTGTGCAAATAACTAAAGACAAGTATAATGGTTTGTAAGTAAGTATTCACATGTTTAGATTAGAAAGCTTGTGGATTAGATTGCCTAATGTGAAGATAGGAAAAGACCAAGTGCGAGGTACAGTTCGACAATCAACTTCATGTTTCGTACTATAAATTACACAACCGAGAAAACTTTAGAGCAGATGCAACAATCTGAACCACCTAAACAGATACTTATTAAACAATTATCATTTGAGATATTTGAAAGGTGGAAACAAATTGTGGTAGGTAAATTAACCACCTTGCATATGAATCATTAGGCGAGGTGTGATTTGAACACTTCCAACAATAGTGCATGTGATGCTACCGGAATAAGCGACACAAATAGTTGAACTACTTTCCCACTCGAAATTGTTAACCGGCTGCGATCTATATGTACAAAACATTAATAAGGCCAGATAAAAATTATAAATCTCCTTAAACTAAAGATCTGAGATTATTACCTATTGTTATCCCATATATCAACTTGCGCACCACCAGGTGTTGCGAAAAATATCACCTTCCACTGATGGTCCATAGCCCTAAAAAGATCAAAAATATTAAATTGATATTAGAATGATTAAAAATACTGAAGATCGTGTTGTGTACATCAATTATTTTTAATAAGCTCATAATAAACCCATCAAATAAGATTAAACAAACACCCTCTTGAACTTAAACGTCCTAAAATCCTACTAATATCATCTTAATAATCTAATCTGTATAAAAGCCCAAATTCTAAAAAGTAGCCAACTTTCATAACATAACCAACCAATTCAAGATACAAACGCATAGATTAAACTCATCGTAACATAAATACATAAACTAACATATATATTAAATCCAAAATCTAATTAACACATAATAAGGGACAAAATATATATATATATATATATATATATAATATATATATATATATATATATATATATATATATATATATATATATATATATATATATATATATATATATATATATATATATATATATACACCACCAGGCCCCTACTCGCCACTTGTCCAAACATTGTCTTCTTCACCCATCTTCATCAAATGATTTGCAAGAACACCAATCTGAAGTAGAGTTAAAAGATCTGCCAAGAAACACATTTATGACTAAACGTTAGTTGCCTCAGTACTGAGTGACATACCTGATTCATCCGGTTTCAATTTCTTCTTAAGTGAACCCTAACCATGCTCGACCACATGTACCGCTAAGCCACAACCATGAACCGCCAAAATGCCCCCCACAGATTCATTAGCGGGTTTTCCGCAGAGATATCAATAGGTAATCCTATAACAATGCCGCCACAGATCCTTTTCTTATCTGCACATAAAAGAAAATTAGACAGAATCAACTATTAGTTCACATCTATATGTGGCATAAGTCTAATTTTTGTTATGTACCTAATGATTTATGAAAAGAAAACCTAAAGTTAATGATAGAAATAAAATAGTTGAGCATATATTAAGTAGCGCAACTCTAATTTTTGTTCAGCACCTGATGAATTATGAATAGAAAACCTAAACTAATAACATCTTAGCTTCATAATCATTTCATCAAACACTTGGTGTGCATAAATTAATACAATCAAAAGCTAAATGATTACAAAATTCAATATACAAAGATCATACTTAATAAATACTCAATTTAATCAATCACAAGAATAAACCACATCATAAGAACACATATTTATCTTGACAAAAATGTATGCATCACTGGCCATTGACTGCTTCAAAAAATTTGGATCATATTTTCTCTTTGATGATTACCTTCAAATGAGCAACAATAGATGCCTATCACATTATGATGCATTATCTGAAGTAACAGAAAAGGGGGAAATCGTCAATGAACAATTAAAATCAAAAAATCAACAAGCAACTTAAATAAAAACAATGAGGCCCATAAAATCATCATAACCTCAATATTTACCAATGGTTTCATAACCTGATAATTGTTAGCAGTAGCAAATCACAAAGATTCCTAAATACAAAAACCTGGAGCAAGAATACACTTCTAATCTCGTGCGACATGAAAGCATAATCATATGAAAGATTGATCATAATTTCTCGATATGAAAACAGAATCATATGAAAGATTGGAAATAAATTTACCTTACATGAATTTAGATCAGTAACAAATTAGCCAGAGAATCAGAAGTTGTCGATTTCAATATGGCATTACATTTTTATGTTTTATGAACCTGAGATAGAATACACATGTTGTTAACACAGAGAAACAGCTAAACCTCTTCATGAATTGGGAATGAATTCATTGATACGTACCTCTTTTCATCATTAGGGTTGTGAGGAAAAGAGGCGTATGTTTTTTATATGTGATCAGTTTTAAGAAAAAGATATGTAAGTTTTAAAAGAGATAATTACTTGTTATCCTATATAGAGTTTGAGTTACAAAATCTCTTTAAAAAATTGTGGTGGTTCAGTGGTTAACATACCACAAAATATATGCATGGTTTAGAGTTCGAATCTCACCAAATACAAATTTTTAACATAATTTCTGTCCGATTTTTCCTTCAGCAAGAAATGCCAAGTGGCATAGTTTATGATTATGTGGCATTTTTATGATTATGTGGCATTGAGGTGGCATTTATGTGGCATTATCTACGTGTAATGCCTCCTGTTATATATAATGTAGATATATATATATACATACATACATACATACATATATATATATATATATATATATATATATATATATATATATATATATATATATATATATATATATATATTATATATATATATATATATATATATATATATATATATATATATATATATTTTATAGCTCACATTAACGTGGCGTTAAGGGGTTAACGCAGGTGTGTTAATGCACCCTTAAGGCACACACTTCCAATGGTTAACACACCTTAACGCAGTGAAAGTTAAGGTTTAACGCACTTGGTACATTAACCATTGGGAACAAATGAGTTACTATTTACTTTTGAGTCACGGTCAAACATTTATTCCCTCAGGTCAATAATAATGAACTCGATCCCAAATCATTCCAAACATTCCCTTGGTTTCATTTTCTCGAGTCAAACCCTAATCAACAAGTCAATTAGTCAATCCAACACCAAACACAATTCCAAATCAACTACGCTAGTCAATCTAAACCAAACACAAACCGAATCGGACCAATATTATCCATCTGTTTACTTTTGGCGCATTTCCATGGTCCCTTTTCCCACCTAAAGTATTGTGAACCGTTCATATACCTCTCCAGCCTATTTATACCTATCGATTGGAAGACCGTTCATAATCAACCGTTCATATACAACTCCTTTGATATTTTCATTAGATATTATATTTCAAATTTCAATGGCTGAATCCTCTTCAACTCCTGTTTCAAACAAAAACAAACGCCCAATGGATGATTCTCCTCCTCCAATCCCTGAAAAGTTAAAGAAAAATTTTGACATATCCCAAGAAATTTGGGAGAAATGTCATTCTGGCAAGTATGGTACTGAAAAAACATTGATAGAACTTTACAACGAGCGTATAAAGAGGCTGGAAGAAAAGAACAAGGAAGATTGATCCCTCCCAAACCACTTATCTTTTATTTCTCTATCACACAAGTCAACCACTTGTGAATGGCCAACCGTAATAAATGATAAAATATAAACAGCCTCAGAACGAATGCTCGTGTGTAGTGTGAAACCAGGCAAGTGATCACCCGGATCGTTTCCCAACGAGATGTGAATGGAAAACTGTGAAAAGCTAGGATTAGAGTGATTGATGAATCAGATATTTTTGATTTTGCTTTTTACCAATTCTAAATAACAAATGAAAACAGATATACACAGGAAACTTAAACGCGAATAAAAATAAACTAAAACGCGTAACGAGAAAGCTAAAATGGGACAAAAACTAAAATTTATAAAATTTATGAAATTTAAAACCTAAAAATGTAAAATTACTTAAAACTTATTTAAAAACTTAAATTATATTTTTAACACTTTTTATTTAATTATTATTAATTATTAATTATTTAATTATTAATTAAACTAATTAAATTTATAAAAAATACTAAATGAACAAAGAAAAATCTAAAACTTTTTCTAAAAATATTATAAGATGAGAAAAAGCTAAGAAAATTATAAAAATGAAAATTACTTAATTAAAATTTAAAAAGATAAATTCTATTAAATAGAAGCTATCACTTTATTTCTATTTTTAATTTTATTAAGGTCTAAAAATATTTATATATTTTTCCTAGATTAAAAATGACAAAAGAAAATTATGAAAATTGGATTTATATTTTTCTGATTATTTTTCTATTTATTATGATTTAAATACTATTTTAAACTAATAAAAAAGATTAAAAATATTAAAACTATTCAGAAAATTATAAAAATTTACAGATAAATCTAAAATAATATTAGAAAGCTAGGAAAAATAAAAGTGGAAGCTGGCTAAGCCTAAAAAGCAGATTTGGGCTAATAAGCAGTTGTGAATAAGCCCAAAATAAGCTAATAAGCTAGGAAAATTGACCAAATAATCAGGACAAGTTTAAACAACTATAATAAGCTTAAAACAACTGAATAATACAAATAAGCACAAAGGATTAGTAGATTAAGCACTATGGCAGTTGAACAATCTTATGCAGAATTTTCAGAAAATAGCCCAACTTGCAGAGCCAATATAAGCAATAAATAAGCAGAAAAGATGGGATATTATGGGGGCAAAACTTAGCCTATACTACTGGGTATCTAAAAAACACAAAAGCCCTATCAATAACATCCCAATTGGACTCCAATTGAAGCCTAGATCAGCAACTGACAGCACTGGGTTTGAACCTGGATTTTGACTTTTGAGATTTAGAACCACAGTTGACTTATGTGAGATTTCTAATGGATCTAGGCTAATGATGATGATGTTTTATGATAAAATGAAACTATTTCTACCATTCTTAACACTTTCTATATCTAAAATGGGGATTTGGCAACCCAAAACTCCAACAGTGAAACTGTTGAAGTGATTGGTGACCAATTTTGACTATTTATCATATTAGAACTGAATTTTATGACTTATTTAACCTAAATGGACCTAATGTAATCTATTCATGACAAGTTAACAGCAAAACAACAACATGATCACATAATACAGGCTTGATCCAAACAGCCCTTTACAAACTGTTTTTGAGAAATTTCAAATCAAACAACTAAATTAATGAGAATTAAACTAATATTAATCAACTAAGAACATAAATAAACACAGAGATCAACCATTAACATCCATAACTCAAAATTTGTAAATCAAACAAGAAAGATTGCAAGTGGGCTTACATATTGATCCAAGCTAAGTGACAAAGTGAACCAGATCCAGAACTACAATCCTATTGCTCCCATGAGCATTAAACCATATCATCATCCATGTTGCTTCTGTTCCTTTCTTTCTTCTTCTTGGATTTTTATATTTATTTTATTTTATTTTGATTTTTTTTTTATATTTTTGCTATTGTAAATGGAAACTGATTTAGATGATTTAAAAACTTTTAAATGATAATAAGTGAACTTAATTAAGCTTAAATGACCAGGAACTAACACTTTTTAGCAACATTAACTTTGAAGTGAGATTCTAATGAAATATTCCAAAAACTAATTTAGAACTGACAACTTGAAATTAAACTGACAATAAGTTGTTATTGCACTTAAAAGGATTGATTACATAACTTTTTAACTAAAAATTACGATTGGAAACAGAATTAAACTAAATACGACATAACTAAACTACACTAAAAAAACTACACATTTCTTCTCCTGGCTTCTTTCTGCTTTAATAAGAGACTTGTTGGACTCAGTGGGTCCCAAGGGTCAAATCCCATCATTAAAATGGGCCGTTGGATGAGTGAGGCTCAATCTCAGCCGCTTGCTTGTTTTGGCGGGAAAATTGGCTTTGGTTGCTTATAGCCGAATTTTAGCATTTAAGGAAGTTTGGCTGTTTGTGGAGGTGGAGGGATAAGGTGGTGATAGTGGGTGGCCAACTGGGGTGTGAGGTGGAGGTGAAAACTGTGGACTGGTATGGTAGCAGTGGTGGTGGTTTTGTGGGAGGGAAAAGAGACGGGTCAAACCTTGGTTTGACCTGGGATATTTAGTAAAAAGGTGTGGGCCGGGTTAAAGGTTTAGGTAATGGGCTTGGATAATGGGGTTGGATTATTTAGTGTTGGGTTGGGTAAATGATAAGGATTGGGTTTAGTGTATTAGTTTGATCCGGATTGGTTAGATAATTTAGCACAAGGACCAAACTTGTAATTCTGCATAGTTGAGGGGCTGAGATGTAATTATTCCAAAGTGTCTTCAAGGACCTAACCTGCAACATATTATAAACCAAGGACCATAAATGTAATTATTTTCCATTTTAAATTTCCAAGGACCTATTTTGCCAATTTTTAAAAGTTCAGGGACCTAAGTTGTCATTTTTGCAATTTAAACTTTCAAGGACTAAGTTTGACAATTTGGTGATACTTCAGGGACTGAAAATGACAATTGTGTTAAACTTTGTGTGTTTTTCACTTGTTTTTCAATCTTTTGTACCTGAATCACATAAAAACACATTTTCATGATATTTGTACCATTTTGTGAGTCATTTGTGTGTTTTTGGTCGTTTTGTGGGTTTAATCAATACTAAATATATGTGTATTTAGACACATATCAAATCCCCCACACTAAACTATTGCTAGTCCCTAGCAATCTTTTATGAAAATTTAATGGATTTCATCTCTTTACCAAAAGCCATTACTTCTGGAGTAGCCAATTGTTTCAGTTCAAGTAAGAACTTTGGTACAATGATAACCAAATGATTTTTAGCAAACCATCAGCTGTCAACGGTTTTGATTTGTCTTTACCAGAAGCCGTTTGCTTCTGGACTAGCCAACTCTTAGATAAATTATCACTATTATCTTTGGTGAGGTGATTACCAATCATGGTTTTTCTACTGCCTTTACCACAAGCCATAACCTTGCGGGCTAGCCAACTCTTTACTTATAAGGATATGGTGAGTCGAATACCATACAATTTTCGGCAAATTGCAAGCCATCAACGGATTTGATTTATCTTTACCAAGAGCCGTTTGCTCTCGGATTAGTCAATCCTTACGTGTGTTAGACATGGCGGACTGATAACCATTTATTACGTTCTAAGTGAGAAAAAATTTTAAAATTTTGGCTAAAATGGGGGTACTAGATGATACATTTGGTCAAATTCGCAAGAATTCCCCCCACACTTAGAACTGAATATTGCCCTCAATATTCAAAGAACCGGTTTGTTAAACCAACACTTAGAACGTGAAAGGGAAATACTAATAGCCTTTTATTTCATATACACTTTTTTTTTTTTTTTTCTTTTTTTTTTTTTTTTTTTTTTTGAAGGTATATACAGCATGTGGGGCATCTCCCCCACACTTGGGTGAGACATGGGTGAAAACCCATGTTATACTACTATTTTTGATTACCGAGTCGCTAGCTTGACTCGACCCCGAATTCATTGGTTCATGGGGAAGCAAGTGGAACAAAAAATCTCCATCGGACTTTCGTTCAAGATGTTTGGATAAACACTGAAGTACTTGAAAGTTCCACTCCGATGAGATATACACAGATCCGGCTCACAAATGATAAATGAAAATGCCGGGATCAAAGATAGTGTCTTCATTCCCTAAGGAGTGAAGAACAGGAGAAGTCACCGTGTAGGTGAAGAAAAGAAAGAAAGTCATGATAAAAATCATGACTAACTCATCATCAGTAGAAGGAGAATTCATGATTTCAGCATCATGATTCTCATCATTTAAGCTCGGCTGATCAAGACATATTCTGGGTGGGAGGGATGGGATTTTGATAGCAATCAAATTCTCAGTGTTGAGAATATTTCCCTCCCAGACATAAAGATTTTCTTTGTCAAGATCAAGGTAAAAGTTATCATACTCCGGCGGAGATATGATATGAGTGAGTTCACAGGAGAACTCCTCAAAGGTGAATGAGTCAATATCGGGGAGAGAATTATGAGAATGAGAAGTGGTATTGCCACTAATTTTCTCTCCCATCTGATCAAAACAGAAAGCTTCCATTTCCGGAATAGAATCATCGGAAAATATGTCACTATCCTTTATGGGGATAGGAGATGAAATGGGTTTTTCTTTGAAAGCCTCGATTTTAGAAATGAGAAGATTGACATTCAATAATGTTGCTCGAAGAGCTTCATCTTTGATTTCAGTGTCAATTTCATCATTCTCTTCTCTAAGCTGACTGGCTCAGAAGGAAATTCCTCCATATAAATGATGTCTCCACATGATAAAGTATCATCATTAGTGGAATCGGAGAACATCTCAATATGATCTTTTGAAAAATCAAAAGGAGGAGGGATATCACACATTTGATCAAAAGTTCCCCGTGACTCACTTGGGATTGAGACAAGGTTCTCAACACAAGACTTTATGAATTCGTCCGATTCCTTTTCAGGAACAGTGTTGAGATGCTCATCTCCCATGCTTAGAGAGTTAGTAGGAACCTCGGGTGTGATAACAACAGACTGAGTTTCAACTGATGAACTTGATGAATCATCATCAAAGATATCTTCATCATCACTGTCATCAGGAATGAAAAGAAATTGAGAGCTAGATCTGGCTGCTTTTTCTTTTGCAATTGATTCCTTAATAGATTTTTCAAATGCATCTTGGGAATTTATTTTAGCAGCCCGCTCTTCAGCTAACAATTCTGCCATGGATTTCTCATGTGAATTTTCTTGGGCATTATTAACAGCCGAATCATTAAGTGTATCCACAAAGTTTTGAAGTTTTTGTAATACATCTTCGAAAGATTCTTCAAGAGGTGATGACTGAGGTTGAATCATTTGATACTGTGGAAGTTGGTCCTGATAAGAATGATCAAAATTGTCACAAGGGCCATGCTCATAGACAAGCGGGGTCCTCGTTTGACAATCGGATTCATAATGTGGACCACCACAGTACTCACAACAATACATTTGCTGTGACTGATTCGGCGAATCATAAGGATATTGGTCATAGACAAACCCGTTTCCCGGATTCACAATGCTACAACCATGGCAATTTCCACCATTAGGAAGTCCCCCACACTGTTCACAACCATAGTTGTAAGATGAAGACATTTGGGGCTGTGGAGAGTAGTCGGAGAAATTTGGCGGTTCATTGAAAGAATTTGGATTATAAGTAATTGAATCCCTTGAACCGCAAAACAAACAACTTCCGTCTCGAATATCATTACCACATTGTTCGCATGTACACCAACGACATGGCAAGCCAAAAAGCGGCTCACCACAACCAACACAAGGAATAAAATCCAGAGGTGGGACAAGTGGTGTGCTCTGAGAGCTAGGAATTTCCACCACTTCCGTTATAGTCTCTGGTTTTTGTTTTTGAATAACGTGAAGATTAGGCAAGTCATTCTTTTTAGTTACCGTTCTAAGCTCTGTACGTTTGCTTGACAAACTTTTAACCGTAAATTGTGAAAGGTCAGGATTAATTCTTGACTGTTTGGCATTAATAGCATGTATCTTGGGCTGTGAAGGGCAGTCGGAAGAACTTTGAGAATCATTGATGGAATTAAGCTTTCTTTCGAGGGCTAAATCACACCAATAACAAGATCCGTTAGGTGCATCATTTCCACACTTCTCACACTTCTCACTTGAAACAACGAAGATTATCACCCACTGGACCTCTACAACGAAAGCAGCAATAGCCCAGTGACGACATAGAAGAAAGGTATAAGAAGTTTTAGAATCAAAATGGATAGAGGGTAAAGGGATAAAGAATCAAAAAGGGTAAGAGGGTAAAGATGAATATTTTTGGGTTTTTGGTTTTTTCAATTTTTTTTTTCAATAAGATCAAAGCACAACACAAGGAACTTAAACCTTAAATCAACCAGCGTACGGTAGCTCTCTAACTGAAAAACGCACAGAGTGGCGGAGAAGCAAAGGTGGGCAATTAATGCTCCTTAAAAACCCACTTCTTTCAGTCCGACAATTTAATGTCAGACTATCCTAGAACCTCCGTTAGAGTTTGTTTATCAATCAAAGGTGAGCCGATATTCGCAAGCGACACAAAGGCAAGTTTTAATCTTTGGTTTGGGAACTTATTATGGTCGTACCCCCAGTTAGGTAGTACTCTGTCTTGGTTCTCGATGGTTAATTTTTATTTGTTATTATTAAAGAAAAAGGAAAATGTTTTTGGGTTTTTAATTTTTATATGATAATTATAATAATAATATATATAGAAAAGAAAAGAAAAATATTTTTGGTATTTTATATTGTTTTTGGAAAATAGGAACTTCTTAGAAGAAGGATCTCGAATCACTAATCGCTAAAACTTACACAACTGTCGCAGCACACCTCCCCGGCAGTGGCGCCAAAATTTGATCCCTCCCAAACCACTTATCTTTTATTTCTCTATCACACAAGTCAACCACTTGTGAATGGCCAACCGTAATAAATGATAAAATATAAACAGCCTCAGAACGAATGCTCGTGTGTAGTGTGAAACCAGGCAAGTGATCACCCGGATCGTTTCCCAACGAGATGTGAATGGAAAACTGTGAAAAGCTAGGATTAGAGTGATTGATGAATCAGATATTTTTGATTTTGCTTTTTACCAATTCTAAATAACAAATGAAAACAGATATACACAGGAAAATTAAACGCGAATAAAAATAAACTAAAACGCGTAACGAGAAAGCTAAAATGGGACAAAAACTAAAATTTATAAAATTTATGAAATTTAAAACCTAAAAATGTAAAATTACTTAAAACTTATTTAAAAACTTAAATTATATTTTTAACACTTTTTATTTAATTATTATTAATTATTAATTATTTAATTATTAATTAAACTAATTAAATTTATAAAAAATACTAAATAGACAAAGAAAAATCTAAAAATTTTTCTAAAAATATTATAAGATGAGAAAAAGCTAAGAAAATTATAAAAATGAAAATTACTTAATTAAAATTTAAAAAGATAAATTCTATTAAATAGAAGCTATCACTTTATTTCTATTTTTAATTTTCTTAAGGTCTAAAAATATTCATATATTTTTCCTAGATTAAAAATGACAAAAGAAAATTATGAAAATTGGATTTATATTTTTCTGATTATTTTTCTATTTATTATGATTTAAATACTATTTTAAACTAATAAAAAAGATTAAAAATATTAAAACTATTCAGAAAATTATGAAAATTTACAGATAAATCTAAAATAATATTAGAAAGCTAGGAAAAATAAAAGTGGAAGCTGGCTAAGCCTAAAAAGCAGATTTGGGCTAATAAGCAGTTGTGAATAAGCCCAAAATAAGCTAATAAGCTAGGAAAATTGACCAAATGATCAGGACAAGTTTAAACAACTATAATAAGCTTAAAACAACTGAATAATACAAATAAGCACAAAGGATTAGCAGATTAAGCACTATGGCAGTTGAACAATCTTATGCAGAATTTTCAGAAAATAGCCCAACTTGCAGAGCCAATATAAGCAATAAATAAGCAGAAAAGATGGGATATTATGGGGGCAAAACTTAGCCTATACTACTGGGTATCTAAAAAACACAAAAGCCCTATCAATAACATCCCAATTGGACTCCAATTGAAGCCTAGATCAGCAACTGACAGCACTGGGTTTGAACCTGGATTTTGACTTTTGAGATTTAGAACCACAGTTGACTTATGTGAGATTTCTAATGGATCTAGGCTAATGATGATGATGTTTTATGATAAAATGAAACTATTTCTACCATTCTTAACACTTTGTATATCTAAAATGGGGATTTGGCAACCCAAAACTCCAACAGTGAAACTGTTGAAGTGATTGGTGACCAATTTTGACTATTTATCATATTAGAATTGAATTTTATGACTTATTTAACCTAAATGGACCTAATGTAATCTATTCATGACAAGTTAACAGCAAAACAACAACTTGATCACATAATACAGGCTTGATCCAAACAGCCCTTTACAAACTGTTTTTGAGAAATTTCAAATCAAACAACTAAATTAATGAGAATTAAACTAATATTAATCAACTAAGAACATAAATAAACACAGAGATCAACCATTAACATCCATAACTCAAAATTTGTAAATCAAACAAGAAAGATTGCAAGTGGGCTTACATATTGATCCAAGATAAGTGACAAAGTGAACCAGATCCAGAACTACAATCCTATTGCTCCCATGAGCATTAAACCATATCATCATCCATGTTGCTTCTGTTCCTTTCTTTCTTCTTCTTGGATTTTTATATTTATTTTATTTTATTTTGATTTTTTTTTTATATTTTTGCTATTGTAAATGGAAACTGATTTAGATGATTTAAAAACTTTTAAATGATAATAAGTGAACTTAATTAAGCTTAAATGACCAGGAACTAACACTTTTTAGCAACATTAACTTTGAAGTGAGATTCTAATGAAATATTCCAAAAACTAATTTAGAACTGACAACTTGAAATTAAACTGACAATAAGTTGTTATTGCACTTAAAAGGATTGATTACATAACTTTTTAACTAAAAATTACGATTGGAAACAGAATTAAACTAAATACGACATAACTAAACTACACTAAAAAAACTACACATTTCTTCTCCTGGCTTCTTTCTGCTTTAATAAGAGACTTGTTGGACTCAGTGGGTCCCAAGGGTCAAATCCCATCATTAAAATGGGCCGTTGGATGAGTGAGGCTCAATCTCAGCCGCTTGCTTGTTTTGGCGAGAAAATTGGCTTTGGTTGCTTATAGCCGAATTTTAGCATTTAAGGAAGTTTGGCTGTTTGTGGAGGTGGAGGGATAAGGAGGTGATAGTGGGTGGCCAACTGGGGTGTGAGGTGGAGGTGAAAACTGTGGACTGGTATGGTAGCAGTGGTGGTGGTTTTGTGGGAGGGAAAAGAGACGGGTCAAACCTTGGTTTGACCTGGGATATTTAGTAAAAAGGTGTGGGCCGGGTTAAAGGTTTAGGTAATGGGCTTGGATAATGGGGTTGGATTATTTAGTGTTGGGTTGGGTAAATGATAAGGATTGGGTTTAGTGTATTAGTTTGATCCGGATTGGTTAGATAATTTAGCACAAGGACCAAACTTGTAATTCTGCATAGTTGAGGGGCTGAGATGTAATTATTCCAAAGTGTCTTCAAGGACCTAACCTGCAACATATTATAAACCAAGGACCATAAATGTAATTATTTTCCATTTTAAATTTCCAAGGACCTATTTTGCCAATTTTTAAAAGTTCAGGGACCTAAGTTGCATTTGCAATTTTTAACTTCAGGACTAAGTTTGACATTATGAATCCTAAGGACCTAATGCATTTAATGATTTAACATCCAGGGACTAGTTTTGCCAATTTGGTGATACTTCAGGGACTGAAAATGACAATTGTGTAAACTTTGTGTGTTTTTCACTTGTTTTTCAATCTTTTGTACCTGAATCACATAAAAACACATTTTCATGATATTTGTACCATTTTATGAGTCATTTGTGTGTTTTTGGTCGTTTTGTGGGTTTAATCAATACTAAATATATGTGTATTTAGACACATATCAAATCCCCCACACTAAACTATTGCTAGTCCCTAGCAATCTTTTATGAAAATTTAATGGATTTCAACTCTTTACCAAAAGCCATTACTTCTGGAGTAGCCAATTGTTTCAGTTCAAGTAAGAACTTTGGTACAATGATAACCAAATGATTTTGAGCAAACCATCAGCTGTCAACGGTTTTGATTTGTCTTTACCAGAAGCCGTTTGCTTCTGGACTAGCCAACTCTTAGATAAATTATCACTATTATCTTTGGTGAGGTGATTACCAATCATGGTTTTTCTACTGCCTTTACCACAAGCCATAACCTTGCGGGCTAGCCAACTCTTTACTTATAAGGATATGGTGAGTCGAAAACCATACAATTTTGGGCAAATTGCAAGCCATAAACGGATTTGATATATCTTTACCAAGAGCCGTTTGCTCCTGGATTAGCCAATCCTTATGTGGGTTAGACATGGCGGACTGATAACCATTTATTGCGTTCTAAGTGAGAAAAATTTTTAAAATTTTGGCCAAAATGGGGATACTAGATGGTACATTTGATAAAATTCGCTAGAATTCCCCCCCACACTTAGAACTGAATATTGCCCTCAATATTCAAAGAACCGGTTGTTAAACCAACACTTAGAACGTGAAAGGGAAATACTAATAGCCTTTTATTTCATATACACTTTTTTTTTTTTTTTTTTTTTTTTTTTTTTTTTTTTTTTGAAGGTATATACAACATGTGGGGCATCTCCCCCACACTTGGGTGAGACATGGGTGAAAACCCATGTTATACTACTGTTTTTGATTACCGAGTCGCTAGCTTGACTCGACCCCGAATTCATTGGTTCATGGGGAAGCAAGTGGAACAAAAATTCTCCATCGAACTTTCGTTCAAGATGTTTGGATAAACACTGAAGTACTTGAAAGTTCCACTCCGATGAGATATACACAGATCCGGCTCACAAATGATAAATGAAAATGCCGGGATCAAAGATAGTGTCTTCATTCCCTAAGGAGTGAAGAACAGGAGAAGTCACCGTGTAGGTGAAGAAAAGAAAGAAAGTCATGATAAAAATCATGACTAACTCATCATCAGTAGAAGGAGAATTCATGATTTCAGCATCATGATTCTCATCATTTAAGCTCGGCTGATCAAGACATATTCTGGGTGGGAGGGATGGGATTTTGATAGCAATCAAATTCTCAGTGTTGAGAATATTTCCCTCCCAGACATAAAGATTTTCTTTGTCAAGATCAAGGTAAAAGTTATCATACTCCGGCGGAGATATGATATGAGTGAGTTCACAGGAGAACTCCTCAAAGGTGAATGAGTCAATATCGGGGAGAGAATTATGAGAATGAGAAGTGGTATTGCCACTAATTTTCTCTCCCATCTGATCAAAACAGAAAGCTTCCATTTCCGGAATAGAATCATCGGAAAATATGTCACTATCCTTTATGGGGATAGGAGATGAAATGGGTTTTTCTTTGAAAGCCTCGATTTTAGAAATGAGAAGATTGACATTCAATAATGTTGCTCGAAGAGCTTCATCTTTGATTTCAGTGTCAATTTCATCATTCTCTTCTTCTAAGCTGACTGGCTCAGAAGGAAATTCCTCCATATAAATGATGTCTCCACATGATAAAGTATCATCATTAGTGGAATCGGAGAACATCTCAATATGATCTTTTGAAAAATCAAAAGGAGGAGGGATATCACACATTTGATCAAAAGTTCCCCGTGACTCACTTGGGATTGAGACAAGGTTCTCAACACAAGACTTTATGAATTCGTCCGATTCCTTTTCAGGAACAGTGTTGAGATGCTCATCTCCCATGCTTAGAGAGTTAGTGGGAACCTCGGGTGTGATAACAACAGACTGAGTTTCAACTGATGAACTTGATGAATCATCATCAAAGATATCTTCATCATCACTGTCATCAGGAATGAAAAGAAATTGAGAGCTAGATCTGGCTGCTTTTTCTTTTGCAATTGATTCCTTAATAGATTTTTCAAATGCATCTTGGGAATTTATTTTAGCAGCCCGCTCTTCAGCTAACAATTCTGCCATGGATTTCTCATGTGAATTTTCTTGGGCATTATTAACAGCCGAATCATTAAGTGTATCCACAAAATTTTGAAGTTTTTGTAATACATCTTCGAAAGATTCTTCAAGAGGTGATGACTGAGGTTGAATCATTTGATACTGTGGAAGTTGGTCCTGATAAGAATGATCAAAATTGTCACAAGGGCCATGCTCATAGACAAGCGGGGTCCTCGTTTGACAATCGGATTCATAATGTGGACCACCACAGTACTCACAACAATACATTTGCTGTGACTGATTCGGCGAATCATAAGGATATTGGTCATAGACAAACCCGTTTCCCGGATTCACAATGCTACAACCATGGCAATTTCCACCATTAGGAAGTCCCCCACACTGTTCACAACCATAGTTGTAAGATGAAGACATTTGGGGCTGTGGAGAGTAGTCGGAGAAATTTGGCGGTTCATTGAAAGAATTTGGATTATAAGTAATTGAATCCCTTGAACCGCAAAACAAACAACTTCCGTCTCGAATATCATTACCACATTGTTCGCATGTACACCAACGACATGGCAAGCCAAAAAGCGGCTCACCACAACCAACACAAGGAATAAAATCCAGAGGTGGGACAAGTGGTGTGCTCTGAGAGCTAGGAATTTCCACCACTTCCGTTATGGTCTCTGGTTTTTGTTTTTGAATAACGTGAAGATTAGGCAAGTCATTCTTTTTAGTTACCGTTCTAAGCTCTGTACGTTTGCTTGACAAACTTTTAACCGTAAATTGTGAAAGGTCAGGATTAATTCTTGACTGTTTGCCATTAATAGCATGTATCTTGGGCTGTGAAGGGCAGTCGGAAGAACTTTGAGAATCATTGATGGAATTAAGCTCTCTTTCGAGGGCTAAATCACACCAATAACAAGATCCGTTAGGTGCATCATTTCCACACTTCTCACACGAACACTTGAAACAACGAAGATTATCACCCACTGGACCTCTACAACGAAAGCAGCAATAGCCCAGTGACGACATAGAAGAAAGGTATAAGAAGTTTTAGAATCAAAATGGATAGAGGGTAAAGGGATAAAGAATCAAAAAGGGTAAGAGGGTAAAGATGAATATTTTTGGGTTTTTTTTTTTTTTTTTTTTTTTTTTCCAACAAGATCAAAGCACAACACAAGGAACTTAAACCTTAAATCAACCAGCGTACGGTAGCTCTCTAACTGAAAAACGCACAGAGTGGCGGAGAAGCAAAGGTGGGCAATTAATGCTCCTTAAAAACCCGCTTCTTTCAGTCCGACAATTTAATGTCAGACTATCCTAGAACCTCCGTTAGAGTTTGTTTATCAATCAAAGGTGAGCCGATATTCGCAAGCGACACAAAGCAAGTTTTAATCTTTGGTTTGGGAACTTATTATGGTCGTACCCCCAGTTAGGTAGTACTCTGTCTTGGTTCTCGATGGTTAATTTTTATTTGTTATTATCAAAGAAAAAGGAAAATGTTTTTGGGTTTTTAATTTTTATATGATAATTATAATAATAATATATATAGAAAAGAAAAGAAAAATATTTTTCGTATTTTATATTGTTTTTGGAAAATAGGAACTTCTTAGAAGAAGGATCTCGAATCACTAATCGCTAAAACTTACACAACTGTCGCAGCACACCTCCCTGGCAGCGGCGCCAAAATTTGATCCTCCCAAACCACTTATCTTTTATTTCTCTATCACACAAGTCAACCACTTGTGAATGGCCAACCGTAATAAATGATAAAATATAAACAGCCTCAGAACGAATGCCGTGTGTAGTGTGAAACCAGGCAAGTGATCACCCGGATCGTTTCCCAACGAGATGTGAATGGAAAACTGTGAAAAGCTAGGATTAGAGTGATTGATGAATCAATATTTTTGATTTTGCTTTTACCAATTCTAAATAACAAATGAAAACAGATATACACAGGAAAATTAAACGCGAATAAAAATAAACTAAACGCGTAACGAAAAAGCTAAAATGGGACAAACAAAATTATAAAATTTATGAAATTTAAAACCTAAAAATGTAAAATACTTAAAACTTATTTAAAAACTTAAATTATATATTTTTACACTTTTTATTTAATTATTATTAATTATTAATTATTTAATTAATTAATTAAACTAATTAAATTTATAAAAAATACTAAATGAACAAAGAAAATTCTAAAACTTTTTCTAAAAATATTATAAGATGAGAAAAAGCTAAGAAAATTATAAAAATGAAAATTACTTAATTAAAATTTAAAAAGATAAATTCTATTAAATAGAAGCTATCACTTTATTTCTATTTTTAATTTTATTAAGGTCTAAAAATATTTATATATTTTTCCTAGATTAAAAATGACAAAAGAAAATTATGAAAATTGGATTTATATTTTCTGATTATTTTTCTATTTATTATGATTTAAATACTATTTTAAACTAATAAAAAAGATTAAAAATATTAAAACTATTCATAAAATTATGAAAATTTACAGATAAATCTAAAATAATATTAGAAAGCTAGGAAAAATAAAAGTGGAAGCTGGCTAAGCCTAAAAAGCAGATTTGGGCTAATAAGCAGTTGTGAATAAGCCCAAAATAAGCTAATAAGCTAGGAAAATTGACCAAATGATCAGGACAAGTTTAAACAACTATAATAAGCTTAAAACAACTGAATAATACAAATAAGCACAAAGGATTAGCAGATTAAGCACTATGGCAGTTGAACAATCTTATGCAGAATTTTCAGAAAATAGCCCAACTTGCAGAGCCAATATAAGCAATAAATAAGCAGAAAAGATGGGATATTATGGGGGAAAAACTTAGCCTATACTAATGGGTATCTAAAAAACACAAAAGCCCTATCAATAACATCCCAATTGGACTCCAATTGAAGCCTAGATCAGCAACTGACAGCACTGGGTTTGAACCTGGATTTTGACTTTTGAGATTTAGAACCACAGTTGACTTATGTGAGATTTCTAATGGATCTAGGCTAATGATGATGATGTTTTATGATAAAATGAAACTATTTCTACCATTCTTAACACTTTCTATATCTAAAATGGGGATTTGGCAACCCAAAACTCCAACAGTGAAACTGTTGAAGTGATTGGTGACCAATTTTGACTATTTATCATATTAGAACTGAATTTTATGACTTATTTAACCTAAATGGACCTAATGTAATCTATTCATGACAAGTTAACAGCAAAACAACAACATGATCACATAATACAGGCTTGATCCAAACAGCCCTTTACAAACTGTTTTTGAGAAATTTCAAATCAAACAACTAAATTAATGAGAATTAAACTAATATTAATCAACTAAGAACATAAATAAACACAGAGATCAACCATTAACATCCATAACTCAAAATTTGTAAATCAAACAAGAAAGATTGCAAGTGGGCTTACATATTGATCCAAGCTAAGTGACAAAGTGAACTAGATCCAGAACTACAATCCTATTGCTCCCATGAGCATTAAACCATATCATCATCCATGTTGCTTCTGTTCCTTTCTTTCTTCTTCTTGGATTTTTATATTTATTTTATTTTATTTTGATTTTTTTTTTATATTTTTGCTATTGTAAATGGAAACTGATTTAGATGATTTAAAAACTTTTAAATTATAATAAGTGAACTTAATTAAGCTTAAATGACCAGGAACTAACACTTTTTAGCAACATTAACTTTGAAGTGAGATTCTAATGAAATATTCCAAAAACTAATTTAGAACTGACAACTTGAAATTAAACTGACAATAAGTTGTTATTGCACTTAAAAGGATTGATTACATAACTTTTTAACTAAAAATTACGATTGGAAACAGAATTAAACTAAATACGACATAACTAAACTACACTAAAAAAACTACACATTTCTTCTCCTGGCTTCTTTCTGCTTTAATAAGAGACTTGTTGGACTCAGTGGGTCCCAAGGGTCAAATCCCATCATTAAAATGGGCCGTTGGATGAGTGAGGCTCAATCTCAGCCGCTTGCTTGTTTTGGCGGGAAAATTGGCTTTGGTTGCTTATAGCCGAATTTTAGCATTTAAGGAAGTTTGGCTGTTTGTGGAGGTGGAGGGATAAGGTGGTGATAGTGGGTGGCCAACTGGGGTGTGAGGTGGAGGTGAAAACTGTGGACTGGTATGGTAGCAGTGGTGGTGGTTTTGTGGGAGGGAAAAGAGACGGGTCAAACCTTGGTTTGACCTGGGATATTTAGTAAAAAGGTGTGGGCCGGGTTAAAGGTTTAGGTAATGGGCTTGGATAATGGGGTTGGATTATTTAGTGTTGGGTTGGGTAAATGATAAGGATTGGGTTTAGTGTATTAGTTTGATCCGGATTGGTTAGATAATTTAGCACAAGGACCAAACTTGTAATTCTGCATAGTTGAGGGGCTGAGATGTAATTATTCCAAAGTGTCTTCAAGGACCTAACCTGCAACATATTATAAACCAAGGACCATAAATGTAATTATTTTCCATTTTAAATTTCCAAGGACCTATTTTTCCAATTTTTAAAAGTTCAGGGACCTAAGTTGTCATTTTTGCAATTTAAACATCCAGGGACTAGTTTTGCCAATTTGGTGATACTTCAGGGACTGAAAATGACAATTGTGTAAACTTTGTGTGTTTTTCACTTGTTTTTCAATCTTTTGTACCTGAATCACATAAAAACACATTTTCATGATATTTGTACCATTTTATGAGTCATTTGTGTGTTTTTGGTCGTTTTGTGGGTTTAATCAATACTAAATATATGTGTATTTAGACACATATCAAAGATTTAAAGATCATTTTGGAGCATCAGAAGAGAGTAGATGCCCGGAACAAAGAAATAGAAGAAACAAGAGAGAAAATAGTTGGTGTTTACAAAAGTATTGAAGATAGTTTATATATTTCTTAATGTATCTTTTGTATAGTTTATATATTTGTTAATGTATCTTTTGTTTATATATTTTGACTATGTTAATGTAAACTTATTTTGACTTAGTTTATATATTACTTAACTTTTCCAATTCATACAAGTTTATGGTATTTGAATGCAGTAATTATTATTAGTTTATGACATCTGTGTTTCCCCTGATGTTAAAGGGGTGTTTGGTTTCTTGGATACTTAGAAGACTATTAAAACTGAAACACCTGATGTAAACTGTGCTGTAATGAAAGAACAACAATGATGAAGCGAAAAGTGTACCGCTTTTAGGGGGTCATTTAAGCCCTAAATCGTATTTATTTGATCAAATATTGCCCTAAATCGTTCCTTTTGTCATTTTAGGTACTTTGGAGAAGAAATCTGGAAAAGGAAGCATTTTGGACGTTTTTGGAGCATAAAGGTGAAGAAAACGGCAAAGTCTCAAAATTATGCTGGAAAGTACCTTTGACGGCATCAAGGATTGGCCCAGACGGCGTCATGGCTTGGCAAAAGAGGTGGATATGAAAATTACTCATGATAAGCCAGAGAATTTTGCATGAAAAATCTGACGGCGTCACCCTTTGAAGTGATCAAGGCCATTACGGTTTATCTTAAAGAGGGACGGCGTCAAGCTCAATTCTGACGGCGTCACCCCTTGATAGGCCAGAGTGGATTTTGGAGCACTAAAGAGGGACGGCGTCAGGAAGGCCATCCGGGAACCCTAAAAGCGGCGAGGTGACGGCGTCAGGATCTATAACGTGACGCCGTCAGCCCTTAAACTCTATATATAGTTTTGCAATTTTTTGTCATTAGTGTGGAACTTATTGTGTGTAACTTTGGAGGAGAAACCCTAAGACGAATTTCTGCCATTTTTAAGGGTTTTCATACCCTTGGATCTCCCATGTTTAATTGAAGATAATGTTCATTTAATCAATCAATATGTCTATGTGTTGTTTGATTATATCTTGTTCTTGTCTTTAGATTAACATGCTAGGCTAGATTTATCTTGTGTTTGCTTAGATCTAATGAAACCTAGCTATTGATTATTGGTTATTAGTGTGTTATTAGTTGTATTGGATGATTGTTCATCGATGTTAGGGTTAAGAAAACTGGCTAACTTCCTATTCGGTAACTTGCTTGAACGTCTTAAGAAACATGAACCAATGCTTACTAAGGTTTTTATGGTTGTATTTAATGCATGAGCGAATTCTAGTGATCCCATGTTAGGAGCTTCTTAGCCGGCTCGACATAGGAGTGAAGTAGGAGCTTATAGAGTTGGGGAAGTACGTACGCCACCCCACGATTGGTATTAAGGAATACACCCGTCATCCACGCAATTAATACACACTAATCAACCGGTAAAAGATAGTTAGGGAGTAAGGAAATCTAAGTAAACACATTTCTCTCCACATAAGTTTCACGACCTTTTCATTTTCTGTTATTTTATTTTATTTGCATTCGTAGTAATTTGGGTTAGTTGACTAGCAACTAATTCCGCCCACTCCTTCAAACCCAAGATTTTACTTGCTTTCATAAAATTATAAAAACACAAAAAGAATCTTCCCTCACCCTTAGACCTATTAGAGTAGTTTTTCAATCCTAACGACACTATTCCCTGTGGAGAACGATCAATCCCCCGTACTTACCACTACACTATACTACATCGGTCAGGTACACTGCCTGGTGGGGTTGTAAGCCTCTTGAGATCCCTCGAGAGGTAAAACCTGTTGTAAGGTTGCAAAACCACGCATCATGTTTTTGGCGCCGCTGCCGGGGAATAGTTATTGTTTAGGTTGAACTTGAAGACCAAGTCAAGTTTCTTATGAAATCCTACGAGGCTCCTAAACCTTCAGGCCAAGTGAACAAAATCACTTCTTCGTGTAAATTATGTAGTGGTCCCCACGACACTCGTGATTGCATGGAACTCCCCGAACAAGCTTTTGCGGACTACGCATCCTCGCGTACCGACGGAGCGGGAGACAAGTGGTACACTTTCAAACCCGAGCCAAACCCCTACGGTGATTCATACAACCCCTCATGGAAAAATCACCCGAACCTTAGGTGGAAACAAAACCAAAACGCACAACAAACCAGTTCTTCCAACCCACCTAATCGTTTCCAATCAAGCGGTTCCAACTCGAACCGTACTTTCAATAACAATCCTTCCAACAATTATGGTAGTACCAATAACTTTGAAGGATTGATGTCTCAATTTATGGCATCTCAAGAAGCTCGTTTGGCCAAGTTTGAAGCCGATTTCAAACAAAAACAAAGCGAGATGACCAATAAGATTGACACTTTGTTGAAAGCCCTCAATGACCGAGAAATGGGAGCACTCCCTAGCAACACAGTCAAGAACCCGAAACTAAACGTCAACGCCATCTCGTCGGTTTCGTCTCCTAGTTCTTGTCCACAATATTATTCGGTCAATTCCATGAGCTCGTGTTTCAAACAAACCCAAGTCGTTCAAAATGACCAAGAAGTTATGACATCCAAATTGGTCAACAACATAGTTGAAATACCTCCCACTCAAAACCTTGACAATGAATTCAAGGAGCTCCACCTTGAAAGTCCGGTTGTTGATGTGTTGGATGAGAAGAAGCTCAAGTTAGGCGAAAAAGGGACCGCCTTCGTTCAAAACAAGCTACCTAAGAAGTTAGATGATCCGGGCTTATTTGTTCTACCTTGCAAGATCGGTAATTCGGAGGCTTATGACACATTAGCCGATCTTGGATCAAGCCTTAACCTACTTCCGTTACCTCTCTACACCTCTCTAAAACTAGGAAAACTTGAAGAGACCGAGTTGATAATAGGTTTAGCGGATAGAAGTGTTGCTTACCCGGTTGGAGTAGTCAAGGACGTGTTAGTGCACATAGGAAAACTAACCATTTTAGCCGATTTCGACGTCCTTGATATGGTTAGCGACCCTACATGCCCCTTGTTGATAGGTAGAGGATTTCTGGCGACCGCTAGTGCTATGATTGATTGTAAGGAATCTAAGATAGCGGTAGGAGAAGGTGATACTTGGTCAGTCTATGATGTTAAGAAACATGCCTATGATACTAGTGGGGAACCAACACCCCATTGGTTAGAATTAAATAGGAGACCATCTAGATATGGACCTTGGATCGATAGAGACTTCATAGGACCCCAACGCCCATTTTACCTAGAAGAGGACTTCGTGAACCGAACACATGCGGTAGAACAACTCTTGGCTAGGGACACCGAATTGGATCCATTTGATGACCCTCTAGTTTTTAGGAAGATGATTGATTTCCTAGGAGTTTTGCCAATTAACCTAGGAATGAATAAGTGGACTTGTGAGGAAGATGATCATAAGTGGGATTGGGACAAACCACCCAAAGATGGAGATGGGTCATGGCATATTAAGATGACATTGTATGACCCGGATGGAGAGAAGTTTGAAAGGATATATTGTACTAAGCGGACCAATAGGAAACTTCAATCCAAGCTTAACCCTAAAGACGTCCTCGATGACGAACTCACTTACATTGGGTAGAGTGACTTTGAGTCTAGCTACAAGACTCGTTAATAAAGAAAAGCGCTTCTTGGGAGGCAACCCAAGCTTTATTTGCTTTGTGTGTTTATTTATTTGTTTGATTTTATTTGTTTCCGTATGTGTGTTTAATTTTTATTATTATTGATTCATGTTCAAAAGTAAACTGTGAAAATGCTTTATCTTGTTTTTAACTTCGTCTTAACTACATATAAAGGTATTTTGCAAAAGTTAAGTGTAAGGGAAATCCAAATCGGTTTATTAGAACACAAATGAACATGAATCATAATAATATTAAATTAACATACATATTAGTATTTGTTTGAGTCAAATGCTTGTATCGAGTCATGATGATGTTTTGCAGGAATTCCATGAAGTAAGGTATAGGTTTTTCCAAAATTTTTCCGGAAACTTAACATGAGAATTCTGTCAGATCATTTCTGACGGCGTCAGGATTTACAACCTGACGGCGTCAGGTTTTAATTTTTGAAATTTTTGAAAGTTTTGTTTTCATAAAAAGTTTTTATTAAATCTCTAACTTATAATCTCCAGGAATCTGCAAAATTATCATTCCACAAGCATTATATCCTTATATAGAGTTTATCCCGCCGATGTTATGCAGGTTTTCGTGTTTGTTTTCTCAGGTTTAACAGGTTATTTTGGACAAGGAAATGTTTGTTGGATCAAGCTTATGGCGATGCATTAGTCATGGAGCTTCAACATTACCTTGGAAGAAGATCTAACCATGTTGCCACATTATCCACCGAGCGAATCAGGGGAGTATTTGATTTCATTCTTTTACCTTATTTACTTTTACATTTGTTATTTGAACATTGGGGACAATGTTCATCTTAAGTGTAAGGGGGGGTAAAGTACGATTAGAAAATGCTTTCACGCTTGATTTTTGTTTGTTTAATAGTAAATGTGTAATAAAACTGAGAGAAATACCTGTTAGGGCAATTTTAGTGCCAAATTTAAAATTTTTTACAACATTTAGGAGTGAAACTTTGATCTTAATGAGCGTCTCACGGATAGGAGTTATATGACTAGCACAAAAACCGTACCACTAAAAAATTTTTCCACCCCCAAATATGTGAGGTTCGCCCCTAGAATTGGTAGGAAAAGCATTTATGCTATGATGTGTGTACCGGTAGCACTTAGATTCCAGAACTTGCGTTAGGACCATTCCAAGGCCATAAGTGAGACTACATTCGTGTAGTTAGATTTACTACATGATAAGAGGCATTAGGATTAACCCATTGTTTTACACCTGTGTTTTTGTTATAATTACATTGGCTACATTGGTCAAGTAATTCTCCCACACCCTTTGCGTTGTACTCATTTTTAGTACACGATACCCCTAGTACACCCCTCAGAGCCTATCTTTTCGTTTCGACCTTTAAGCATTTTATTTAAAGGAAGAATTTGTTACACCCCACTAAAATGTACACCCAAATCGCCTTAGCCCACCTTGTATGCACTCATTTTTAGTGCATTATTGTGACAACATTTGTTTAAACCCAAGTTAATTATCTAATTGATTACATGGTTGCTAAGTCGAGTCATATCCTTGTACATATTGTTTTGGGACGATTGGGACTCATGGGTAAAGTACTAGTGTAATGGAGTAATGGGGAAGAACATCATTTATTACCCCCATATGTGCTAAATATTTTAAAAGTACTCCAATTGTTTCGATTATCTTAATTCGAGTCATTAGAATAGTTATTTGTAAAGTTATGTAAAAGTTCAAGTGTAAGGGGAATGCAACGCCCCTATGATGTATTATTTTGGATGGTAGGGCAAGAGTGTATGAAAAAAAAAAAAAAAATCAAGAAAAATACAAAAAAATGAGAAAAAGAAAAGTAGAAAAAACATACGGACTACCATCCCGTTTCATTTTATGTTTATTTTATGTTTTTGTTATTTTGTTTTTAGCTTATGATTGAGTCGAGTCTTGGCTTAGCAACATTGTATAGTACATGTAATTAATCAAGATCTTTAACTCGCCACCAGTAAAATATCCCTTATCCAACAAAACCGTGTTTATCATATCCCTACACCTCACGTTATAACCTATTTAAAAGCCCTCTTTGATAGTTTATCTTAGGTGCTTACGCCTAGTGGAGGAGGTTTTCGATCCTTGCCCAAGCCCATGGTAATCTATTTGCTATGACAGGTAGTGAGAGATATTATCCGTTTTCATTTATGAGATTTATTTTGATGACACTTGAGAGATGTGAGTATCTAAACACTACTTGTGAGGTGCTAGTTTGTAATCTCCGTGCTTATTATGATTAAAGTGGAACGACTATTTGTTGTAATTACTTTTATATTAGTGTTTAAATGACCCCTAACTTGTATTTTGATTAGAATAAAAGCGCATTTGCTTGAGGACAAGCAAATCTCAAGTGTAAGGGTATTCGATGAAGCGAAAAGTGTACCGCTTTTAGGGGGTCATTTAAGCCCTAAATCGTATTTATTTGATCAAATATTGCCCTAAATCGTTCCTTTTGTTATTTTAGGTACTTTGGAGAAGAAATCTGGAAAAGCAAGCATTTTGGACGTTTTTGGAGCATAAAGGTGAAGAAAACGGCAAAGTCTCAAAATTATGCTGGAAAGTACCTTTGACGGCGTCAAGGATTGGCCCAGACAGCGTCATGGCTTGGCAAAAGAGGTGGATATGAAAATTACCCATGATAAGCCAGAGAATTTTGCATGAAAAATCTGACGGCGTCACCCTTTGAAGTGATCAAGGCCATCACGGTTTATCTTAAAGAGGGACGGCGTCAAGCTCAATTCTGACGGCGTCACCCCTTGATAGGCCAGAGTGGATTTTGGAGCACTAAAGAGGGACGGCGTCAGGAAGGCCATCCGGGAACCCTAAAAGCGGCGAGGTGACGGCGTCAGGATCTATAACGTGACGCCGTCAGCCCTTAAACTCTATATATAGTTTTGCAATTTTTTGTCATTAGTGTGGAACTTATTGTGTGTAACTTTGGAGGAGAAACCCTAAGACAAATTTCTGCCATTTTTAAGGGTTTTCATACCCTTGGATCTCCCATGTTTAATTGAAGATAAGTGTTCATTTAATCAATCAATATTTCTATGTGTTGTTTGATTATATCTTGTTCTAGTCTTTTGATTAACATGCTAGGCTAGATTTATCTTGTGTTTGCTTAGATCTAATGAAACCTAGTTATTGATTATTTGTTATTAGTGTGTTATTAGTTGTATTGGATGATTGTTCATCGATGTTAGGCTTAAGAAAACTGGCTAACTTCCTATTCGGTAACTTGCTTGAACGTCTTAAGAAACATGAACCAATGCGTACTAAGGTTTTTATGGTTGTATTTAATGCATGAGCGAATTCTAGTGATCCCATGTTAGGAGCTTCTTAGCCGGCTCGACATAGGAGTGAAGTAGGAGCTTATAGAGTTGGGGAAGTACGTACGCCACCCCACGATTGGTATTAAGGAATACACCCGTCATCCACGCAATTAATACACACTAATCAACCGGTAAAAGATAGTTAGGGAGTAAGGAAATCTAAGTAAACACATTTCTCTCCACATAAGTTTCACGACCTTTTCATTTTCTGTTATTTTATTTTATTTGCATTCGTAGTAATTTGGGTTAGTTGACTAGCAACTAATTCCGCCCACTCCTTCAAACCCGAGATTTTACTTGCTTTCATAAAATTATAAAAACACAAAAAGAATCTTCCCTCACCCTTAGACCTATTAGAGTAGTTTTTCAATCCTAACGACACTATTCCCTGTGGAGAACGATCAATCCCCCGTACTTACCACTACACTATACTACATCGGTCAGGTACACTGCCTGGTGGGGTTGTAAGCCTCTTGAGATCCCTCGAGAGGTAAAACCTGTTGTAAGGTTGCAAAACCACACATCAAACAATATCACAAAAACTGATTAAGTGTCTTCCTTTACACTTAATCCCTTCCAAATGTATGAGTGTAGTATGGTTTTAAAAGAAAATTGAGTTCATACTGCTAAGAAAAAGTTTTTGCACAAAGTTTGTACTGCTAGGCAAAAAATTGTACTGCTAGCGTAAAATTTGTACTGCTGGTTATCCGTTAGTACTGTTTGGGAGTGCAAGGTACGTTTGTGTCACTTTTTACTTAAAGGGTATAAATCCCCAATTGCGGCACACAATCATATTCACGCACACATTACTCTCTCTCTTTCACGACCTAAACGAATTTTAATCGTCATATTGCAAAACCCCCAAATCAAATCATAATGTCAAACCAAACTTTTACCGAACCTCATAATAATGTTGCCTTTTTTTAAAAATCCAATGAGTCTGTAGATTTTACTGAGATCATTGATTTCCTTAATGCAAGCTATATTAAATTTGCATTAATAGTAAAACCTATTACATATACTTCTAACATTAGCCAGTTTTGGTCATCTGCTAAGGTCAAAACTATTAATGGGGAAGTACAAATCCATGCCCTTGTAGATGGGCAGAGGATTCTCATTACAGAGGCGTCTATTCGAAGAGATCTTCTCCTAGATGATGCTACCGGAGTTGAGAATCTTCCAAATACTACAATCTTTGAAAAACTTTCACTGATGGGCTATGAGAGAAAATCAGATGCTTAAAAGTTTTATAAAGGTAATTTTTCTCCTCGGTGAAAATTCTTAATTCATACTGTCTTAGTGTGTCTAAGTCCAAAGACCACTGCGTGGAATGAATTTAGCAGCAATTTAGCTTCTGCTATAATTTGTTTGGCTGAAAATAAACAAAGATTTAATTTTTCAAAATTAATTTTTGATAGTATGGTTAAGAACTTGGATTCTTCAGGTAAATATTTTCTATATCCAAGGTTTTTGCAACTCTTTTTGGAAAACCAATTTGAAAATAAGAAAAGTCACAAAAGAATTTATTCCACTCCCTGCCTTACCAAAAAGGTTTTTGCTAATATGAGGAGGGATAGAAAAGATTTTTCAGGGACAGTGACACCTTTGTTTCCAACAATGGTGGCACTAGCCCAAACCCAAATGGGTGAAGGTTCAGCAATCCCAGCTGGTACCCATCACACACCCATAATTTTAGCAACATCTCATCAACAACAACAAAAGACCTATAAACATAGGACTCACACCAAGAACACTGAGCTACCTCAGGCTAGTGGTTCTATACCAACTGTTGCAGATGAGGCTGTTACTGGTGGGGAGAGTGACATGTTGGCAAGGGCTGCCACTACTGTGTCTAGCTTAGAAGCAGCACAGGAGAGTGGTAACATCATTAAGACCCGAACCAAGACAACTTCAAATGAGTCAGGTCCTCATGGAACTGATTCAGGTGAAGGACCCAGTCACATGGAAACAATGGGGGGTTCAGATGTTCATCCTAGGGGTGATACTGAACTTCACTTTTCCAATGAACCACCTCTTAGGCTAGGTAACACAAGCCGAACTGGTGAGGATAGTATGCAACTTTTGAATGAATTGAAGGATACCTGTGCCAAGCTGTTTGCACAAATTGTTAATCTACAAACAACAGCTGCTTCTCAAGATGGAGTCATCAAAGCTCAAGGTGGAGCTGTAATACCTGAAATTCAGATAACGCGTAAAATGACCAAATTACCCCTGAAAGTATAAAACCTAATTAAATAACTTATAAAATTCTGAAACAATTCCAAAACTTCTGAAAACGAGCTATATCTGAAACGAACTAATTTCTGGGACAACGTTACATCATTTCGAATGTTCAAAAATTATTTTACACATATACATTAGTTATAATTTCCGAAATAACAAAAATTAAATAAAAATAAGTATTAAATCTTTATATTAAGTAATATGTTAAAATAAATTAAGAAAGTATTAAGCAAAATCAATCCGAACTATTTTGTGATTCTAAATACCGAATTTCCTGATTCAGCCCTCCCCTAGGTCGGTTTCTATAACATTTAAACAAATCTTATCCCTTTTCTTCAATAAACCCTAATCGCTAGAACACAAAAAAAACCCTAGCGACACACAAAAATCGACCAAATCATCCACACAATTTCTGGACATGAACAAGTATTTTTCTGGGGTTCTTGGAGGTGCAAGCAAGCTAGGAAAAATAAGGGTTGGTGCGTGATTTCGCTGGTTCGTTCGTGGTTCTATTTTCTTGTCGAATTGCTCATACGCAAGGTATAATTATGTACGCCTAAACCACATGTTCTAAAATTGATATAACAATTTTCCTATGATCTTTACATGTTATATGACTCATATAAATTATGTGGATCGAATCATGCAAGCAAATATATGCGTATGAAAATATTATGATCATAGAACACGTAAATTATGAATATATATAATACGAATTTCTGGGCATGATAACTATTTTATTTAGACCTCATAAGATGTAATAGACCTGGGAAAAATGATAGATCGATTAATGATAGCCTAGATCATGTCGTGGTAATTTTGATGTCTAAAACGTACGTAAAAATCAAATATATGTTAAACGATTTTTCTGGGCATGTTAATTATTTTTCATGGGTTCTTTATATGTCATATGATCTGGGAAAAATATGAGTTTGATTTTTGGAAGCCTAGATTTAACGTGGTGAATTATTGTTAAAACCGGATTTTAATAAAACAAAGAAAACAAATAAAATACAAATCAGGGTTACTAGGGTTAGGTTTCTTGGGCATAAATCTGATCATTAAAGGTGTTTTAAGGATGAATTAATGATGGTGCAATGATTGATAAATAGTAGGGTTTGTATTTGTTTGTAAAAAGTCTAGCCGATTTACAATAAAAAGTATAAGGACCTGTTTTGTCAACTTTGAAACTTCTGGGATATTTTTGTAAGGTCATATACATCTGTAAGAATGTGGGAAAAATATAACTTTGGGGTCCTAAGTGTAAATATTGCAATATAATGAATTAATGGTATTTTAAAGGGTACGGTTGGAAATTAAATAAAAGAGAGGGACTAAAAGTGTAAATCTAAATCTTGAGGTTATTTTGAGTTAATACTGATATAAAAAGGTTATTGTGTAATTTTGAGGATTTATGGGTTAAATATGTAATTGTTATGAAAGTATGATTTAATATATATGATTTGTAAACTTAAAGGACTAAATATGTAAATTCTGAATTCTGAGGGGTCTAATCTGTAATGTACTAAATTCTGATGATATATTCTGTAATTATGAAATATAATATGTTTGTTTGGTAATTATGGATATTGTAGGGTTTAATTTGTAAAATATGTAATTATAAGGTTGGTTTTGTAAATTATGTAACTAAAGGAGTGTAATCTGTAAATTGTGAAACTTAAGGGAATAAAGTGTAATTCTGAATAAAATGAGTGTATAATTCTGTAACTTGAAGTATTTTCACAATGACCTTGGAAATTAATGAAGTTACATTTAAAACCCTAAACTTTGTATAATTGTCATAATTAACCCTAAACTTCTGTAACTTGATAAAATATATTGTATTCCATAATGATCTTTAAATAAGGGTTCAGCCTAATCTGAAATGATAATATCTGTTAAATCTGGAAACCTGCTAATTATGGGAACTTACTAAATTTGGAAAGTTACTAAAAATAGAAAGTACTTAAAATGTAAAGGTAAACTAAAAGGAATAATCTGAATAAGAAACTTTAGTAATTATGTCTTCCTCTTCCTTAGGTGTGAAGAAGGAGAAGTCCTGATCTGATTTCTGTGTTTGTTTGTTTGTCTGCTGTGCTAATAAGGTACAGATATTCTGCCCTTTTTCAGTAAGGGTTTTTCATTCCCTTTTCTTTCAGTTTTACATTTCCTTTATTAGGATCTCCGATACCACTGCTATGTTCCCTTCTGTTGTGAATCTTTGTTGTGATATGTTTGTCTTGAACCTGTTGTTTGAACCTCTGCTATGATTCTTTTATTCTGACCCTTTTTCCTGAACTCTGATTGATCTCTTGTTCTGAACCCTGAATTTGTGAATCTTGATTGAATCTGATCTGTGAACCTTGTTCTGAACCTTAATCTGATATATCTGTTGTAAACTTTGATTTGATTTTTGGTACAAACCTTAACCTGTTAAATCCTTATCTGAACCTAATGGATTTTGAACCTTTATTAAAAGCTACTTTAAAAAGAAGCTATACCACTTGAAATGGAAGTTACTAAAAGTTTTGGAATACCATTTTATGAAAACTATTTTGAAAGATCATTTCAATGAGAACCATTATTAAAGGATTGATTTAAATGAACTCTTGACAGGAACTTCTGAAATGGATTATTGCTATAAACTTGTAATTCTTAACCTTGATATACTCTTTTGGACTATTGGAAATAAACCTTTTAATCTGAACTTGAGCTTTGATATTAAACTTAATCTGATAAACTCTGATTTAACCTTATTATCTTATTCTGAATTGTTGACATGACCCTTCTGCCATGAACCCTTAGATATGACTCTGTTTATTATATGACATCTGACCTTGACCACAGTCTGATATCCGAGCCAATCACTAGGCATGAGGGTTTCATGTCCATGTCATTGATGCACCGATGGCATGACTCTAGGGCAGGAGAGTGATGACCTGTCCCGTCCCTGATTTTATCTATTATGTAGGAGAAGAATCTGGCCTACTGGGGCGCATGGATGCATCCTAGTTCTGATCTTGCTTTCTGTTATCTGTTATTATGTTATCTGTTATATATATCTCTGGTGATTGATGGTGTGTGCGATACACGTCTTTCACATTATCTGGGAGCTGATCACTCCAATTGATACATGAGGTCACCCCTCATATTATCTGTTACTTGAGAGGTATCCCCTCTGGATTATCATATGATTACTCTGTTATGATATTATCTGTTATCTCTGGGCTCGTGATGGATTTCTGTATTTCCCTAAACCTGGTTTGTACATTATCTCTTTCTCATTTCTTTTCTTTTACCCTTATTCCTTTCCTATTCTTTCACTTTAATTCTGTATCTGTATAATCTGTATTTTCTGATTTGTTTCTGTATTGTTATCTGTTATTGTTTCTGTCATCTATATATCTGTTCACTGAGCTTTTGAAGCTCAGCCGCATTTCTTTTCCTGCGGCAGGTTTTAGTAGGAAGCTGGGAATGAGTGAGAGTGTACCTCTGAAGGCTTGGTAGCTACTCTGGATTAGATTTGGATAGAAGATATTATGTTTTAGAATTAGTTTTGAAAGTTTTCGTTGTAACCTTGTAGATTCAGTATTTCATTTGTAATCCTTTGAGATTTTTTGTATTACTGTAGATGTATGCTCTGTTTTGATCTGATATGAATCCATTATTGTGATATCTTTACCCTTGTCGGGTTGGGGTGTTACAATTTATGGTATCAGAGATCACAGGCTGTGACTCGTAATACATTTACCCTTGACCTGTGAAGTCTGGACCACTAAGTTTCCACTGTAGGCGCTCGTAGGACAACCTTTGAGAATTTGCTTTAGGATTTCCCTATAGGAACTTAAATTCTGACCAGTGAGGAATGGGTAGACTATAAGTCATTTGCTTAAGTATCTTGCTTCCGCCCCACTCTGATTCGAGTCTTGCTGTTGGTTAAAATCACATTTGGAAATTTAGAGCTTATGCCTTGCATCACCTAAGAATTGAAACCTAAATAAAATCTGAAGCATTGGAAATTGCGTAGTAATCATCTGACATTATTTGATCCTTGCCTTCCGATTTCAACTCCGACCTCTGAACCTTCTGTTAATCATTCTGATGCCTCTTTGGGCAATCTGAGAATCCCCATGATGTTGATGCACTTGATGCATTCTGTTATTTGTTTCTTGCTTATGATAATCACCTATAAATCTTTTGATTCCGTCTTAACCATCTCTGTTCCCATGAGAAGTTTTGTGGCGTTGACCACGAGTATAATAATGCTTTCCCTCTCATTCCGAACGATAAGATTTATCTTTATTGATCCGTCTTTCTTTGACAGTAACCTTGATTTTATCCTTATAAGGATTGATTGATTTGATCATTTAATATTGACGGCTATCCTCCTATGTCTCACCTTTGGCGTTTGAAACAATTTTGGAACCTCTACCATGATTACCGATTGTTAAACTTTTGCTGCCACTACCCAATTTTGACCTTCATTTCTGATCTGTGGGATAAACAGTCTGATATCTTTCCGACCATCCCGAAGACCATTTAACCTTAAAGTGTTTGACACATTCTATAAATTCATGACCCATGCTGGATATAAATGTATCCTCTGATCCTATTCTGTCCTGAATGATGAATCTTATTTGCCAATCAGTTTTTCTTTGGAAGGATTTGATGCAAATACTATCTTTGCATGGAATTGTTAACTGAACTTATGATGCTGATATCCGACATTTCATACGTCTCACTTCTGACAGTTATACAATGTTCGTATTACCAATGATGTACACCCTACCTGTCACTTATGCTAAAAGCTAAACCAAAAACACCAACACCTTGAACTATTCGCGTACCTATCCCCACACTATACTGAACCATGTACTTAACTCTGACATATGAACTATCCGTCTGGTTAAGTGACCATATACGTTTTGCGGATCTGTTTACTATTGATATACTTGATTTTGGAGATCTTGTGATTATTGATTGACTGGTTCTTCAGCTATCATAAACTACCGCATCTGAAATGTAACAGTCTATTCCACCCTACTTTGATATAATAACCTCTAACCACTTAAATCTGTTAAGCTCAACCCTGCTATGGAAATATGTACCCTGACCTCATTTGATTATCAAATTCTCCGAACACCCTATTAGTATCCACCCCTAGAAAGTGTTGGCATTGAAAGTTTTGTTGTACAAATTTTCTGCCATTTTCTGATGAAACTCTTGGGTTTACCTCCCGTTTGAGAAGTAGAATTGATTCTGAACCGATCTCAGTTAATGAACCATGATGCTGGAGAAGATGATGAGATATGTTTTGTCCACCCCAGTGTTTCCCTTGAATACCCTATTAATTTATAAAGAAGAAAGAGAAAATATTGAGTCTGCATATCAACTATCGTAAACCTAACCGCAATCTCAACCGAAATCACTTTCATTTCCGGGTATAAATGATTAAATTATTCTATCCTTGTGAACTCTGTATCAGACAACCTCATTTAACGTTCGAAGGAATGAAGAAGCAACCACAAGAACTCCTAGGATGGGAGATGGCTAACTGAGAGAAGCTTCCGTAAAGTATTTCAGTTTTATTCGTAAAGATTAGTGATGTGATTTAGATATGAAGATTATCCCTGAAGAGATTCATGAAAACTGTCTTCGTACTCATTGTGACCATTATGAGTCTTAAATAATGCCAATAGTATTGGCTAATAAGAATCATGTCTTCGTATTAAATGAAATGACCTTTGTTCTGGAAGAGTAGATGTTATTGGCGTTCAGAGATTATAGCAGACACCACTACCAAGCATCCGATGACGACAGCAATCTGAGTTGGCGAATTCCGAACTGTGCTAATAGACCTGTCCAAGACTCGCAGTCTTGCTTCTCTATTTATTTTAGTTGTACTAAGATGAATTGAGAGTAGAAGCAGACTTGAGAATGGAAACTGAGATCATGAACTTGAATAGAAGAAAATTCTGAAGCGAAAAATTCTGTGACGGGTGAAGCTATGGATGATGTGATTCACTTCCGCTCGACCTACTTAAAAATCTGTTACCTGATGATAAATCCTTTAAATGATTTAAGTTCTTTATCAGTAATTCCGCTCTGTGTTCATTCTGCGTATGTCGGATGATGGTTTTGTAATCTGAAATTTGACGAATGATGGATGATCTGATGTACCAAATTCTGATAGAAATTCTGGGACTTCCGTTAACTTTTCGAGTGATTCGTTTTCCTCTTAGTTAGGGTATTGGATTCTGATGACCTCTGAGACCGTAGGAAAGCTAGGCGGATTAAGATAAGTCTGTTCTGTTCACGACTTGAGATAAAGTATGACCATCATGAGGGCATATTTATATGATGCCAGTATTATGACGTCTGGCCAACGTGATAATACTTACATCATATAACGTGCACTTGTTATAGGCATCGGATATTTCGAGAAGTGCCCTAGAGCTTTAGAAATTCTGATAACTGTTTAAGATCGTCTGCGTTAGTGAGACTTTAAGTTCATTCTACCTATACGCGTAATCTGCTTTCACCGTTATGAGAATTGATACGTCTGGATTCTCGTCACGCGTTTTGCTGACCTCTGTACATCTAATACTAATCTTAGCTTCTGTTATAGAACTTTCTGCCATTGATGTCATCGATAATCTATTTTCTGTATGTTCAAATCTGATCTGTCTAATCGAATTCTGTGAACCGTATATCCGTCAAAACCCCATGTATTCCTTTGTCTCTTCCGAGAGAATATGATTTTCATCTACTACGTTGGTATGTTATCCTTCTGATCTGGATTCAGTATGTTATGTCTGTTCTGAGGACCTGAAACCATTTTGGGAATCTGCAAGTTCGAGTTATGAGAATCAAATTGATGCGTGGTTTTGCAACCTTACAACAGGTTTTACCTCTCGAGGGATCTCAAGAGGCTTACAACCCCACCAGGCAGTGTACCTGACCGATGTAGTATAGTGTAGTGGTAAGTACGGGGGATTGATTGTTCTCCACAGGGAATAGTGTTCGTTAGGTATGAAAAATTACTCTAATAGGTCTAAGGGTGAGAGAAGATTCTTTTTGTGTTTTTATATTTTTTTATGAAAGCAAGTAAAATTTTGGGTTTGAATGAGTGGGCGGAATTAGTTGCTAATCAACTAACCCAAATTACTATGAATGCAAATAAAATAAAATAAAAGAAAATGAAAAGGTTGGTGAAAACTTATGTGGAGGGAAATGTGTTTACTTAGATTTCCTTACTCCCTAACTATCTTTTACCGGTTGATTAGTGTGTATTAGTTGCGTGGATGACGGGTGTATTCCTTAATACCATTCGTGGGGTGGCGTACGTACTTTCCCAACTCTACAAGCTCCTACTTCACTCCTATGTCGAGCCGGCTAGGAAGCTCCTAACATGGGATCACTAGAATTCGCTTGTGCATTAAATACAACCATAAAAACCTTTAGTACGCATTGGTTCATGTTTCTTAAGACGTTCAAGCAAGTTACCGATTAGGAAGTTAGCCAGTTTTCTTAAGCCTAACATAGATAAACAATCATCCAATACAACTAATAACACACTAATAACCAATAATCAATAGCTAGGTTTCATTAGATCTAAGCAAACACAAGATAAATCTAGCCTAGCATGTTAAACAAAAGACAAGAACAAGATAGAATCAAACAACACATAGACATATTGAATGATTAATTGATAACTTATCTTCAATGTAACATGGAAGATCTCAAGGAAAAAAGCCTTGAAAGAGCTGCCAAATTCGTCCTAGGGTTTTCACACACAAAGTTCCCCAATAAGTTCCACCATAATGACAAAAAATTAGAAAACTATATATAGACTTTCAGATCTGACGGCGTCATGTTATGGAGTGTGACGCCGTCACCTCGCCGCTTTTAGGGTTCCCGGATGACCTTCTTGACGCCGTCCCTCTTTAGCTCTCCAAAATCCGTTCTGGCCTATCAAGGCTTGACGCCCTCAGACTATGAACGTGACGCCATCCCTCTTTAAATTATAACGTGACGACCTTGATCAAATTAAAGGGTGACGCCGTCAGAATTCCCATGCAATTTTCACTGGCTTATCATGAGTAAATTTCACATCCACCACTTTTGCCAAGCCATGACGCCGTCTGGAGATAATCCTGACGCCGTCAAAGGTAACTTCCAGCCGATTTTTGAGACTTTGTCGTTTTCTTCACTTTTATGCTCCAAAAACGTCCAAAATGCCTCCTTTTCCAGATTTTCTTCTCAAAAGTACCTAAAATGACAAAAGGAACGATTTAGGGCAATATTTGATCAAATAAATACGATTTAAGGCTTAAATGACCCCTTAAAAGCGGTACACTTTTCGCTTCATCAAATACCCTTACACTTGAGATTTGCTTGTCCTCAAGCAAATGCGCTTTTATTCTAATCAAAACACAAGTTAGGGGTCATTTAATGCTAACATAAAAGTAATTACAACAAATAATCGTTCCACTTTAATCATAATAAGCACGGAGATTACAAACTAGCACCTCACAAGTAGTGTTTAGATACTCACATCTCTCAAGTGTCATCAAAATAAATCTCATAAATGAAAACGGATAATATCTCTCACTACCTGTCATAGCAAATAGATTACCATAGGCTTGGGAAAGGATCGAAAACCTCCTCCACTAGGCGTAAGCACCTAAGATAAACTATCAAATAGGGCTTTTAAATGGGTTATAATGTTAGGTGTAGGGAAAAGGAAAACACGGTTTTGTTGGATAAGGGATATTTTACTGGTGGCGAGTTAAAGATCTTGATCAATTACATGTATTATACAATGTTGCTAAGCCAAGACTCGACTCAATCTTAAGCTAATGAAAGAAAATAACAAAAACATAAAATAAACATAAAATGAAACGGGATGGTAGTCCGTATGTTTTTTCTACTTTTCTTTTTCTCATTTCTTTTTCTTGATTTTTTCGATTTTTTTTTTTTTTTTTTTTTTTTTTTTTTTTTTTTTGCCCTACCATCCAAAATAATACATCATAGGGGCATTGCATTCCCCTTACACTTGAACTTTTACATAACTTTATAAAAAACTATTCTAATGACTCGAATTAAGATAATCAAAACACTTGGAGTACTTTTAAAATATTTAGCACATATGGGGTAATAAATAATGTTCTTCCCCATTACTCCATTACACTAGTACTTTACCCATGAGTCTCAATCGTCCCAAAACAATATGTACAAGGATATGACATGACTTAGCAACCATGTAATCAATTAGATAATTAACTTGGGTTTAAACAAATGTTGTAACAATAATGCACTAAAAATGAGTGCATACAAGGTAGGCTAAGGCGATTTGGGTGTACATTTAAGTGGGGTGTAAACAAATTCTTCCTTTAAGTAAAGTGCTTAAAGGTCGAAACGAAAAGATAGGCTCTGAGGGGTGTACTAGGGGTATCGTGTACTAAAAATGAGTACAACGCAAAGGGTGTGGGAGAATTACTTGACCAATGTAGCCAAAGTAATTATAACAAAAACACAGGTGTAAAACAATGGGTTAATCCTAGTGCCTCTTATCATGTAGTAAATCTAACTACACGAATGTAGTCTCACTTGTGGCCTTGGAATGGTCCTAACGCAAGTTCTAGAATCTAAGTGCTACCGGTACACACATCATAGCAAAATGCTTTTCCTACCAATTCTAGGGGCGAACCTCACATATTTGGGGGTGGAAATTTTTTTTTTTTTTGTGGTACGGTTTTTGTGCTAGTCATATAACTCCTATCCGTGAGACGCTCATTAAGATCAAAGTTTCACTCCTATATGTTGTAAAAAAATTTAAATTTGGCACTAAAATTGCCCTAACAGGTATTTATCTCAGTTTTATTACACATCTACCATTAAACAAACAAAAATCAAGCGTAAGAGCATTCTCTAATCGTACTTTTACCCCCCTTACACTTAAGATGAACATTGTCCCCAATGTTCAAATAACAAATGTAAAAGCATAAAGTAAAAGAATGAAATCAAATACTCCCCTGATTCGCTCGGTGGATATTGAAGTAACACGGTTAGATCTTCTTTCAAAGAGAATGTTGAAGCTCCATGACTAATGCATCGCCATAAGCTTGATCCAAAAACATTTCCTTGTCCAAAATAACCTGTTAAACCTGAGAAAACAAACACGAAAACCTGCATAACATCGGCGGGATAAAATCTATATATAAGGATATAATGCTTGTGGAATGATAATTTTGCAGATTCCTGGAGATTATAAGTTATAGATTTAATAAAAACTTTTTAAGAAAACAAAACTTTCAAAAAATTCCAGAAAATTAAACCTGACGCCGTCAGGTTGTAAAGCCTGACGCCGTCAGATATGATCTGACAGAATTCTCATGTTACGTTTCCGGAAAAAATTTGGAAAAACCTATACCTCATTTCCTGGAAATCCTGCAAAATATCATTATGACTCGATACAAGCATTTGACTCAAACAAATACTAATATGTATGTTAATTTATTATTATTATGATTCATGTTCATTTGTGTTCTAATAAACCGATTTAGATTTCCCTTACACTTAACTTTTGCAAAATACCTTTATATGTAGTTAAGACGAAGTTAAAAACAAGATAAAGCATTTTCACAAATTAGTTTTTAACATGAATCAATAATAATAAAACTTAAACACACATACGGAAACAAATAAAATCAAACAAACAAATAAATAAACACACAAAGCAAATAAAGCTTGGGTTGCCTCCCAAGAAGCGCTTTTCTTTATTAACGAGTCTTGTAGCTAGACTCAAAGTCACACTACCCTATGTAAGTAAGCTCGTCATCGAGGACGTCTTTAGGGTTAAGCTTGGATTGAAGTTTCCTATTGGTCCGCTTAGTACGATAGATCTTTTCAAACTTTTCTCCATCCGGGTCATACAATGTCATCTTAATATGCCATGACCCATCTCCGTCTTTGGGTGGTTTATCCCAATTCCACTTATGATCATCTTCCTCACAAGTCCACTTATTCATTCCTAGGTTAATTGGCAAAACTCCTAGGAAATCAATCATTTTCCTAAAAACTAGAGGGTCTTCAAATGGATCCAATTCGGTGTCCCTAGCTAAGAGTTGCTCTACCGTATGTGTTCGGTTCACAAAGTCCTCTTCTAGGTAAAATGGGCGTTGGGGTCCTATGAAGTCTCTATCAATCCAAGGTCCATATCTAGATGGTCTCCTATTTGATTCTAACCAATGTGGTGTTGGTTCCTCACTAGTATCATAGGCGTGTTTCTTAACATCATAGACTGACCAAGTATCTCCTTCTCCTACCGCTATCTTGGATTCCTTACAATCAATCATAGCACTAGCGGTCGCAAAAAATCCTCTACCTATCAACAAGGGGCATGTAGGGTCGCTAACCATATCAAGGACGTGGAAATCGGCTAAAATGGTTAGTTTTCCAATGTGCACTAACACGTCCTTAACTACTCCAACCGGGTAAGCAACACTCCCATCCGCTAAACCTATTATCACCTCGGTTTCTTCAAGTTTTCCTAGTTTTAGAGAGGTGTAGAGAGGTAACGGAAGTAAGTTAAGGCTTGATCCAAGATCGGCTAATGTGTCATAAGCCTCCGAATTACCGATCTTGCAAGGTAGAACAAATAAGCCCGGATCATCTAATTTCTTAGGTAGTTTGTTTTGAACGAAGGCGGTCCCTTTTTCGCCTAACTTTAGCTTCTTCTCATCCAACACATCAACAACCGGACTTTCAAGGTGGAGCTCCTTGAATTCTTCATCAAGGTTTTGAGTGGGAGGTGTTTCAACTATGTTGTTGACCAATTTGGATGTCATAACTTCTTGGTCATTTGGAACGACTTGGGTTTGTTTGAAACACGTGCTCATGGAATTGACCGAATAATATTGTGGACAAGAACTAGGAGACGAAACTGATGAAATGGCTTTGACGTTTAGTTTCGGGTTCTTGACCGTGTTACTAGGGAGTGCTCCCATTTCTCGGTCATTGAGGGCTTTCAACAAGGTGTCAATCTTATTGGTCATCTCGCTTTGTTTTTGTTTGAAATCGGCTTCAAACTTGGCTAAACGAGCTTCTTGAGATGCCATAAATTGGGACATCAATCCTTCAAAGTTATTGGTACTACCATTGCCGGAAGGATTGTTGTTGAAAGTACGGTTCGAGTTGGAACCGCTTGATTGGAAACGATTAGGTGGGTTGGAAGAATTGGTTTGTTGTGCGTTTTGGTTTTGTTTCCACCTAGGGTTCGGGTGATTTTTCCATGAGGGGTTGTATGTATCACCATAGGGGTTTGGCTCGGGTTTGAAAGTGTACCACTTGTCTCCCACTCCGTCGGTACGCGAGGATGCGTAGTCCACAAAAGCTTGTTCGGGGAGTTCCATGCAATCACGAGTGTCGTGGGGACCACTACATAATTCATATGAAGAAGTGATTTTGTTCACTTGGCTTGAAGGTTTAGGAGCCTCGTAGGATTTCATGAGAAACTTGACTTGGTCTTCGAGTTCTATGATCCTACGGTCGGAAGTGCTTGAATTGTTCGAAGGCAAAGATATTGCCTTGACCGTTTTATTCAAATCACGGGGATCACTCCAACTTTCGTTGTCATAAAGAGCAAGATCCTCTAGGAGAGCCCATGATTTTTCCGCACTTAGATCATGTAGCTTACCACCGGCCGATTGGTCAATGGTTTGTCTCGTGGAGAGATTGATATGGTCATAGAAGATTTGGACTTGGAGCCAAAGTTCTATGCCATGGTGAGGGACTTTTTGGAGTAAGTCCTTGAATCGAGTCCATGCCTCGTAGAGGGTTTCGCCTTGACGTTGTTGGAACATCAAGATATCATTCCTTAGCTTGGTAGTTCTTCCCGGTGGGAAAAACTGAGCAAGGAAACGAGTGGTGAGATCATCCCAAGAGGTGATGGATCCTGCGGGTAGACGCTCTAGCCATTGACTAGCTTGGTCCCGCAAAGAGAATTGAAAGAGACGCAGTTGGGTCGTCTCTCGAGTGGCAACATCAAGGTCTATGGAATCAACGATTTTGAGAAAGTCCTTGAGATGTTGATTAGGATCTTCAGAACGAAGTCCATGGAATGCGCATCCGCTTTGCACCAACCGGATGGTGTCGGATCGCAAGGGAGTGACATTGGCTCCTTGAGTGAGCTCAATGGTGTTTCGATAGCCATGGTGGCTAGGACGGGAGTAGTCTCCTAAGGTACGGGCTCTAGGAGGTTGTGGTGGTTGGTTGTTGGGATCAAGGATATTACCATCTTCCCTGATGTCGAATGGTAATGGTTACGAACAAAGAAACGAAGAAAAAAGACAGAATAAAGAAAACCTAGAAAAATAAAATAAAAATCTCACTAGAAAGGAATCTAGTGAGTAGACCTATAAAATAAAAATTCAACCTAAACAATAACTATTCCCCGGCAGCGGCGCCAAAAACTTGATGCGTGGTTTTGCAACCTTACAACAGGTTTTACCTCTCGAGGGATCTCAAGAGGCTTACAACCCCACCAGGCAGTGTACCTGACCGATGTAGTATAGTGTAGTGGTAAGTACGGGGGATTGATCGTTCTCCACAGGGAATAGTGTTCGTTAGGTATGAAAAATTACTCTAATAGGTCTAAAGGTGAGAGAAGATTCTTTTTATGTTTTTATATTTTTATGAAAGCAAGTAAAATCTCGGGTTTGAAAGAGTGGGCGGAATTAGTTGCTAATCAACTAACCCAAATTACTACGAATGCAAATAAAATAAAATAAAAGAAAATGAAAAGGTTGGTGAAAACTTATGTGGAGGGAAATGTGTTTACTTAGATTTCCTTACTCCCTAACTATCTTTTACCGGTTGATTAGTGTGTATTAGTTGCGTGGATGACGGGTGTATTCTTTAATACCATTCGTGGGGTGGCGTACGTACTTCCCCAACTCTACAAGCTCCTACTTCACTCCTATGTCGAGCCGGCTAGGAAGCTCCTAACATGGGATCACTAGAATTCGCTTGTGCATTAAATACAACCATAAAAACCTTTAGTACGCATTGGTTCATGTTTCTTAAGACGTTCAAGCAAGTTACCGATTAGGAAGTTAGCCAGTTTTCTTAAGCCTAACATAGATAAACAATCATCCAATACAACTAATAACACACTAATAACCAATAATCAATAGCTAGGTTTCATTAGATCTAAGCAAACACAAGATAAATCTAGCCTAGCATGTTAAACAAAAGACAAGAACAAGATAGAATCAAACAACACATAGACATATTGAATGATTAATTGATAACTTATCTTCAATGTAACATGGAAGATCTCAAGGCAAAAAGCCTTAAAAGAGCTGCCAAATTCGTCCTAGGGTTTTCACACACAAAGTTCCCCAATAAGTTCCACCCTAATGACAAAAAATTAGAAAACTATATATAGACTTTCAGATCTGACGGCGTCACGTTATGGAGTGTGATGCCGTCACCTCACCGCTTTTAGGGTTCCCGGATGACCTTCTTGACGCCGTCCCTCTTTAGCTCTCCAAAATCCGTTCTGGCCTATCAAGGCTTGACGCCCTCAGACTATGAACGTGACGCCGTCCCTCTTTAAATTATAACGTGACGACCTTGATCAAATTAAAGGGTGACGCCGTCAGAATTCCCATGCAATTTTCACTGGCTTATCATGAGTAAATTTCACATCCACCACTTTTGCCAAGCCATGACGCCGTCTGGAGATAATCCTGACGCCGTCAAAGGTAACTTCCAGCCGATTTTTGAGACTTTGTCGTTTTCTTCACTTTTATGCTCCAAAAACGTCCAAAATGCCTCTTTTTCCAGATTTCTTCTCAAAAGTACCTAAAATGACAAAAGGAACGATTTAGGGCAATATTTGATCAAATAAATACGATTTAGGGCTTAAATGACCCCTTAAAAGCGGTACACTTTTCGCTTCATCACAAATCTTTCATATGTCTGTTCACCGTCAGTTGCGTTCCTGTTTCGTTGCACCTCAATTCTCGTCTTAGTCTATTATGTCTTTGTTTTGTTTTCTGCTCTCTTTTCGTTCTGCTTTCTGCAAATTTCGAGGACGAAATTTTTTTGTTAGTGGGGAAGAAGTTGTAATACCTGAAATTCAGATAACGCGTAAAATGACCAAATTACCCCTGAAAGTATAAAACCTAATTAAATAACTTATAAAATTCTGAAACAATTCCAAAACTTCTGAAAACGAGCTATATCTTAAACGAACTAATTTCTGGGACAACGTTACATCATTTCGAATGTTCAAAAATTATTTTACACATATACATTAGTTATAATTTCCGAAATAACAAAAATTAAATAAAAATAAGTATTAAATCTTTATATTAAGTAATATGTTAAAATAAATTAAGAAAGTATTAAGCAAAATCAATCCGAACTATTTTGTGATTCTAAATACCGAATTTCCTGATTCAGCCCTCCCCTAGGTTGGTTTCTAAAACATTTAAACAAATCTTATCCCTTTTCTTCAATAAACCCTAATCGCTAGAACACAAAAAAAACCCTAGCGACACACAAAAATTGACCAAATCATCCACACAATTTCTGGACGTGAACAAGTATTTTTCTGGGATTCTTGGAGGTGCAAGCAAGCTAGGAAAAATAAGGGTTGGTGCGTGATTTCGCTGGTTCGTTCGTGGTTCTATTTTCTTGTCGAATTGCTCATACGCAAGGTATAATTATGTACGCCTAAACCACACGTTCTAAAATTGATATAACAATTTTCCTGTGATCTTTACATGTTATATGACTCATATAAATTATGTGGATCGAAAAATGCAAGCAAATCTATGCGTATGAAAATATTATGACCATAGAACACGTAAATTATGAATATATGTAATCCAAATTTCTAGGCATGATAACTATTTTATTTAGACCTCATATGATGTAATAGACCTGGGAAAAATGATAGATCGATTTATGATACCCTAGATCATGTCGTGGTAATTTTGATGTCTAAAACGTACGTAAAAATCAAATATATGTTAAACAATTTTTCTGGGCATGTTAATTATTTTTCGTGGGTTCTTTATATGTCATATGATCTGGGAAAAATATGAGTTTGATTTTTGGAAGCCTAGATTTAACGTGGTGAATTATTGTTAAAACCGGATTTTAATAAAACAAAGAAAACAAATAAAATACAAATCGGGGTTACTAGGGTTAGGTTTCTTGGGAATAAATCTGATCATTAAAGGTGTTTTAAGGATGAATTAATGATGGTGCAATGATTGGTAAATAGTAGGGTTTGTATTTGTTTGTAAAAAGTCTAGCCGATTTACAATAAAAAGTATAAGGACCTGTTTTGTCAACTTTGAAACTTCTGGGATATTTTTTTAAGGTCATATACATCTGTAAGAATGTGGGAAAAATATAACTTTGGGGTCCTAAGTGTAAATATTGCAATATAATGAATTAATGGTATTTTAAAGGGTACGGTTGGAAATTAAATAAAAGAGAGGGACTAAAAGTGTAAATCTGAAATCTTGAGGTTATTTTCAGTTAATACTGATATAAAAAGGTTATTGTGTAATTTTGAGGATTTATGGGTTAAATATGTAATTGTTATGAAAGTATGATTTAATATATATGTTTTGTAAACTTAAAGGACTAAATATGTAAATTCTGAATTCTGAGGGGTCTAATCTGTAATGTACTAAATTCTGATGATATATTCTGTAATTATGAAATATAATATGTTTGTTTGGTAATTATGGATATTGTAGGGTTTAATTTGTAAAATATGTAATTATAAGGTTGGTTTTGTAAATTATGTAACTAAAGGGGTGTAATCTGTAAATTGTGAAACTTAAGGGAATAAAGTGTAATTCTAAATAAAATGAGTGTATAATTTTGTAACTTGAAGTATTTTCACAAATGACCTTGGAAATTAATGAAGTTACATTTAAAACCCTAAACTTTGTATAATTGTCATAATTAACCCTAAACTTCTGTAACTTGATAAAATATACTGTATTCCATAATGATCTTTAAATAAGGGTTCAGCCTAATCTGAAATGATAATATCTGTTAAATCTGGAAACCTGCTAATTATGGGAACTTACTAAATTTGGAAAGTTACTAAAAATAGAAAGTACTTAAAATGTAAAGGTAAACTAAAAGGAATAATCTGAATAAGAAACTTTAGTAATTCTGTCTTCCTCTTCCTTAGGTGTGAAGAAGGAGAAGTCCTGATCTGATTTCTGTGTTTGTTTGTTTGTCTGCTGTGCTAATAAGGTACAGATATTCTGCCCTTTTTCAGTAAGGGTTTTTCATTCCCTTTTCTTTCAGTTTTACATTTCCTTTATTAGGATCTCCGATACCACTGCTATGTTCCCTTCTGTTGTGAATCTTTGTTGTGATCTGTTTGTCTTGAACCTGTTGTTTGAACCTCTGCTATGATTCTTTTATTCTGACCCTTTTTCCTGAACTCTGATTGATCTCTTGTTCTGAACCCTGAATTTGTGAATCTTGATTGAATCTGATCTGTGAACCTTGTTCTGAACCTTAATCTGATATATCTGTTGTAAACTTTGATTTGATTTTTGGTATAAACCTTAACCTGTTAAATCCTTATCTGAACCTAATGGATTTTGAACCTTTATTAAAAGCTACTTTAAAAAGAAGCTATACCACTTGAAATGGAAGTTACTAAAAGTTTTGGAATACCATTTTATGAAAACTATTTTGAAAGATCATTTCAATGAGAACCATTATTAAAGGATTGATTTAAATGAACTCTTGACAGGAACTTCTGAAATGGATTATTGCTATAAACTTGTAATTCTTAACCTTTGATATACTCTTTTGGACTATTGGAAATAAACCTTTTAATCTGAACTTGAGCTTTGATATTAAACTTAATCTGATAAACTCTGATTTGAACCTTATTATCTTATTCTGAATTGTTGACATGACCCTTCTGCCATGAACCCTTAGATATGACTCTGTTTATTATATGACATCTGACCTTGACCACAGTCTGATATCCGAGCCAATCACTAGGCATGAGGGTTTCATGTCCATGTCATTGATGCACCGATGGCATGACTCTAGGGCAGGAGAGTGATGACCTGTCCCGTCCCTGATTTTATCTGTTATGTAGGAGAAGAATCTGGCCTACTGGGGCGCATGGATGCATCCTAGTTCTGATCTGCTTTCTGTTATCTGTTATTATGTTATCTGTTATATATATCTCTGGTGATTGATGGTGTGTGCGATACACGTCTTTCACATTATCTGGGAGCTGATCACTCCAATTGATACATGAGGTCACCCCTCATATTATCTGTTACTTGAGAGGTATCCCCTCTGGATTATCATATGATTACTCTGTTATGATATTATCTGTTATCTCTGGGCTCGTGATGGATTTCTGTATTTCCCTAAACCTGGTTTGTACATTATCTCTTTCTCATTTCTTTTCTTTTACCCTTATTCCTTTCCTATTCTTTCACTTTAATTCTGTATCTGTATAATCTGTATTTTCTGATTTGTTTCTGTATTGTTATCTGTTATCGTTTCTGTCATCTATATATCTGTTCACTGAGCTTTTGAAGCTCAGCCGCATTTCTTTTCCTGCGGCAGGTTTTAGTAGGAAGCTGGGAATGAGTGAGAGTGTACCTCTGAAGGCTTGGTAGCTACTCTAGATTAGATTTGGATAGAAGATATTATGTTTTAGAATTAGTTTTGAAAGTTTTCGTTGTAACCTTGTAGATTCAGTATTTCATTTGTAATCCTTTGAGATTTTTTGTATTACTGTAGATGTATGCTCTGTTTTGATCTGATATGAATCCATTATTGTGATATCTTTACCCTTGTCGGGTTGGGGTGTTACAGGAGCCATCAAAGCTCAAGGTGGGGAGATAAAGGCTTTGAAGAGAAGGGTTAGGTATTTAGAAGGAGTCAAAGGATCAAGAATTCTCAAACACAAGGTTAAATCTTCTGAAGCTTCTAAGGATGCTCCCAAACAGAGGGGAATGAAGGCAAAGTTTCAGGGGAGGCTAAAGAGGGTGAAAGTATTGGTGCAGAGAGTGATCCTATGGAATTTTTAGTTGCTGATAACCAAGGGAATCAAATGGTGATTGATAGCTATTTGGGCAAGGTTAAAACTGCTGATAGTGCTACTGATCAGTGTATTAGTGCTGCTAGTGGTCCATTTATTGCTGCTAGTGAGCCAGTTACAGCTGGTAGTACAAAAGCTAGTACTGCTACACTAGAGGATACAACTGCTGTTAGTGTACTTGCTGAGCTGAAGACATCAAAACTAGTAACCAAAGGTGTTGTGATACAAGAGCCATCATCAAAGCCAAAAGCTAAACAATCAACTCCACAGGTACAAGGCAAAGGTAAAGGGATTCTTACTGAAGAGCCTGTGGAGAAACCATTATCAAAAGAAGAGCAATTAAAACTTGATGCTGAAGTTGCTAAGAAATTATCAAAACAATATGAAGCAGAAAATCAGATAATTTTGGAACAAAAGAGAAGACAAGAAGAAAAATATGCTAAAAATGCAGAGTTAATAGCTTCATGGGATGAGGAAAGGGCTCAGGTTGATGCTGATTTTGAGCTTGCTAAGAAACTAACACAAGAAGAGCAAGATCAGTACTCAGTAGATGAAAAATCCAGGATGCTGAAAGAACTTATTGATGCAAAAAAGAAGTTGTATGCAGAACAAAGATATGCAGCTAAGAAGAACAAGCCACCCACTCCAGCACAAAGAAGAGCTTTCATGTGCAGGTATTTGAAGAATGTGGACAATTGGAAACTAAAGGATTTGAAATTCTTGAATGATAAAAGAATTGAAGAATTATATGCAATTGCCAAGAGAAAAACTGAAAGCTTCTTGAATGCTGAGGTGGTGAAGGGCAGTTTATTATAAGTCTGGATCTCATGGGAAAACAGTTTATTATGATATTAAGAGGCATGATGGTTCTTCTAGAAGGTTTGTAAGCTTTCTTCAAATGGTTTATAATTTTGATAGAGAAGATATGATAGCTCTATGGAAATTACTCAAAGATTTGGTAATAAGACACCAGAACAAGCTTATGATAGAGCAGTCTGGAATTACTTGAAGGTAATGTTTGAACCAAATCCTGAGGATGAATGTTGGAGAAGACTAAAGCACAATACTGTTAAAGAATGGAAACTTTTTCAAGGATGTGGAGTACATGCTTTAACTGTAAAGGAGTTGGTGATCTACATGCTTGTAAAAATGGATTACCTTTTAAAATCTTTCAAAGACATTCTAGATCAGATGTTATGTGGGAAGAAAAGACTCTAGCTTCAGTTTATTTATGATGATATGGCATATCAACTGCTCAAGAAGATGGAAAAGTATTTAGGACCCAAGGACAATAAATAGAATTAAGACTGCTAGAGTTAGAGTTAAGACTGTTAGAATGTATAGTTAGAACTACTTATGAGATAAACATGTATAGTTGAAAAACACAATGTTGAATACCTGGTTTGACTTATAAAGTCAACACATACAAAAAAAAAGTAGTAATCATACTGCCTTGTTAATAACATTAATTATAACATATCAGTTAAATTACGTTTACACTGAAAGACAACATAGCATTTCTTGCAGGTGATTCACTTGGTTAATTGACTAGCAGGTGAATCACTTGGTTTATGAGTTGGAGGTTCTTCATTAGGTGTTTGACTTGCAGATTCTTCACTTGGTTTTTGAGTAGCAGGTTCCTCACTTGGTGCTTGACTTGGGCATACTCCACTTGCTGTTTGAGTTGCAGTTGGTTCAGTTTCTTCATCACCACTGCCCAAGTAAGCACCAACTCTTGTAGATGCATTAATATGTAAGCCAATTACATATCCACTACTATCTGTTGTAGTTGTGTTTTCCCTTGTAACACCACCTCTACCATTTTGTGCATCCATGGTGAAAAGCAATTGATATGATAAAGAGTTGATGATAACTGGGGTATTATATAATGCAGGGAAAAAAAAGGATATAATATGGTACAATGTGGTTGTTGAACAACTAGATAGGATTAAAGACAACATAAATGCTTACAATGGAGCCAAAACATTGAGATTTTGAAATTTTTGACTATTGCATACTAGGACCATTTAGGACAAAGTTTTTGTTAAAATAATAAAAAATAGTCACATGAATATTTCACAATGTGACTATTTTGAATGTATTGGTCACATATAATACCCTTATAATGTGGCCATAAACATAATTTAGATACACATTTGTGATATGGTGTGACTATTGTATAGCCTATAGTCACATGATTGTGCTACAATTAAATGTGACCATACACATTAGGATTTGGCAGGCAAACACACATATTAACTTACGTGACCATATCTATCGAATTTTGGTCACACTTAATCATGTATGCCTATGGTTTAGTGTGACCATATATGACATTTGGTCACACTGTTCAAGTGTGTGACATATATTTGTCACTTTTAAATGCATATCATGACTAATGCTTCAAACTTACTTTTCAGTTGTCACACATTTCAAATTCATATGTGGCTAAATTTTCAACAAAAACTAGCAGTCACTTTTAAATAATGTGTGACAAACTTGAGTATATGATTTAGCCACATACACAATTACTTCATGTAACCATATATGGATTTTGGTCACACTGTTCAATTTTGTGACATATATTTGTCACATATGTACATATATAGTGTGACTAATGTTTCAAACTTATTTGTATCCGTCACACGTCCCAAATTATAAGTGACTAAATAATCAAAACAAGTTTTACCAGATACCTCTAGTCACGAAAATATTCAAATGTGTGGCTATAGCCTCAGATGTAATTCCGAAATAGTCACACAAGTCGGATCAAGTGTGGCTGTTTATTTTGTTCTAGTACATTTAGTCACATAAAAAAGTTATTGTGTGGCCGTTCAAAAACCAACATGTGTGACGAAATCCCAGTTTTGTACTAGTGTAAGCGTCACATAATTATCTTGTTTTGCTACGCTCATGACATTCAAAGCGTTAACCTGCACCAGTAACCCTGGCGTAAGTCGACAGTAACCGCGGAATTTCATATTATAATAGTTGCCCCCAAAGCTAGGTACTTTGCCAGATACCTAGTAAAACTCAATTATAGTACATCACATGCTGACCGACCTTAGTTAACATGGCGGGATGGTCAAATCCTATATGCCTATAAACTGCAATCGCGCTTACTCGCAAGTGATTAATGGTTCATGATCGAGGGACTTGCTTTTAGCAAGGAAAGTACTTAGCATTATCGCATTAGTCAGGAATAGCATACCAATAAACAATTGTGCTCATAAAAATAAGTAAGTAGCATGTATCTCCCCCATGGGTTTATAAAAAATTTAAAAATAAAAGTGGGGCTACGAATCACACCTTAGCAGCAGATGAACAAGATATCACAATATGACCAAATAGGATGGCACGGCAAGTGAACCTCAGCACAACCTAATATAGGAATAATACATCTCAGCAATAACCTTAAAGTGATTTACAAAATAATACTCGCATTTGAAATGAAAATGTTTTATTTCAATGGTGTTTGAGTGAAATAACGTTTAAGACTCATGTGGATACGAGATGTTAAAATAATAAAAGTCGACAAACACAAACGGATACAAATAAAGAATAACGACGAGAAGAGAAGAACTAAGATTAAGAAAAGAATAACTAAGAAAGACAAGACAGAAAACATCAACATGTTGTTTCGGTGTTTTACCCATTTCCCCAAATAGTTGATAAAACATCATGATTTTGGAAGAAATTATATAAGTTTCGAAAAGGTTTTTAAGATATTTTAGTAATCATAAATGATTAAATTATAAAAGGTTTTATCAAAAATTAGGCATGATGCGCCCGTTTATAAAGCATTTCCAAGTCGTTATGATGCGTGGTTCTGCGACCTTACAATAGGTTTTACCTCTCGAGGGATCCCAAGAGGCTTGCAATCCCCACCAGGCAGTGTACCTGACCGATGTAGTATAGTGTAGTGGCAAGTACCGGGGGATTGATCGTTCTCTAGGGGAATAGTGTCGTTAGGATTGAAAAACTACTCTAATAGGTCTAAGGGTGAGGGAAGATTCTTTTTGTATTTTTATATTTTTTTTTTATGAAAGCAAATAAAATCTCGGGTTTGAAGGAGTGGGCGGAATTAGTTGCTAGTCAACTAACCCAAATAACTACAATTGCAAATAAAATAAAATAACTGAAAATGAAAAGGTTGTGGAACTTATATGGAGAGAAATGTGTTTACTTAGATTTCCTTACTCCCTAACTATCTTTTACCGGTTGATTAGTGTGTATTAATTGCGTGGATGACGGGTGTATTCCTTAATACCAATCGTGGGGTGGCGTACGTACTTCCCCAACTCTACAAGCTCCTACTTCACTCCTATGTCGAGCCGGCTAAGAAGCTCCTAACATGGGATCACTAGAATTCGCTCATGCATTAAATACAACCATAAAAACCTTAGTACGCATTGGTTCATGTTTCTTAAGACGTTCAACCAAGTTACCGTATAGGAGGTTAGCCAGTTTTCTTAAGCCTAACATCGATAAACAATCATCCAATACAATTAATAACACACCAACAACCAATAATCAATAGTTAGGTTTCATTAGATCTAAGCAAACACAAGATAAATCTAGCCTAGCATGTTAATTAAAAGACAAGAACAAGATATAATCAAACAACACATAGACATATTGAATGATTAATTGATTACTTATCTTCAATTAAACATGGGAGATCCAAGGTTATAAAACCCTTAAAAATGGCAGAAAATTCGTCTTAGGGTTTCTCCTCACAAAGTTGCACTCTAATGACTAAAAATTGCAAAACTATATATAGAATTTAGGGGCTGACGGCGTCACGTTGTAGGAGGTGACGCCGTCACCTTGCCGCGGCTAGGGTTCCCGGATGGTCTTCCTGACGCCGTCCCTCTTTAATCCTCCAAAATGCACTCTGGCGCGTCAAGGGTTGACGCCGTCACAATTGTGCTTGACGCCGTCTCTCTTTAACTTAAACCGTAACGGCCTTGATCACCTTGAAGGGTGACGCCGTCAGACTTCCTTTGTAAAACTTTCTGGCGCGTCACGTGTATTTGTCATATCCACCTCTTTTGCCAAGCCGTGACGCCGTCAGGAGCAATACTTGACGCCGTCACGTGTACTTTTCCAGCAGCTTTGGAGACTTTGTCGTTTTCTTCACTTTTATGCTCCAAAAACGTCCAAAATGCTTCCTTTTCCAGATTTCTTCTCCAAAGTACCTAAAATGACAAAAGGAACGATTTAGGGCAATATTTGATCAAATAAATACGATTTAGGGCTTAAATGACCCCCTAAAAGCGGTACACTTTTCGCTTCATCACGTTACGACTCTTGAATATAAGTTTTATTGCCTCATTTTACAAGTTAAATATATATAATTGGACACTATTATTCGCGTATATATTGGTTGTTAAGTTTATCGACCATTTTGTGTATGTTCAGGTCCAAATATGTTAAGCTCTTACGAGTCTAACATACTCTTCCGTCTCATTTACCAAAATCGTCCATAAGCTCATCGGCTAATACCATAAATTCAATAACGTCCAATTCTCATCCAAGCATAGGTAATAACAAGTATCCAAGTCCAATGTCCAAATCATATCTCATGTTATCCAAATAATTAACTAAAACACCATATCGATAAACAAATAATTAATAAATGACAAAATAATAAAATGAAAGATATTATGGCCCATGTGTATTGGGTTTGGCCCAATACCCAACTCATACTCCAATGGACCCTCTTTGGGCTTTCAGCCCAAAGTTACTAATACTTAACCATTTAGGACTTATCCAAGTCCAAACCAACTCAACATTAACCCGAGGTTTTCTAACCTCGAGTCTTACACGGCAGAGACTCCCTTGAGTCTCGACAAGACTCGTTCAATCACCAAGACCTTGGAGGTCTCGGCTAGACTCATTCCCAACTAGTCGTGGCCCTTTTGGGTCACGGCTTATACCATTCGACAATCCAAACTATCCAAACGCTTAGCCAAACACATGGCTACAACCAAACTTGACCAAAAATCAATAAACCTTGGCCGTGACTCCTTGAGTCACGGCTCGACTTCACCCGAGCCTTTGGAGCTCTCGGCTCAATTACCAAATCCTCAACACGACACAACCATCTAGGCTATGCCGTGACTCATTTGAGTCACGGCTCGAGACAACTTGAGCCAACAGGCTCTCGGTTACACAACACAATCACAATCCAATCCGAAATCCAAACCAAACACAACAAATCCAAACTGCCTCAAACCCTAACTATGCTAAACCTATCTCTAAACCATGCCGTGACTCACTGAGTCACGGTTAGACCTCACACGAGCCATAGGCTCTAGGCATCAACCATTTATGGACCAAACTTCGACCAAAATGAATCCAAATCCAAACTGAGCTACAAACAAAAATAACAAGCAAGAAAATAAAAGAAATAAAACAAAAATAAACAACTCACCCCGAGTCAACTCGAGTTGACTCGGTGAGTCACCCAACTCGGACTGAGTTCGAGGGTTTCATGGCCAAAACAATATAGATCCACACGGTTTTCATTAAAAACAAAAGGTTTTATTAATGGTTATTAAATATTAAATGGTTTAATAAAAATATAGAAATTAGGGTTTGATAAAAAGTGATGAAAAAGAAAGGACTAGGGCGCGTATGATACCAAATCAGGAAGAGGAGGTGGTGGGGAAGGTGCGGTGTGGAGGTGGTGGCTGACTGTCATGGCAGTGGTGGTGGATGTGGTACTAAATGAGCTCCGATCGAGCTCAAAAACTCTAGAAAGAAAGAGGGGATCGAGATCTATCTTTTGGTGTAAGATGGGGTTTGGCCGGAAAATTTTTTGGCGACGGTGGTTGCCGAAGACGGCGGTGGTTGCCGGAGGGGTGGTCGGACGGGGGTGGGAGAGAAGAGAGAGAGTTATGTGTGATGTGTGTGTGTGTGAAATGAATAAAATATAAAAAAATGGCTTTTATACCAAAGCTAGACAATTGAAAGTAGAGGGTGAGTGGTGTAAATTTCTGGGCGGGGGTAATAAGTGTCAAGTTGGTAAAACTTTTGCAATAATCACTGTGGGACCCACTTGACGTACCAAACGAACTCGAAAAATTATGAAACTTGCACCATTGTTCTCGAAATAATTTTTCTAATAAAAACGAGTATAAATATGTATAACTTTCTCGAAATTAATTTATTTGAAAAATTCAATTCTTTTGTGTTTTCTAGGTTGTGTTGACATAAAAAGGGACTAAGGTTCACGTTTCTCAATATATCTCGCATTTCTCAAGTTCAAATAAGTTCAGAAAAAGGATCAACTGCTAAGGTGATGCAAAAATAAATATTTGGCTAGTAAAAATAGTTTGGAAAATTACCGGATGTTACATTTACCCTCTTGAATACCTTGTCAAACTGATTTTTATCTTTTCAAACTAAGATTCTTCAACTGACTAGGCTTCCAATTATCCATGTTCCTCAGTTATGTAACCATTACTTTCCTTTGTTTAGCTTTGGTGGGTGGTTTGTTCCTCTTTCCTTCAGTCCTCTTTTCAGCAAAGAACTTCTTCTGCTTGGCTAAGAATTCCATTAAGATTTTTTATTTTTCTTCTAAAGATAGCTCTTCCTGTTCATCTTGCCACATCCTCTGGGCTAACATGTGATCTGCTTCACATTTTTCTTGTATGTCATCCCAGGAATTAATTACTGTAAGACTTGCTTCTTCTGCTTTCTGAGCTTGCTCTCTTCTTGCCTCTTCTTCTTCAGTAAGAAGCTCAGCTTGCTCCTGTCTTGCAAGTTCTTCATCTTCTATGAGTTGTTGTTGTTGTTGGTTTAGTGATAAGAATTTCTTCTTAGGTTCTTCAATCAGGATGCCTTTGCCTTTATCAGTTGAAGTAGTTGTTGGTTTTATTATTGATGTTGGTGTTGGCTCTTTAATCACAACTCCTTTTGCCTTAGGTCTTGTGCTCTTTAACTTTGTAAATGCTTAAGCTATAGTTAATTCTTCATCAATTGTAGTAGCAGTGCTAACTTCATCAGTTTTAGAAGCAGCAGCACTAACTTCAGGCTCAGCAGTACTAACTTTTTCACTAGCAGCACTAACTGAAATTCCAACATTAGCAGCATCAATATCAGCAGCATTAACCATTAACTTGGCCACTTCAACCAACTTTTCAATACCAGCAGTTTTAACAGACTTAGCAGCATCATCCATAAATGCTTCATTACCCTGTTGATCTGCAACAACAAACTCATCACTTTCTTAAACAACAGGAACCTCCTCATTAACATCAGCAACCAAAACCTCATCAACCATTTCATCATCCTTCCCTGAATCCTTTTCTTCATTCCTCCCCTGTTTGGGATCATCCTCCCCCAAACTTGGATCAGCTTCACTAGAGGATTCCACCCTAAAAGTTGTACCCACCTTGTGCAACCTTTTAAGCTTAGAGGTTCTTGATCCTTTCTTTTCAAGCTGCTTAACTCTCTTCTTCAAATTTATAATTTCCTTCTTCTGAGAGTTAACTGTGTTGGTGAGATCAAGAACCTGTTTTGACAATTTGGTACAGTTTTCCATCAATTATTTTAAAAGTTGCATACTGCCCTCACCACTTTGAATTGTATTACCTATCCTGAGAGGTGGATCATTGGGCATGTTAGACACAACCTCATCCCTATAATGAGCACTTGTACCCCCCACGATTTCTTGGCACCTGGGGATTTAATGTGTCGCGTTCGTGTACAACTTTTAAAAATTTATAAACACGATTTATCCTATTCTCTAATTAACACATATGAGCAAGTATACTCGTCCGTGATAGTAAAGGTGGGTAAGTCGAGATCGTCCCAAGGGATTTGGTATTTGTATTTGGTAAAACAAGTTTTAACAAAAAGGGTTGTCAAGCCAATTTGGTGGAAATTCTCAAAGTAAATTCAATCAAATAAAGCATATACTTGTGTGTAATTCTATAACTAATTGCATAGAGTATTCTAACAAGTTGGGTGTAACTTGTAATGATGCACAATTTTATGTGAATGATTAACAATCAATGGTTTATGTCATGAAAAATCATTTCTAAGAATTCAATCTCCTAGTTAACTCCTTTCGGCCTTTTTAACTATTATGACAATTCTTTTTAAGCACTAGTTATTTGAAAAGCAATTCTTATCTTAATTGTTCCTATGAATCCTTTCAGCCCTTTTATTCGTGATGAAATCGTTTCAAATCCATTTTAATGAGTAAATATGGTGCTTGTCACACACCATATCCCATACTAATTCGTGCACTAACTTTTTGGAATAAAAACATAAAGAAAATCCTTTCGGCCCTTTTATCATTTGAAAAATGTTTTTATCAACTAATTAAGCAAGATTAGATGTTATTCCAACAAACTCATAAAATAAGGATTGGTTTCATGCATCACTATTAAATAAGAATACTCCAACACTTAGTCACATCATAACACACAAGTATACCAACAATTACTCCATAACAATTATTATAAAAAACAAGTAACAAAACATACTTTCATTAAACATAAAGTAAAGGTAGTTCATGGTAAATAAACAAGATATACCTAGTTTAGATTACAAGAACTAGATTTGTGGCACTATAGCAACCACACTCCTCCAATCGCCTAACAAGACACGTAAACAACTCCACACTCGAACCACACTCTTGAGACTTTAACTCAAAGTTCCTGGACGTTTTTACAGCGTTTCTAAGCTTTCGGGAAAGAATAATAAGATAGCAAGGACTTGGTGTAAGCCTTTACTAATTTTGGGGTGTCACACTTAGTAATCTAGCCTAGGGTCCTTTAAATAAGTGAAAGAACCCTTCTCTATCAAGTAAAAACGTCACTAGTGAGTTAATAAGCAGGAAATGATAAGCCACCATGATTATGGGGCTTAAATCCGTCATTAAATGAACTTTTGTAACAGCAGTTAAGTCTAACCGATCGGTTGGATCTCTCGGTAAAATCCACTTTCTCCCATCCGAATCGGATGCGGGTTCCATCCGATCGGATGGAGTCTTCTGGCACTCACAACTTTGACTTTTCTTGGTCTTTTCTTGTCACATGCCTTATGCTCCGTTGTGGCACTGATTTTTTCCATAGAACTTGATATTTTCTTGATATATGAACATAGAAATCTTGACACTTTCAATTCCTTGCGTCCTTGTGTGGTTTCTCACTTGTTTCCATCTTGGGAATCTTCAAATGTGCATAATCACTTCAATTCTTTGTCTTTTCTTTATCTTTTCCTGTACTTGGCTATATTCACTTGCATATACACTTTTTCCATGATTAAGTAACAAATATATACAAATATAACCAAATATAGTGCACAAAACTAATGATAACGTAACTAAAAACATGTTCATTTTGAACGTTATCAAATTCCCCCACACTTGAGTTTTGCTCGCCCTCGAGCAATTCTAGCATTTAGAAAAACTGATCTCAATGGTATCGTCATCATGATTCCAAAAATCTAACAACTAACCCGAAGGAACAATTGTTAATTTTAATTTGAACGTGAAAAATTCTTGAAACATAAGCAAGTTAATTTTATGCTTAATAACATAACTAAGCACCTCACAAGGGAATTTTTAAATTCACTCAACACTCTAAGGGTAGATTGATTGGCAAATCACTCATTGCTCAGTCATGATTCATGCGTCTTACCATAAGCTTGTACAAGTATCAAAACAACAAAATAAAACATCAAAGAGGTCTTTTATTCGGGTTTAAGGTTAAGGGTTACCTGGCTAATGTTCAAACATTTCATACAAGAATATAGTAGCTCGCTGGTGCGGATTTTGATTAGCTAAACAATGGATGGTCACTAGATTGTACCTAGGTTCACTGGCGCGTTATTTGCATAACGGATGGTCACCAAAATACGCACTAGTTTGCTGGCGCGGTTTTCAACTATTCATCAACCGGATGGTCACTACAACATCCATGCACTACATATCTTAACAAAGCCATCACTTAATCCGGATGCTCGTAAGCTAACAACGAATAAAGTAATTTGGTAAAAGGTAGGGAATAGACATGGGAATTATTTATAATCGGTTTCTACAAAAATGAAAATAAGAATCAAGTCCAAATTCCGTTCCCAACTCTTTATACACAACATGATCACTTCCCAAACTTCTTCAATCGGTTTTCCGCCTCATATACTCACTTATTTCCTTCTTAGCTCATTGGCTAATTATACTCATACACTATAGCTCATTGGCTATTCACTTTTTCACATTCTCTCTCTTTTTTCTTTTTCTTTTTTCTTTTTTTTCTTTTTTTTTCACCAAACAATACTTCCTCGTCACCCCCACACTTTGGATGAGCACACGCTACAAAAAAAAATACAAATATGAGTAGCGACCTCCTTCTTCATTGAAACAACACATACACATATCAAAGTGTGGTAAATCATGTAATCATCAAAAAAAATAGTTTTGAACTTCAAATGAACTTGATTCGGGTAAGGCTAAGGTGTAAGGTGTAAAATATTTTTGTATTTTTCTGGATTTAATCAGAAAGAAAAGATAGGCTCAGAAGGTGTAACTAAGGGTATCTAGCGTAAGATATTAACGCTAACAAATGGGTTCCAAATACTAGAATAACTAACCGATGTGGTCAGCAAAAAAAATATATTTTGTAAACGGATGGCCATTTGGTGTAAATCCTAAATTGCCTCTTATCATTTGAATATATTTTATCACTCGAAAGTGATTTTAACCGTAATGTATAACAAGTACAAATTCTAGAATCAACATAATCACCGGCACACTCATAACGAAATATATAGCATAAGAAATGCTCTATACAAAAAGGCTTAAATCCTCACAATTTAAGGTAGGTTATAACATGTACTAGTAAATGTTATCGATTCCAAAATTGAAATAGCTCTCATAACTTGATTAAATTCCAAAAAAAATTCAAATAGCCTCATTTTTACCATTGAATAAATCTAGTTCTTTAAACTATATAAATTATGTGATAAAACAACTAGAAAATCAAGGGCGAACAAATTCTAGTTACTTGAATCCAACATCATACTAAACCTAAAAATTTAAAAAGTAAACCATTTTTCCCATTTTCTTCCCTCCCCCACACTTAAGTTTTGCATTGTCCTCAATGTAATAAAAATGAACTTCAAACTAAAGGAAATGGAAAAAATTTAGTTAAAAATGTACTACCAGGGTAAATACGCACACGCATATTTGATCATAGATAAGCAAATGAGTTCTCCGACTCCAAACATTGATCAACAATAAGCTTCCGGTAATTCTCCCCTTCAAAAACTGCAAAAACATACGAAACAAAACAAACAAACAAACCAAAATACTAAAACAAACAAAAGTAATTAAAGATAAACCATATGAAATTAATCTAAAAAGAAAATTAAGTTAAGAAAATAGAAATAGAAACTTGTTCGACCCATAATTGTTTTTAAACATAAACCATCCCAATCAAATCACCGATGATCACTCATCATCCATGTCGTCAGGAGTATGAATTCTCTCATCCTCACTCTCCTCGTCATCCTCATCGTTCACTTCCTCGTAGTTCTCATCCTCATCAAAAACGGTAAAAAGTTTTTGTCTTTTCTTTCCAACTCCAGATGATGATCCTCCCACATCATAACTTGAACCTCCAACATTGGGAACTCTACCATAAACAGGTACTGGTTCGGGAAATGAGGCATACCCAGGATATGGGTAAGGATATGGGTCATACTGAAATGGATAGGGTGGAACATTTGGTGGGTTGTAGGGTGGTATCTCATAATTGGTTTCACGTGCCATGTGTTGGAGCATCGGCATTGAAAAATCAAAATTGTAATTATTCCTCATCATCATCGAATCTCTCCTCACGTCCCTATGCTCATTTAAATTCTCGATTCCAATCCCCCCATCCCAAGTCAAAACTACTCGGTGCATGAACATTCCTTAATGGCGGTGGTGGTTGATATGGTGGTTGTGGTGCGGCCTGAGGTGTGGCCATCGCCGGCTCCATCCAAGCTCCCAACGTCTTTCTTCTCCTATCCAATGCTTTCCCCAAACCTATAGCATCCCACGTTTCACTCTCAGTTGGCTCCGAACATTTAGCCAATTCCTCATTCTCGAAATAACCCAAATTTCTAGCCAATGCAGTCACATAGTGACCTCCACAAATATCACTACTATCCTTGATCCCTGGTGCTCTTCTCGAAATATATTCGGCTATTATCCAAGCCGCATTTCCGTTCCAACATTCTCTTCTTCCAACAACTTCATAACCCACAGGTCGGGATGATTGCATTTATCTCGACTCCCCGTCCTGTGTAAAACACCCCAAGCTATTAATTTCTACAAAATTTTCATCAACGGGTTTCTTAGCTTGGACGAGTTTCTCCTTGAACAACTTGGATCACCAACACGATTCCAATATTCTAGAATCCCTTCAGAATCATTGTGGTACCTCACCAAGTATAACACCCCCATTTTCGATACGCAGCGGAATACAACATGGGGTGCTATTTATTAGTCAAATCGTACAAGCATAGTAAACGACTCAAAATAGAGAAGTTTATAATAAAACATTCACATTCGATAAAATCAGAGTAAGCAAAAGAAGGTCCCAAAGTTCAACACAACACAAGTGTTTGAAACAACATAAGTTTAAACATGGCATAAGTTTAAAAGTTAAGTTTCATCGAATGTGATTTTAAAACATGGGACATCATTTCAGATATCCATATCTTTGCGCCGCCCATCCAAGCTTGAACATATCACGCACCTGGGATAAAACATGCTAAAAAGGTCAACATAAAGTTGAGTGAAATCCATAGAGTTTAATAAGTAATAAGTTGAATACAAGTATAATTTATAGGGCGACAAGTAATGCATATACAAGTCGTATAATCAGATTATAGTTTTGAGCTCATGACACCGAACCTTGACCTAGAATTAATAATGCCCCTCAAAGGTAAGATTTGCCATTTACCTTGATCTCTCAATATTATGCTACCGGTTTCAATATGAGCGATACTCATTCAGGCAGACTCGTCAAGTCCAATATGCATATTCATAATATTAGCGTTTCCCACGGAATTAACGGTTCATGAAATTAGGGACTTTAATGGCAAAAGCTACTCAACAACTATAATCATGTAATCGGGTACAGCATACCAAAAACTACTTGTATTCAGTTTTAAAAACTAGCATGTATCCCCTCGCGAGTTTATAAAACATTAAATGAGTAAAGGCGAGGCTATGAACTCACCGTGAATAACGGAAGTAGTATGCAATAAGCAAGTGAGGAAAATAGCCGCGAAGCTCTACGATGAACCTAAATAGATATACGCTTGTCTTAGGTTTATGAAAATAAACATTGATGCAATTTAGCTATATATATAAATTATGATCTTAATTATGCTTGGTACATAATTTCTATATACTTAACAAGTTCTAATAAAAATGGTCTTTAAGTATGACATGTACATTTCTTACAAAAATTCAAGTTTATAGTCCCTTTTTATTCCTAAGTCCAATATAAGTGCTAAAGGTCCAATCTAAGTCTAAGGGTTCAATTTAGTCAAAGGGTTCAATTCTTAGTCAAAAGGGTCAGTTTATGACTAAAGGTCCATATTATATTAGGTGGTTCAAAATGAAACTTAGGGGTCCAAATTCATAAGTTATTAACCTTTTCATAATTTTTAACTCAAAATCTGATGGAATTTTTATAACTTAACCATTTCTAAAAATTCATATCTCTCAAACCGTAAGTCAAAAAATTATGTTCTTTATGTCCCCGAAAAGGTATTCATCTGTACTAACAAGTTCTGTGGGTCCCACTAATTTAAAATTTTCGTAACAGTAGTGAATTTATTATTTTTCCCCTTACTACCCAGTTCAGAAATCACCAATATCACAACAGTCCCACTAAATATACAATATCTTGAGTTCTACAAGTCCAATTAATTCCCCGTTTGCGGCCACGTTTAAGTTAAGATGTTATCTACAACTTTTATGTTTTGAGTAATAGTGGGTTATTCACAAAAAAAATGACTTTTATACGTTTCAAATCTGTTACTCAGGATGTAACATGTTTTACTAAAATATTTCTAGTTTAATCATCGTAATGAGTTATTCAATGAAATACCCGTCAAAACGACCGCAAGACATTGATCTACAACTAAATATTTTTAGTTTATGTCCAAAGTTCACTGATAAAATCAGTTAATTACGTCTTTACCCCTGATCAGAAATAACTGTTGCATGTCTAGTCCTCTAGTGTTTCTATTGTTTTCTAAGCTATGTACCAAGCCTAACCAAGCATAATAATTTATATATTATTCAAATACATCAAGATATGTAAGATTTACAGAAGTGAAAGTAAAATAAAATGGAGAGTTTGTGAGGAGTTTCTTACAAAAGAGATGAACACACAAAATCTTTCAAGAACCAAGATTAATGATCAACCAAATGACACCACCAAGGATAACTCTTGCAAGCTTGAAGGAAGATCTTTATAGGGTCGAGAGAGGCTTCAACATATAGCCACAAAAACATTTTGTGAGCTAAAGAAAATATAGGAAGAAGATTGGTTCATAAAACCTTCAAAAACATCAACAAAACCTTCAAAAACGTGATTCAAACCACCATTCTTTGAGAGTATCTTCAAGATGATGTAAGTGTGTTTGGCTGTGATTTTCGGCAGCAATGGGAGGAGAGGGGAGGAGTTGGATGGTTAGGTTAGATTTGCATGGATGAAGATGATGATTGAGTTTCCTTGGAAATGAAAATATGGGAAGTGTGTATTTGTTGTAAAGGGGCCGGCCATGGGGTTTATATGGGGGTTTTGTTATTTATTTTTATTTTTTTTAAAGTTATTAGATAGGTGTAAATATGTATGGGTGAAATAAAGATGTAAAGGTTTAAACCTTAAAACGCGAATAGATGCTTAAAACTAACGAAATTGTGAAACGAAGCGGGAAATGTGAAAAATATATTCACTTGGTTTCTATGGATAAATGAGAGGATATTGAGTCACTTGAGACAAGGATCGGGATAGAAATCCTAAGCACGGCTCGAGAAAAGCTAAAAACGCGAAATTTGCTAAATCGGGTAAAAATTAAAAAGTAAATTTTTACTCAAGAGGAAATGAAATATATTATGGTTTAAAGAATGACTTGAATTTATGAAATGTCACACCACGTACCCCTTAAGAGAGCTCCGTCCCGGAGCTTAACTTGCTTTATCTCCTGACGGTTCATTCACGTAAAGATGAGGATACTTGCTCTTGATCTGATCTTCGCGTTCCCATGTGAACTCAGGTCCTCGTCGGGTATTCCAACAAACCTTGACAATGGGGATGCGGCTTTGCTTGAGTTCCTTTACTTCACGATCCATGATCTCTATAGGTTCTTCTATGAAGTGAAGCTCGTCATCGATTTGAAGCTCATTTAATGGAATGACGAGACTCTCGTCTGACAAACACTTCTTGAGATTAGAAACATGAAAAGTGTTGTGAATGCCTTGAAGTTCCTCTGGTAGCTCTAACTTGAATGCTACTGGACCAACCCTAGATAGGATCTTGAATGGTCCAATGTATCGTGGACTTAGCTTCCCACGCTTACCAAAACGAACTACACCCTTCCATGGTGAAACCTTGAGCATAACTCTGTCACCTACATTAAACTCCAAAGGTCTGCGTCTAACATCTGCATAGCTTTTCTGGCAGCTACGAGCAGCTAGCAAGCGGTTCTTGATTTGAACTATCTTCTCTGTTGTTTCACGAATCATTTCCGGTCCCGTGAGTTGGCTATCCCCAACCTCACTCCAGCAAACCGGTGATCTACACTTTCGCCCGTAAAGAGCTTCGAAAGGTGCAGCCTTGATGCTTGCGTGATAACTATTGTTGTAGGAGAATTTGGCTAGTGGCAAATGTCGATCCCAACTACTTCCAAAGTCAATCACACACGCCCGCAACATATCTTCTAAAGTTTGTATCATTCTTTCGCTTTGACCATCCGTCTGTGGGTGGTATGCCGTACTCATATCCAAGTTTGTCTTCAAGGCCTCCTGGAGTGACTTCCAGAATCTTGATGTAAACCGGCTATCTCTGTCAGATATGATTGATATAGGCACACCATGCCTACAAACAATCTCCTTTAAGTACAGTTGAGCAAGCTTCTCCATGCTATAAGTCTCTTTTATTGGTAGGAAATGAGTAGATTTTGTCAAACGATCCAAAATGAACCAAATCGCATCATAACCACTTGGAGTTCTAGGGAGCTTAGTAATGAAATCCATGGTGATTCTTTCCCATTTCAAAACAGGAATATCGGGTTGTTGAAGGAATCCGACTGGCTTTTGATGTTCTGCCTTAACCTTTGCATACGTCAAACACTTGCCAACATAGGTAGCGATCTCAGCCTTCATGTTCGGCCACCAGTACAACTGTTTTAGATCGTGGTACATATTATCTGACCCAGGATGGATAGAGTATTTGGATTTATGAGACTCGTGCATGATCAAGTCTCTCAAACCTCCAAACAGTGGTAACCAAACTCGTATACCAAAGCATAGGGTTCCGTTAGGGCGAGTTTCGAATATGGGTTTGATACCTTTCCCCAGATTTTCAGCCTTCACATTTTCTTCTTTCATTGCTTCCGCTTGAGCCTTGAGGATCTGTTCAGGTAACTTGGGGAGAACTGTCATTACTAGCGATCTGACACGTAATGGTTTTGCCCTTTCCTTTCTGCTTAAGGCATCAGCCACCACGTTCGCCTTTCCCGGGTGATAACGGATGTCACAATCGTAATCACTCAGGAGTTCAATCCATCTTCGCTGTCTCATGTTAAGCTCTTTTTGATCTAGGATGTACTGGAGACTCTTGTGATCAGTATACACCGTACACTTCGTACCATACAAGTAGTGCCTCCATAACATAAGAGCAAAAACCACAGCACCCAATTCTAAATCATGGGTCGTATAGTTTTCTTCATGAGTCTTCAATTGTCGTGAAGCATATGCTATAACCTTTTGTCGTTGCATCAATATTGCTCCATAACCCTTGTTCGATGCGTCACAATAGACTACAAAATCTTTCGTCCCATCTGGTAATGCTAATATAGGTGCACTACAAAGTTTCTGTTTCAGTATTTGAAAAGCCTTTTCTTCGTCTTCACCCCACTCGTATTTCTTATTTTTCTGAGTCAACTTGGTAAGAGGTTTGGTTATTATAGAAAATCCTTCGATGAATCTTCAATAATAACCAGCAAGTCCTAAGAATTGCCTTACTTCAGTTGGTGTTGTCGGTGGAGCCCAATTCTTAATAGCCTCGATCTTCACAGGGTCTACATGAACACCATTGCTATTGATCACATGACCGAGAAATTACACTGATTCCATCCAAAAGTCACATTTTGAGAACTTGGCATACAGTTGTTCTTCCTTGAGTAACTCCAAGATAATCTTCAAATGTTCCGCATGTTCTTCCTTGTTCTTGGAGTAAATCAAGATGTCATCAATAAATACAATTACAAACTTGTTGAGGTACGGTTTGCACACTCGATTCATCAAGTCCATAAATACTGCAGGTGCATTGGTCAACCCAAACGGCATCACTTTAAACTCATAGTGACCATACCGAGTTCTAAACGCAGTAGTTGGAGTGTCTTCTTCCCGGATGCGGAGTTGGTGATAACCCGATCGCAGGTCAATTTTGGAATATACGCTTGAGCCTTGAAGCTGATCAAATAGATCGTCAATTCTCGGGAGTGGATAACGATTCTTGACCGTTAACTTGTTAAGCTCACGGTAATCGATACACATTCGAAAGGATCCGTCTTTCTTCTTTACAAACAGCACCGGAGCTCCCCAAGGCGACGAGCTCGGTCGAATGAACCCTTTTTCTGACAATTCTTGTAATTGTTCCGCTAGCTCCTTCATTTCTGATGGTGCCAACCGATAAGGTGCACGTGCCACTGGTGCAGCACCAGGCACTAATTTGATTCGGAACTCTACTTGTCGAGGAGGTGGAAGTCCCGGTAGATCATCAGGTAACACTTCGGGAAATTCACGGACAACAGGTACATCTTCTAGTCGTTTTTCAACTGACTCTTTCTCCGTCACTTGTGCTAGAAACATCTGGCACCCTTGCTCTATGTACCTTTGAGCCTTGATACGAGATATGATTTTTAATTGGGACGCGTCTCTATCGCCTTTGATTATTAATGTTTTGTTGTTGTGTGGAATACGAACAACTTTTTCACCACAGGCAATAACCGCGTTTCGATCGGATAACCAATCCATTCAAATGATGACATCAAAAGTTCCAAGTTCAATTGGCATGAGGTCAATACTAAATGGGTGGTTCGCTAGATTTATGGTACAACCCCTTAGAATAGAATTTGTACTAACCAATTTCCCATCGGCTAATTCGACTTCGTAACTATAGCTTAACTTAACCGGGTTAATATCTATCAATGCACTAAAACTAGTTGACACAAAGTTTTTGTCTGAACCCGAATCAAATAAAACCTTAGCATAATGTAACACCCCAACCCAACAAGGGTAAAGGTGTCACATCACGGTGACAAATCAGAGCATACATAAACACACAGCGGAAGTCTTATTAAATAATTCAAAAGAAAAGTCAAGTCAAACACGACTTGAATATAACATAAGTTCAAGGAAAGGAAAAATCCAAAGATACGAATACAAACGAAATCCAAGATCAAAACAAAGTCATAAGATAAAGGTGGTTATCTAAGGTCAAAGCTTCATCTAACTCTCATCCCATCCAAAGCATAATCCAAAAGCTCCTAGCTTAGATACCTGTCGCACACGAAAAGAAAAACGTGCGGCTGAGCTTAAAAAGCCCAGTGAACAGATATATATGATAAACGGAAACGAACAAACGAAGCGTAATGAAAGAGATATAAATAAGGTACAAGAGTAAAGGTTAGGACAGTCATCCACCACGAGCCCACATATATCACATCACATAAGCCTGCATAATCTAGAGGGGATACCTCTTAGTAACCAGATAATATGAGGGGTGACCTCATGTATCAAACAGATATATATGGAGTGATCAGCCCCCAGAACATGAAAGACGTGGATTGCACCCACCGTCAGTCACCAGAAATCAGATCATATCATAACATATCATATCATAACAGAACAAATCTAGGATGCATCCATTCGCCCCCCAGAACAGATCGGCCATAATAAATCATATATAATGTGCATGCATAATCAAAATCAGAATGGGGACGGTGTAACCAGATCACTAGGGCTACACACTAGTCATGCCAGTGGTGCATCACAGACACGGCCATGTTACCTTCATGGCTAGGGAACAAATTTTGGCTCGGGTATCAAACTGGGAGTCAAAGGTCAAAGGTCAAAGGTTCATATCAAAATCAGTGTGTCATATTAGAATGTTCAATATCAGAAGGGCAAATATCCCAGGTCAATATCCAAAAGGGTCAAAGTATCAGATAGTCAAATCTTCAAAAGGTTCAATATCAAAAATACTTTTCAAAAAGGTTTTCTCTTAAGGTTCAATTAAAACAATCATTCGAAATAGTTTTCATAAATGATCTTTCAAATAGTTTTCATAAAACGAACTTCAAAAATAGTTTTCTTTAAGTCAATATATGATGCTTGAAAAATCCTTTCAAAATACTTTACTTAAAACGTTTCCATCTCATATCAAAAAGGTCTTCATATCATAGGTCCAAAATCAGAGATCAAAGGTCAAAGCAAAGGTGTCATAGCAAAGGATCGTAACAGAGTATCAAATCAAAGATTTAACGAATCAGAAAAGAATCATAGGAAACCTTACAGAGAAGGTCAGAATATCTGTACCTTATTCCAAAGCAAACGCAAAGTCAGAAATGGATGACACAAGGTGGATCAGGACCTCTCTTTCTTCACACCTAGAGGGGGTAGACAAGAATTACAAACCCTTTCATTTTAAGTAACTTTCCAATTTAGCTTTTAGATTCATCAAGTTACTCTTTTAGTCCTTTAGGTTTCATAATTTACATTTTATACTCTTATATTCCAGAAGTTACACATTAAGCCCTTAATTTATCAAAATTACACAATGGACACTTATTTCATCATATTATACGAATCTACCCTTAAGTATTCATAATTTACACATCAAATCCCTCAAGTTATCAAAGTTACATATTTAACCCTTAATTTACATTTTCAACTTTTAATTATTAATAATTACATATCAAACCATTAAATTACCAAAATTACACATAACCCTCTGAATATATTTTATTACTCCATTCGACCCCAACTTTCCAGAATTTACATGTTTAGTCCCTTCATTTTAATTATTTACAATTCGAACCCTAATTAGTTAATAAATACATTTTAATTCTTTAAAACATGGAAATTACACATTATACCCCCAACTTATATTTTATTCGATTAATAGGCAGTCCAAATTAAGTTCTAAAAATAATCCTTAAGTTTTAAAAGTTACAAAACAACCCCTAACATTTTAATTACCAATCGTATAACATTTATTTAACAAAAACCCTAACTCTAAAAATACCAATCATTCACCAATCATTAGATTATCATTTAGTCAACATTAAATTCACAAGAACAAACCCTAAATCCAAACCCTAATTCGATTTGCATTTTATTTCTTTTTCTTTTTAATTTCTTTTAAACCGGTAAAATAAATAAATCCACAAATAATTCGATTAGGCCCCAATAATTCGAAATAGCATTTTTCTCAGATTATTATGATCATGTTAAGTCCAAATAAAATAAATAAGAAGCCCCAAAAATTCGGATTGAATTATTTATGTTTTATCCACATTTTTAAGATTTAATTCACAATTATTATATAAAGCATGCATGGATCGACTTATACATTTTATTTGATGTTCATATGACATATAGGATCTGAGAAAATTACCACAAGGAGATTCGAACGTGTGAAATGAGGTGTACGAATTCTTTTGTACGCGATTAGCCAAAACGGGTCAAAAATCACCACGACTTCAAAAACGATCTAAAAATCATGAAACCAATTTTCACAGGTCACATATGATGTGAGGAACACAAGAAAAATAAGAAACGAATTTATAGGAGGTCGCAAGAATTAATTCGATCAATACCTTATTTTGTTCTAGCGACAAGGAATATTTCTCTTGGATCGAATCCGGCCACAAACCACTTCCAAAACAATTTTTCTAGCCTTCTAAAGGTGACCAAGAACACAGGAAAAATGATCTTTAGCTTTGGAAAAATCGGATGAGGAGGATACGAATTTCTTTGTGTTTTAGGGTTTCTTGGATGGATCGGTTTGTTGTTTTTGGAGAGAATCAATGATGAGGGTTGAATATAATGGATGAATACCGTGAGAAGGGGGGGGGAATCAACAAGGAGCGGCCCAAATTAATGCACAAATCAATCACCATTTATTTAGCATTTATTTCCATTTATTTGCAATTTAAATACACTTAATTAACTTTTAAAATAAAATAATTGTATACTTAATTATTTTGGACTTGTTTATGTGTAATAATCATTTTTATAGCTTGCACAAATATTTATTGATACTCTCTAATTATTTCATGACATACTTTAGTACATTTCATAATTTTTGGAATTAATTTTATACGTTATATAAGCCTTTATTAAATTTTCAAGTTGTAGGGGCATTTTGGTCTTTTTACACATTTTAGATTTTAGGGTTTTACATAAAACCTTAGCGTAATGATTATTAAGTAGAAACGTACCCGTCACGACATTCGGGCCTTGTTGCTCTCCGTTTCCCATCACGTACACACGACCACGAGCATTTCCAGCTTGCTCATTCCCCTTCTTCGGGCAGTTGTTACTCTTGTGCCCTTTTTCCCCACAGCCATAACAAGTCACAATTGGCTGTGCATTAGCACCAGTAGCAATAGCCTTACCCCTACAGTCTGTCGCTATGTGGCCTTGCTTTCCACAATTGTTACATTTCATAGTACAGATACCAAGGTGACGCTTCTTACAGCGATGGCAGTAAGGATAAGGTCCAGCGTTCTCACCTCTTCCAGCTGGGGCATCAGTCATTGCCCTCACATTCTCTCGTGTTCTATTCTGCTGCTGGTGATGATCATTGTTGCGGCCCTGAGGGTTGTTATTGTTTCCCCTCCTTACATCATTCCAGCTTCTCTTGTTTTGGTTGTTGTTGTTTGCATTCTGTGTTGTCCCATACTCCACTACTTGTGCCATCAGCTTTTGAGTAACACGAATGGCTTCTTCCAGAGTTTTTGGGTTAGATGCTGTCACGTCCCCCTTAATGCTTCGTGGAAGACCTTTGAGAAAAGCTTCTAGCTCTCTTTCGAAATTAGGAACCATACTAGGACACAGAACCTTCAGCTCTTGGAACCTTCTGATATAAGTTTCGATCTCATAACCTTTCACCGATAAATCATAGAACTCTGTCTCAAGCCTCCTTATCTCACTACGAGGACAGAACTTTTCGGTCATCATTTTCTTGAGATCGGTCCACGTGGTTGCATGGGCTGCTTCAATCCCAATAGGTTGAACGTAAGAGTTCCACCATGATTTAGCATGTTCCAACAGAGTACCTGCAACGTACTTGACTTTGCAATCCTCTGAGCAGTTGCTGAGCATAAACGCGGCCTCACAGCTTTCAAACCAGTGAATCAAGGTAACCGCTCCCTCAGTTCCTTTAAATTTTATGGGTTCACAACCAAGAAACTGCTTGTAGGTACAACCTCGTGCCACAGCGTCACCGGCAGCCCCAGCGGCTCCAGCACCGCCACCGGCATTATTAGCTCTTGTAGTTCGATCCTCGGTTAAAGCCGCGGCTATGCTGTCAACGACTAACTTTCGTATAGCTGCATCAGACATTCTCTTTGGTGGCATGATTCTATCACAACACAAGAAAATTTTGATGAGTATTCATACTGTTGTTCCCTTTACACGCTTAGAGTTAACTAGAAAGTTAATCTATTTGTGTTTATGACTAATACAACGTTTATGATTAAATCTAACAGTTATAAAACATGAATATAAAAACACAATATTTTTCAACGTTTAAATTCTTATTAGAAATAATTCCAAGAATCTATTACCCAAGTGTTTTGCGGAACAAACACTTGGGATTGAATAGACAAGGGTATGGTGTGTCTCCTATCAAAACTCAAGTTTTGCTTGAGTGGTAACAATATACCCACTGAGCTATCTCAGTGAGTTGTATACTCTTTGTAGGAGAGATGTTACTTTGTAAAAGTTCTAAGCTTTCAATATACAAAGCACACTTTAACTTCTCTCCCATCTGATCTATTTATACACAAGTAATCTAAGTATAAGTGATTAAATATAATACAAGTTGTTGAGGTTGCGTGTCTGACAATTACAAATAGTAATTGTCATTTCCAAGAACCAATAGGAAAGGGCTAATAAGACTTTGGGAGTTGTTGGCTGACACTCCATGACTTTTAGCCGCAATAGGGAAGGTTGGATCTGACAAGAGAAGAGTGTTTGGTCTGACACTTTTATCTTCTCAGATCTTTTCCCTATTGTTCCCGCCTTTTCTTCAGGCGTTGGTTCCTCAGTCTTCAATCACTTTGTTGTTGAGGAGACTGGGGTTCAGTGAGTTCTTGTCCAACACTCACTGAACCATCATCTTCTTCTTTGGCTTAAGTCCTACTCAGGGAGTACCGCCTTCCTGAGTAGTGAATTCTTCTTTTTGAATTCGCCTTAAGCATCCTGAAGATGACTCACTGAGAGGCTGTTCTCTCAGTGACTTGAATTGTTCTCGGTTTAAGTTAACACTTAGTTAATTTGTGTCCAAATCATGTTTGAAGCATTCTTGGGTTTTTCATGACCCAACAATCTCCCCCTATTTGGATATAAATTATTCCTAAGTGTTTTGATCAGTTATGAGTGAGCTAATGACTTCTACTCATACTGAATGTACTAGAATGTAAGTAAGGACACTGAAATAATAAAAACATCATCTTATTGATATCATTACAAGTCCTAACAAGCTAAGTACAAAAAGGGATAGTGGGGGTATTCAGGCAGGTCTATCAGTTGAACTTAATACCAAGGGCTTCAAGCTTGGGCTTCTTTGACTGCAGCTCTTGTTGGTTAGGATGCTCATTGATTTTCCTTTTCAGATCTTGACAAAACTTCATATTTTCAGGACTCTTGATTGGAGAGGCCATCATTAGAAAACCAAGCATTGCTTTAATCCCTGACAAGTCGATGTCACTCCACCTTTGGAAGGCTTTGTCTCCGAACTCATAAATGAAGAACAACCCTCTTTCAGGTTGTTCAATGACCATATTGTTCCTGAAAGGAACACCTTCAGGGAGAGCCCTTTTGCAAGTCAAGACCAGGAATCTTGATCTCAGGCTCAGCTTCAATCTTCTTTCTTTTTCTTGAAGAAGACTGAGAGGTAGCTGGTTGTGCTGAATCAGGAAGAAGAGATGGAGCGCCAAGTTCCTGAGGTGCTGCTGCCAATCTTTCGTACCTCAGACTCAAAGACTTCATCAGATTAGGGACCACAACATTTGATTTCTTTGCTATTAATGGACCCAACTCATCCAATTTTGTGATCCCCAAGTCAGCGAATCTGAAAGGTTTATGAACATCAAAGTTTCTCATGTCAGCACCTCTGTAGATAGTAACAGCAGCAGGATTGGTGTTTCGATGAATATGAACATCAGTGATTGGTTCTGGCTTCAACCTGTCAGTCATATACCACTGATATTTCTTAATCCTGTTCTGCTTGATCTCTTTAGCCCTTTTATTCCTTTCCTCTCTTTTCTTCCTGAGAGTGATCATCTCCTCAGACTGAGCTTTCACAAAGGTCATACCACCCTCTCTTCCTGAGAGATCCTTAGCCTCAAGACCAATTTTTTCAGCCTCTTCATGAACAACCTTAATTATAGCAGGCTTGCTCACCTTCTCTTCCTCCTTTAACTTCTTCTTTGCTTCCTCTTCCTGAAGATAAGCACTGAGTTCATCAGCTGTGAAGTGGTGAAGAACTCCATCAATTTCATATGGGATCCTGAGTGGTGATTCAAGATCCTTTGCAACCGAGATCGGTGCTGGTTGAGGCTCAGGTTCAGTGAGGATGCCTTTGCCTTTATCTTGATGGAGGGAAGAAGCTTCAGGAATCTCCCCCTCAGTGTGAGAAGGAGGTTGTTGGCTTGGGACTCCAGTGTCTTTCTCCCCCTCAACTGTTGCTTGAGCCATGGTGATAGCAAGAGTTGGAATCACTGGAGCAGCAGGACCCTTGAAAGCCTGATAGATCTCAGTCATCATTGATTTGATGTCCGAGGTGTCTTTCTGAAGAGTTGAGATCTGATCCCCCAGAGATGCCTGAGAAGCTTCGATGCCTGACATCCTTGACCCAAGAGACCATGCCAAAGATGTTGAAGATTGTGCCCAAGTACCCAAATGTTTTTCCTGATGACCCAAGGAAGTCCTGATTGAGTCCAATGAAGAGGTAAGACCCTGAATCTTAGAATCCTTCAGTAAGCTGAGAAGATCACTGATTTCAGCTGATTGCTTCTGGTAAGTCTCAGCAGCCTGAAGGACCTTCTTGGTGAGTACGGGGTCATCCTTGACAGCTGTTTGAATAGTTCCAAGGCTGTTGGTGATGCCTTCAAGAGTAAGATTGAACTTCTGGAAATGAAGATCAATAGCTGTCAGGGAGTGATTGGTGTCAGAGTGTATTTCGATCACATCATCATGATAACTTTCAACATCTGCCTTCAGGTTGGCATAGTGAACAGCAGCTTCAGTGTGATGATCAAACATCTCTTCAGTGAGACCAGTGAAAAGAGCTCTATTGGTCTTCAGTAGGAACTTGACCAATTTTCTTTCAGTGAGGGGAAGAGAGTCATCATACTTTTGGAGGATGTCCCTAGTATCAGAAGAATCAGAAGAATGAGAACCTGACTCTTCACTTTGGCGTGGAGATGACTGATGTGATTGTTCAGGTTGTTCAGGTTGTACATCAGTTTCCATATCCTCACCTGCCTCAAAAATTTCCTCTTCACTCTCTTCCCTGAGCTCTTCATCAGACTCAATAAAAGCCTGAAAGTCCCCCATGGACTCAATACCCAAAAATTCAACCGGCTCCTCTTTATAAAAAGACTGGCCTTTGGTTTGGTCAGGTCCTGACCCCGTTGTCATAATAACTGAGTGGGTTTGCTCAGCCTGACTAGCCATAATAACTGGGGTAACACCAGCCTGGCTTTTGGGGGCAGTTCCTGAGAGAATTGGACCGCCTGAGGGGTTTATGTGTTCCGTATCAGCGGGTTGTTTCTTTCCCTCTGAGTCTTTGTCCCCCGTAGCACCTTCAACCACTGATGGGTGTTTTCCAGTGGTATCACTAGGTACTGATTGTGAAAGTTTGTAGACCCCCTTCCCATCAGGATTGTGCTGTCCTTCAGGGGATTTAGGGTCCTTTTCTCCCTGAGAACCTGAGGGTGATTGCTCAGGAACGTTAGCGGGATGTGAATGTTTGTGGGTCCCCTTCTCAATAAGGTAGTGCTGCCTTACCGAGGATTTAGAACCCTGTTAGTGCAAGTAGTCTCGTTTGTTTTGATGGATGACAAACAATGTAACTTGATACATAACGTAAAATGTACAAGTTACTTGTAATCTTATTTTGTCTCAACATACATTCAACACCTCTCGAGTCCTCGTATGATACAACACAGGTTCGTACATGTTTGTTATGTGGCATTATGATCAAACGCTTAACAAACCATTTAGAATGTTTAAAATACGGTTAGGTCATTAAGTATTTTAAAAGGTTAGTCATTCTACTTAGAACCTTATTTTACAAACACATTTTCACATCACAAAGTTTTCTAGAAATGACATATATAAGTTTACATGTTTATTTCTTAAAATGGAAACTTTATTAGTTAAATATTAGGATGATGTCATGGCTTACATCATTGACATATCTTGTAGATTTAGAAAGATATTTTGCATAGATCTTTAAGCTAACAAATTGACTTTTGAAGATATGGCAAGATATGGCAAGATATGGTTAGATATGGAAAGATATTTGGAGATTTTATTTACTGACATCCACGGATCCAAATGGCATAACTGACGGATCCAAATTTAGGGATCCGCCGGATCCGTGGAGTGATTTTCATGTTTTCCTATAAATGGTTTACACACATGGTTTACACACATGGTTTTACACACATGGTTTTACACACATGGTTTTACACACATGGTTTTATACACATGGTTTTGCCCATAGTTTTCATGCCATTAGAAAACATGTTTTCCTATAAATAGTAGTCCTTAGTTTTGCCCATAGTTTATCTAACTTAGAACACACATTCCCTCACCCATTTCACACACTTAGATCAGTAGCAAAACATGTAGATTCATACATTAATCACCCTTTACATAATGATCATAATGTTACTAACTTTCATTATGTTGTAAGCATACATTGTTGATGATCCTGTGAAGTAAGCTCAAGATCATGAGACATCATCCATAGCATACTTCTTGATCCACCAAGAAGATCTCACTTGCATACATGAAGATCCATCACAACAAGTTTAGGGAGCTTGTGATCTTCATACATCGAAGGCTTCCGATCAATGGAAGTTCATATAGAGTAGGCATTCATATCCATGATACACTTATGTCATGGATCATTGTTGTAACCATGATTGTATCATTTAGATCAGTAGAGTGAGGTTAGTATTTTAGTCCTTAAAATACAAAGAGTGACGGGAGTGGTTGTACCCTTATAAAGAACTCGACATCTAGCTTAGTGTCGGAAATTGTATAAGCGACGATGGGAGTGGTTGTACCCTTGTAAAGAACCCGGTGTTTAGTTTAGTACCGGAAAAGGAAGTAAGCGACGTGTAAAGGTTTTCTCTGCCTAAGAAAGGGAGCTTGTTGATCTAGTGAAGTAACTCTCGAGTTGGGTACTCGGGGAGTGGAGTAGGGCGGAGAGGAGATCCGTGACCGAACCACTATAAATCATCGTGTTCGGTTTGCGCTTTCTTTTACTTATCTCTTTACTTTTATGTTTGCATTATGTGATTGCTTGTGTTGTGATTATTTGATAATACTTGTGTGACAACTTGGTAGTCATAAACTACAACAAACATCTTTCATATTAGAACAAGCCAAATTGGAAATTTGATACAACAAGTTTTAAGTTTTAAAACGGTAAACGTATTCACCCCCCCCCCCTCTACATTTCCTCTACGATTCCACAAACCCTTTCCTCCCTTGGGAACTGATTGTTTTTTGACAGTTCCTTCATCGGGATGTGAGGGGGGAATGCTTCCTGATCCCTCTGACTTGTTTATGTCAGATGAACCATGTGGGAGGGGTGTGCCCGAGGTCACTGAGGATGATTGCTCAGTGACCTCCGTTGGCCTTTGTTTTAAGGTCAAGAGGGTCTCAGAATTGGGTGTCTCAGAGGTCTCGGCCTTTTTCAACCTCTTTTTAAGGTTGAGTTGGTTTTGAGGATCAGTCTCAGTGGCGAGTGGCTTGGGTCTAACCACCTGGCTGGACTGACCCTTCTTTTTCTTCTTCACCTTTTTGGTCGGTGAAGGAACTGGAGAGATAGCGTCATTACCCTGAATGACTGATTGCATGTATTCAGTCAGAGCAATATGTGTAACCTCACTGATGCTACTAGTGAAGTTTGACTTGTGCAGGACGACAGGCTTCGTACCTTCTGCATCAGTCCTCACATAGTCAGAACCAAGTAGGTCCTGAAGCATACAGGAAACAAATCTAGGGTAGGACATATGCCTTTGCCTATGTTTTCCTGAGAGCTTAGCAACAAGGTCTCGGAAGATTATTCCTCCGATGTCAATTTTTGTACCCTCAAGGAGACTGAACACCATCAATTGTTGTGATGAGTTCAATTGTTCCGTAGAGGATTTATTTCCACCCAGGACCTGAATGACAAATGTCATCAGTATCCTCCAGATAGGATGGAACCATGTTTTGACTACTGGAGCCTTCTCTAGTAAGCCCCCAGCAGACGTTGTAGGACGTCTGGGGTCGTGGGGTGGTAGAAAGATCAGTTCATTCTTTATGTCCTGATCAGTAGGGTTGAGTGCAAACTCTTCAGCAAAGTCAAGGTCTGTGGCTTTGATGAAGGTTGAGTAGTCAAAGGAGTGGGTTCTACTCCCATTCATCACCGTGAAGGTGATGATTGACTCTTTGGTGTCTTTGGGGCTGGTAGCCACAGCCGTACACCATAATTCCCTCAAATAGTCATGGTAGATGACTGAGGGGGTGTGGGTGAAAGCCTTTGCAAGAAAACAATTACGAAGAAATTTCGTAACGTTCTTGTAGGCTGGGTAGATTTGTGGATACGAGAAATTTCCCACCACATTGTTTTTGGTTAGGTCTACACCCTCCAATGTGAAATCCACATTAGGGGCGTATTTCATAGCTTTAGAAGAAGCCATTTGTGGGTAAGTCTGGGTTTGACTAAGGTTTATGGGTTTCTAAAGCTTAAGAATACACACACAATTTGTTTTTGAGAATTAAAAATGGCAGAGTTTTGCTTAAGATTCTATAAAAACATATGTGTGTTTCTTTTGGTTAGGGTATTTATAGGAAAGTGGAGATGGGGGTGTTTTGGACATTTGAGCGATCTTAATTTATTCAAAAAGAATTATTGGAAATTGTTTTGAATAATATGTTTTGGGATCCGCATTTAATGCCAACACTCCACTTTCCTGGTTTGGCGCAACAGTCAAGGTGAACAGTTGAGCAGTTCTGCAAAAGTGTAATTTGCAGAGATGAGTCATCACATTTCTGTAATGTGATTGGAGAGGCATATAATGCCAAGTGGACATATGGTGGCCCAAAAGTGGAAGCCAGAAAGGCAAAAAGAACAAATATTCTTAAATTAAATATTAGTTCAGTTACCAACCTCGGACATTTACTAACTAGATACTTAGAGCATTTAAGTCAGTAATTAATGTCCTTTTCAGGGCCCTGAATGACTTTTCATTCAGTGATGGTTTTTCATGGACTTGGGATTAGTCACTGATGATTCAGGAATATGGAATGATTCCTGAGAAACAAGGATTCAGGAACTTGGGTTTAGTTCCTGAACCCTCAAGATTTCAGGAACTTGGGTTTAGTTTCTGAGGTTGAGGATTCAGTGAGATGTTATTCACTGATGTACACATTGAGTCAGGGACCTGAGGTTTTAAGAATTTACACTTCAGTTGGAAGGATTTCAATCAGTGGACTGATTTTCTATATCCAACATTCCTAATTCAGCTTTCAACCTTGTGAAAGTTGGTTCATCCAAAGGTTTGGTGAAGATATCAGCCAACTGATATTCAGTAGGGATGAAGTGTAATTCAATGTCACCATTCATGACATGGTCCCTGATGAAATGATATCTGATATCAATGTGTTTTGTTCTCTGATGAAGAACAGGGTTGTTTGAGATTGCAATTGCACTTGTGTTATCACAAAAGATGGGTACCATCTTGTACTGAAATCCATAGTCACTGAGTTGACTTTTCATCCAGAGTACATTTTCACAACAACTAGCTGTTGCAACATATTCAGCCTCAGCTGAGGACAAGGCAACTGATTGTTGCTTTTTGGCACTCCAACAGACTAATTTCCCACCAAGTATTTGGCAAGAGCCTGAGGTGCTTTTTCTGTCCATGTTGCATCCAGCATAGTCAGAGTCTGAGTATCCTTTGAGATCAAGTCCTGAGCACTTTGGATAGTATAATCCAAGGTTAGGAGTGCCCTTCAGGTACCTGAATATCCTTTTCACAGCAGTGATATGAGATTCTCTTGGGTCAGATTGATATCTGGCACATAGACATACTGAGAATTGGATATCAGGCCTTGATGCAAGTAGATACATCAGTGATCCTATCATTCCTCTAAAGAGAGTTTGGTTTACTGGTTTACCAGTGAGATCAGGACCAAGGTTGTTTGGGGGGACCATGGGAGTTTTGACTGAGGCACAGTCACTGAGATCATACTTCTTCAGTAGATTCTTTACATACTTCTCTTGACTGATAGTGGTTCCTCTATCAGTCTGTTTGATCTGTAGACCAAGGAAGTAAGTCAGTTCTCCCATCATGCTCATTTCAAACTTCTTTGTCATTAGTTTTTCAAATTGTTTGCAAAGTTTGAAGCTTGTTGAGCCAAAGATGATGTCATCAACATACACTTGTACTAGTATGACATCATTATTTGTCTTATAGATAAACAATGTGTTGTCTATCTTGCCTCTGACAAATTTGTTTTGGATTAAGAAGGCTGAGAGAGTCTCATACCATGCCCTGGGAGCTTGCTTCAGTCCATAAAGGGCTTGTTAAGCTTACAGACATGATCAGGAGACTCATGGCTTTCAAATCCAGGAGGTTGCTGAACATAAACTTCTTCTTTCAGTGAACCATTTAAGAATGCACTTTTAACATCCATTTGGTACACCTTGAAGTTCATGTATGTAGCAAAAGCAAGGAAGATCCTGATGGCTTCCATCCTTGCTACTGGTGCAAATGTTTCCTCATAGTCAATGCCTTCTTGTTGATTATAGCCTTTGGCTACAAGTCTGGCTTTGTTTTTAATGACTATGCCATTTTCATCAGTTTTGTTTTTGAATACCCATTTCATGCCAATGACTGAAACATTCTCAGGACATTTGACCAAGGTCATTACCTTGTTTCTGTCAAATTGTTCCAGTTCATCATGCATGGCCTGAACCCAACTTGGATGTGTAAGTGCTTCTTTAACACTTTTGGGTTCAATTGTGGAAGTGAAGTCCACAAATAGGCATTCATTGGATGAGGCTGCTCTTAGACTAGCAGCCATGCTCCTGGTGAGCATGCCTTCAGTAGGCTCTTCAATAATATTGACAAGTTCAATGTCCTGAGACCTAGTCCAACTTTCTTGAGGTCCTGGATACTGATTTGAACTTGTGGAGGCCTGATTGGGTAGAGGGGTTGGTTCTGGAGTAGACACATGATCATTGATTGGATCTTGAGTGTCTACCAGCTCACTGAGATTGTTTGGTTCTTGAGTATTTTGAACTGACTGATTGATATCATCAGTGTGTGCATGTGCCTCAACAAACTCAGTGATGGTTGGGTTAGGTAGGTTGTGAGGGATTATGTAATAGGAGAGATTAGCATCATCTTGATACTTAGTAGAAGGATTGTTTTCAGAAAGATATTCATCAGGAGGATATCTTGAAGAATTATCAATTCCTATCTCTTCTACTGAGGCAGTTGAGAACCTGATTGCATCAGTGCTCTCATCAAAGGTAACATGAAATGTTTCCTCAGTCTGCTGTCTCCTTGTGTTGAACACTCTGAAGGCTTTTGAGACAAGTGAGTATCCTAGGAAGTATCCATCATCAGCTTTTGCATCAAATTTCCCTAAGTGATCCTTGTGATTATGAATAAACACAGGACACCCAAAGACATGAAAGTAGCTGATGTCAGGGATTCTTCCTTTGAATAACTCATATGGGGTTTTCCCATGTCTCTTGACAATGATGGATCTGTTTTGTGTATAACAGGCAGTTTTGACTGCATCAGTCCAAAAATGGTTGGAAAGGACTGATCCACATAGCATTGTCCTAGCAGCTTCAATGAGTGTTCTATTTTTCCTTTCAGCAACACCATTTTGTTTCAGGTGTGTATGGAGAGGAAAAGTTTTGGGAAATACCTTTCTCATCACAGAAACATTCAAGTTCATAATTTTTGAACTCAGTCCCATTGTCAGTTCTAATCTGTTTGACCTTAATGTCATTTTGATTTTCAATGTTCCTGACAAAGGACATGATTGTTTCAGCTGCCTGACTCTTTTTGATCAGGAAGAATACCCAGGTGTATCTAGAGTATTCATCCACAATGACCAGATTATACTTCTCATGGTTAGTAGACCTTGGACTGATAGGTCCAAATAGATCCATATGGAGAAGATATAGGCAGTTCCTGATGGAAAAGTTAGTTTTGGTTTTAAAGGATGCTCTGTGATGTTTACCTTTTTCACAAGCTGAGCATGGTTTATCCTTTGAAAACACAAGTGATGGTAAGCCAAGGACCTTGTTTTGTTTTACAAGATTGTTTATGTTTTTAAAGTTCAGGTGGGTGAGTCTCTTATGCCAAAGCCAGTTGAGTGTATCAGTGGCTTTAGCAAAGAGACAAGTTCCATCCTGAGTTAGACTGGACATGTCTAGTACATAAACATCTTGTCTTCTTGGTGCAATGAGGACAATTTCCATATTTGCATTGAAGATGGTTCCTTGCTTATCATCAAACTGAACTATGTATTTAGCATCACATAGTTGACTGACACTGATCAGATTATACTTAAGACCATTTACATATGCTATCCTAGTAAAGACAATACCATTGCAGTTTACTGAACCATAGCCTTCAGTGAGACATGATGAATTATCAGCAAATATCACTTTGGGTCCTGATTCTTCCACATATTTGTGCAGGCATTCCTTAACACCAGTCATGCTCCTTGAACATCCACTATCTAGATGCCAAACAGGATCCCTGGCATGCCTCTGCACAAATAGTAAACTGGGTCAGTTCTTTCTAGGACTCCATTTCATGGAGGGTTTGGTATTGTAGGTCTTTATGAAAGTATTAATTGATTCATGGTCAGTGGTTGAGTGGACTGAGCTACCACATGTTTTGCATTTAATTGCAGGGGTAGCCTCAGTAGTCTGAGAGGATTGTTTATTCTTTCCTCTTTTTGACTGAATGACCCTCTCTTTTCCTGAGGATTTCTGAGTGGTACTTCCACTAGATTCACAGTGTTTGTCATTTTGACAATCCTCAGGATGATGGTCATTGAATCCACACAATGGGCAAGGTGGAAAAGGCTTGGCCTTTTGCTTCTGTTTCTGCTTAGAATCAGAAGGATAGTTCAGGCACTGAGCCTTAAGTCCTGAAAAGTTTGACATGACTGAGCATTTTTTATGATCAGAGGTCCTGTGATCTTCCTTTTTGCAAATCATGCAGTAAAGGACTCTATAGCAGTCATCAGTGAGATGATTTGTATAGTTGCACAGTTCACACTTTTTCAGGGGTTTGGTTGGTTTGGGTTTGGTCTTTGAGGAGGCTAGTTTTTGTTCCTTCTTTAAATGAGAAGGTTTTTCAGAAGATACAATCTTCTCACTTAGCTTCCTGACCATTTCAGTCAACTGATCAATTCTTGGATCAGGACTTTGAGTTGCAACTTCAGAAGGGACTGAAGTTGATGAGTCATCAGTATTTACTGAGACTTCAAGGGGTGGTCTTCTCAGGAGGATTCTACCTTTTCCTGATCTCTCCTTTGGAGAGTGTGGGGAGTAGACCAATGGTGGGAGGTCTGAGCTTGGTGCAGCACCCTGAAGGGTATTTAGTGGAGGGAGTGGAGGAGTTGATTCAGATTCAGGCTCACTGATTGGATCAGAAATACTGAGTTGGTCAAAGAGTCCAAGCATACCTTTCAGAGCCTGACTTTCAGGGAGCAAGATGTTTCCAGTCTCAAAGTTTGGCAACTTACTGACTGGGTTGTCCCTGACAATCCAGTCATTTGACTTGGGTTCCATCTCTTGCTCAAAGGATATGCCAGCTGGAACAAAGGTCATTTCACTGGAGGTTTCAGTGAGGTGGTCAATTCCTATAGTTATCTTAGGAATTAAGCCCACAGAATCAAAGACCTTAGGGTTCTTTTTGGTCCAGCTTTCAATGACAGCTTTTTCTTTCTTAAGTTCTGTTTGAAGGGCTTGGTTTTGTTTCAAAATTTCAGTGTTCTGAATTTGTAGAGTAATAGATTCTAGTTTGGCTTGTTTCAATGCAAGCAGTTCATCTCTACATTTATTCAATTCTGACACAATTTTGTTATATTTTGAAAACAGGTTAAGCCTTTGTTCCTCAACAAACTTTAGATCAACACAAATATAATTCATGTAAGACTGCCAATCAGAATCATCATCCATAGAAAGTAAAGTATTTACCTTCTTCATGGTGATGTTGACCCACTCTCCATTCCTAGCATGGCTTTTTCCAATGTTGCAAAAATCGGCTGAAACGGCCGATTAATCGCCGATTAATCGTTAATCGGCCTAGTACCTTGTAGAATAGTGAAAATCGGCCAAAAAATCGGTCAGGCAAAAAAATCGGCCAAAAATCGGCTGAATCGGCTGAATCGGCCAAAAATCGGCCGAATCGGCCAAATCGGTCAGGTTTAAAAAAATGAAAATTTAGGCATTCTACTTAATTTGGGGATCGTTTATTTCACTTATAATGCACAATGAGCCTCATAATCAGAATTGAAGCCTTTTATTGAGGTTTGGAAACATAGTAGGCTTGTAATCAGTTACGATCTTTAGTTTGGTCTCCAGAAATACCCAAAACATGCAAAAAATGCCAATCCGATTAATCACCGATTAATCCCGCCTCGACCGATTACTCGCTGCAGGGTGGTCGACCGCCCGGCTACCGATTCACGATTTTTGCAACATTGGCTTTTTCCCACAGCCACCTGATCCTCTTCAGAAAGTGCCATCAGTGCACTAACTCTTATTTCCTCATCTGAGGAAACCTCTTCTTCATCCCAGTCATATGCTTCGGCAACTAATACCTTGTTCTTTTTCTGAATAGGTTTAGATGTTTGAGCATCCTGAGACAATATAGGGTTAGTTTCAAGAAGTGCAAGTTTAGCTTTGATTTTCCTATATTTTGTTTCAAAATCATTTTGACCCTTGTTTTGAAATTGTTGGGTGGACTGAAACATTTTAGGTTGAAACTTGCTAGTTCCTGAGGAACTGTTTCCTGAGAACTAGTAAGAGGGTTCTGAGATAGTTTTAGAATAACAGTCCCTAGCAAAATGACCCTTTTTACCACATTTAAAGCATTCAGTGGTCTCATTTGCTTTTGGTTTTGTAAAGTTGGACTGATTTCTTTTGATGAAACGTCTTGAACTAGCAAGGAGTGCCCTTTCTTGGAATTCCAAGTTCAATTCGTTCAAGTACTCCTCACCAGTCCTTTCATCAATTTCTTCTTCAGAATCCTCTTGAATATCCTGCACAACACCATTAGAATAGAAAGCAGTTGATATGGGTGTGGAGGTTAAGGCCTTTTTGGACTCAAGAGCTTTTGAGTCAGGGTATCTCCTTGAGATCAAGTTGTCTTCATAGACAAACTTCCCATAAATTTCAGGGAGCTCAAGGGTCTGAATGTGGTTAGCATTCCTCAGGCCTTGTGAGAAGTTGAGCCACTTCTCAGGGAGACTGTTGACAAAGCCAACATTTGTCTCATTCTTATACAGTACAACACCATCATTTGATAATTCATTTATCAAAGTCTTGTATCTGGTGTAGGTCTGTGAGAGATTTTCAGAGTCTTTTGCCCTGAAAGTATTATACTCAAGTTTAAGGTCCATGACCCTATTTTCCTTGGTATCTGAGGGACCCTCAAAGCTGTTTACCAAGTCATCCCAAGTTTGCTTGGTTGTTAGACAGTTGATGACTGATTCCATTACATCGTCAGGAAGACATTATATAAGGATGATTTTCAGGCGTTGGTCTTGATTGACCACCCTCCTCTCATCAATGGTCCATTGGGCCTCAGGCTTGTTTAGCCCTGCGGCTGTCTTAGGTAGGGCTGTCCAAAAAACTCGACGCTCGAAACTAGTTTATAACTCGCTCGAAAAATACTCGAAAATTCGATCGCTCGATTATCGCCCGGTTGTAACCGAGCCGATCGGCTCGGTTCGGTTTATAAACGAGCCGAGCAACGAGCATAGGTCCGCTCGTTCGTCGCTCGCTCGAATTATTTTTAAGCTTATTATTTTTTAATATATATATATATATATGTATATATATATATATATATATATATATATATATATATATATATATATATATATATATATATATATATATATATATATATATATAACAGGATGCGTATGACGTCATCAAATGCAGGATTGATGAATAAGCGTTGGATTGATGAGTAATCATGCTCTTATTTCACCTAAGCAGTCCACCTAAGCAAGATTTGACCAAATTTTCGAAGGTTTGACCTTCAAATCCGAAATTTTAAAAAATGACCATAGTGAGATTCGAACATGCATCTTTAGGTAAACATGGAAACGTCTCAACCAATGGAACCAAGCCATTGATTGTGATGAAGCACCTAAAACAAAAAAGATATACTAGACAAAAGAGCAATTTAAATTATCAAGCATATCTTTTCCTTAAATATAGTTCTGCAATATTAATTATATTAGATAATTAGGAGAATCCCTACAAGTTAGCCAACCCTAATCAAAACATACAGGTAAAAAAATCTGCACTTCATTCGTAATATATTTTTTCTCAAAAACCCTAATATCTTTTTTTTTTCTTTTCTTTTCTCTAATGCTCATCTACTGACTTTTTTAGGTGTTCATGTATTAGAGCCAATTAATTATAATTTGTCAGGTTTGTGAGTTGTTATTTTATAGAAAATAAATTGATTCATTTGTTTGATTGTGAACAGGTTATTGGGTACTCCTTTTCTTATTTGGATTATTGTTATTTATTTGTTTCATTAATACTGCTGGCTCAAGAAAGTTAATACTGTTAGCTTTATTAGATATATTATTAGTACTGCCAAGCATGGATTTTGGTTTTGTGATCGGAGTGTGGTTACATGAAACAAATTAAGGTGTTTCGATTATCAATCTAAGTGTAACAAATTAGCAAAAACTTAGCGTTTTATTTCATTTATGGTTACTTTGTGTTTTATTGACATTGGTATTTTTTTTCAGGTAATTTTGTTGAAAAGAAAATACACCAAATTCAACTTTCTGGTAATTTATACATATTTTTACTTTTAGTGCGGATCGAAACAAAATTAGGTTAGTGGATGTTTGATTTTTTACTTTCAGTTTATAAATCAACCTTGACTCCAACTGCTTTTGTATCTTTCCTTTTTAAAGTTTCAGTAAATATATGTATCTGTTACTGTCAAATTCATGTTGTTGCATATAAAGCTTTATTCAGAGATTGAGAATATGATTAAGGAGGAATACTCTCACATGTCATGTCCAAAGAAACTTCCGCTGCCAATTTATGATGATCTTTATGGTCCACTGGGAATGTTCTAGGATGAACCCAGCCCAGATGCGAGACCAGTTATCACCCGGAGAATAAATGGAACAGATTTTGCCCCACCAACCAAAAAGGGTCCAAAGTTCTTCTACAAAGATTAACATTTGGATTTTTCGATTGTAAGTCAATGTCATATTACACTGGAACTCATAACCAGTACGAGTGTAAGACTTCGCACTGGTAAGTTCTTCTCTATAAAATATTGATGACACTGATGGGTTTTGTAACTTATTTTTATATTGTATGATGTTACAGGAACAAGGCGATCACGACTGTAACAAATATATTAGACTTATTAAGCAAACCAACCTTCTTCTGCACCACCATCTCCTTATTTAATTCCTTTAACTCAGGTCGTTTCTCACTTTTAGTTCTCCTTTGCACCACCATCTCATCATTTAATTCCTTTAACTAAGTTCGTTTCTCACTTTTTAGCTTACTTTTGTTTTATCTATATTCAGACTGCTTATTAAAATAATATATGCTTAGTGCGTTTGGATATAATTGTCTGATTATGTTCCAACGTAAAATATTATATCAAATATTGTTAATGTTTTGAGGCTATATGGTTAGTTGACAATTGGGAAACAAAAGTTCTTTCCAGGTCTTTTGAAAAAAGTTGCAGGTTCTAAACATTCCTTTTCGCTTCTATGCTATTTTGAGACACTTGGTTATATCAAACCTGCAACTTTATTTACCAATCTGAATGACTATCACTGAGCTCAAATGGGTCGGCCGTAAACGCTTTTTGGCCATTTTTAAAATTCCTTTTCGCTACTTAAGCACTACCCAAAAAATTGGCCCGGAACACATTCCTAAGTTGGTTGCAATGTCTCTTTAGAATCTTGAAAAAAGTGCAGCTGCTCCATTACTCAAAGATGGCTCTTTGGCGAGTTTTTTTGCACACAACAAATGAGTTAAGGGATTATTTTAGCATTTTCATATCTACATCAGCTTATTAAATATGAAGATATCATACATGTAGCTATATCCATTTTCACCCTTAAGCTTACCCAAAAAAAGGCTTTTTAAATTATGTTGTAATATTTTGTTGAAACCGAATAAAAAGTCCACTTTAACCGTTATATGGATTCCGTGTGGACGTTGCTTAATGCCACTATATGTCACACTAAGTTATATATGATTGTATTCAAAACTAATTGTGGAAGCAGAGGGTTCGATATCGGTAGTCTTGACTTAGAAGTGCTCAATGGTATTAAACTGATCACCTGACACAAATATGATAAATACCACTTTTGTTTTTAAAAAATTATTGTTTGTTATGTATGAATGGTATATGCTTGGCATAGAATGATGAATGGTAGGATTAATTATCTTCTGGCGCTGAACCCAGGGGGAAGGTGGATGGGGTGCAACTGCAGTTCTCAGAGGTGGGTGGGGTGCAACTGCAGTTCTCAAAGGTGGAACGGGTGCAACTCCAGTCCTCAAAGTTGGGTGGAGTGCTGCTGCAGTTCTCTTCTGATATGGGTTAATACGGGAGTGACAATCAGCAGTTGTATCCAGAAAAAATAATAAGTGAAAATGAGAGAATCTACAAAATATGTAAACTTAGGAACTTTTATAAGTTGTATCATTTGAGGTTCCAGTTGTATAGAAATTATAAGTGGCCATTTCAACTAAATTATGTAGTAAAGGGTCAAACAGGAAATGTGTTAAGATGCAGCTGTGGAGTGTGTCGGGATGGAAATGAGTAATTATGTTAAGATGCATGATGCGAAGAAAAGAAACAGTGGTAAGGATTTTTTTGAGTAATAATAATGTACACCTGTGAATTTTTTTTTTTTGAGTTATTTTGGTTGAATGCTTAGTAGTAGGTGTGTTGTTATTAAAATTATTGTTGGTTTTTGATGTTAGTCTTTTGTGTAGGCATGTTGATAAAACCTCGGTCAATCATTTGACACAACGTATGAATTTTGGTTGGCGCTAATTTATTTAATTTGATTTCAACTGTATAGGAATTGGATATAAATATTCTCAACGCGACTACCCACGTTGAACGCCCCGCAAAAGAAAGACATATACGCGATGAGTATAGATAATTCTGCCTCTTGATTAGTTGTATGGTTCAATAAATTAGACAAACCAGATTGCTTCGTAAGTTATAGACACAAAATACATGAAGCAGGTATGGATGAACGAATGAACTACAAATATGTAGCAGATGGTATCACCAGGATGGTGAAGCAAGGGGTGTCACCAGCCTACGGAGAGTCTCATATTCAACCAAACCGGCCAATATTAGCATAAGGTGTGATGAAAGATGGCTTGGGGACGCATGTGACTGCGAGTTTTGCAGCAGTGTTTGTAGCTGCAGTTGCGTCGAATCCAGTTTTGAAATTAGATAGTTAGATATAGTTTATTTATTGATGCTTGATATTTAGGAGGTGGCGAGGAAGGTCAGATGTGAGTAAGTTAATTTGAGTTATATTTGCTGCTTCGGTTTGAAATTTGATGCACATTATCTTTTTATTTTGCAGGGATCTAATCTACACGCCAGTAGTATTAGGTACGAAAAGATTCCAAATACATAAGTTTAAAATTACGTATATGCCAATATTTATAGATTTTTTGTCTCCGTTTTGCAGCGTGTGGCCGTATTTCATGTTTTTGGTGTGTCCATGAAGCTATGGACATTTGGCAGGAATCTCAATGCCCTGTGTGTCGCCATTCGTATCATCATTTTCCAAGTATATGCTGCCTGCTTCACTCTGTGCTACTGAAATTGTATCCCAAAGTTTGCGGAAGAAGGGAAAGTCAAGTGACGGGTATGTTTGTGGTTTTAACAAATTAATGAAGTTGAGTTTTTTTTTTTATTTTATATGTTTTGAAATTAGATAGTTAGATATTGTTTATTTATTGATGCTTGATATTTAGGAGGTGGCGAGGAAGGTAAATCATGTTTAATAATCGTGTGTTTTTCATTTGCAGCTTGCTACACAATTGGTGAATGTACTACTACGAGTTTAGCAGCTAAACAAAGTGTCCCAGATGTAGTATTTGTTGCTTCTGATGCCGTTGTTGTTGATGATACCACAGGTACAACTCAAAGTGATGTTCCGTGCAGCAGTGCATTCACTGTCACTATGTGTGAGGGTCAGTTCTTATATGTTTATTAATGTGCGTTTGATAATTTTATTTTGCATACCTTTGTTGACGTGCACCTGTAACGTGTGTGCTTTAATTGTTTTCTAACCTGTTTGGCACGAATATGGATAACGATAACTTTGTCACTGTCTTTACAGCTAGGGTGAATGTTTCTGATTTTCATTGTCATGCCACGGGTACGCAATCGCATCCCTCTACAAGTGCTTATCAATACGGTTGTATGGTGTATAATGTTAACTCTTTATGTAGTCTATATGTGCACAAGTGGTCAAGAACTTTTAATTGTTGTGTGTGTCGTATTTTAGAGGAGCAGGGGCAGTGGGCAGCGGCTTTTGATCAATATCTAATGACAGAAGCAGTTACAATGGGTGATTGATAGAGAGCGAATATGGTCACGACTGACAGCCTGTGAAAACATTCAGGTAATAACATTGACGTTTTCACCCCTCTTACAGTATAGCTCCACTACCATATAGTTGTTGCGTTTAAGTCACTTACATATCTTTGGGTCCTGGATGCATTTTTAATTGATAGCTTGGTTAATGTGTTTAGTTTGTACCAATTAAGGGTGTTTGGGATTGCTATTTTGTATAATCAGTTGTTGAGTTCGGGTACAGTGAAACTGGATATGATTATATAGGCTCAATTATAGATTCTAGGTGATCGTTGGGAGTAAGAATAGGAACAAAAGAACCTTAATGGATGATCTCTTCATCACAAACTATATAGAAGATCTACTGAAAAACATCCAGATCCAGATGTTGCTTGAGTTGATCCCATATACGAGAATCAGGATCCACTTCATATCAAAGGTAACTAAGGTGAATACTACTGATATAGTGATATATTATATGTATAGTGTGTGAGTAATCAATTGAATAAATATTTGGGGAAACTCTACCTATGTTTGCGCCACTTAAGACTGGAATTATGAGTAGGTTTATAATCAATCCGGACAATGGTTTAAAAGAGTAAAGTACCAAAGTTTAGGATCTTGAAAATGACCAATGGCTAGATATGTCCAAGCCTTTAGTTAAAAATTATGAGAATGTTACATATTAAAGTATTAAACCACAAATTTTCAAAATAAAAAGGAAGAGGTTACTGATCTTAGACTTATTTGCCTAATCTTCGCAGCCGTAGTCAGGATCCAAGTTCTTTATTATTTTCTTTTATGAAATTACGGTTGCCAAAATTTTGTATGTAGCGAGTCGAAACAGTTCAGGAAGATTTATAGTCTAAAAAGTTCAGTGAAACCACCTTTAAAAAATCCAGCTCGAACCCATACAATGTAACTTACAGTTCATGGATTGGTTTTTTCCACTGCTTATAAAAGGGATGTAAACAACCCCTGTAAAAAGCTTCAACAGTCCCTTAATAAGCAGAATTAGTAAGTCCCAAAGTACCCCAGTTACCTACAGTTTTGTAAGCAATACCAAACAGCGTAAAGAAAATTTTTCTAAAAGAAAGGACACATACCAGTTATAATGAAATTTGAGTATTTGACTATTAAGAGGGTCTTTGGGATTGCTTATTCTGTTTAAAGTACAGTTAGACTAAGTCGATAGGCAGAAATTTCTTCTATTTTAATTTCTGAAATAGATACTTTGTGTAATGTGATGAAAAAAACAAGATTCGTGAGGGATTTATACTTTTTATTTTTGGTTGTTTAGTTGCAAACATTATAAAAGGAGGTGCAAACGTCATGCATATTTTAATTTATGATATCAAGCCTGCTACTTTCTAAGGTGCATTACTCAATGGTCACATATTTCGTACTAATCACTTCATACCCCTTAATCTACGGTAACATTATCCATTGAAGGGGTGATTTAGAAAAGTCATAGGAAACATGATCATTGTGGCATGTATATAGTTAATTATTCGTAGTGTTTTGATTAATTTATGCTAAAATGTAGTCCACCACAAATATACATGATATGAATTTTTTAGTAACAACAATTGTGTTTCAGTTTATCAATTTATCAAGTTATCAATTCAAGACATTAGGCCTGTACAATGTTTGTTTGAATTTTTTTTCAATTTGGGTGCCAAATTAGCAGCTGGTGTTACTTAGGCAATCATCATGTTCTATGCTTATGTATGCATTTTTCTAGACCAGGTACACTACGGAGAAGTAGATTAGTTAGCTTTTAAAACATTTTTTTTTTATACCTCAAAATTTAATTTTTTATGAGCTTTTGAGATATTATACAAATGAAAGTTACATTGGTTCTTCATCTATATTTCTTTCTAACTTTTGTCTATGTTTTTCAGGGATGTTCATAGGGTCGAGTGTGAGAAGATGTATATGGAGGAAGATATGGATTAGTTAAGGAGAGATTCAAGGAAAAAAGTTTGATCAGAAGGTTTGTTGACCCGTTAAAATCTAGAGTTAAAGCATTTAAAACTTGACCAGTTTTAAAATTTGCAAGTAAGCTTCAAATGTGGTGAACTCATGATTGGTTTCCATCTGGTGCGACTGCACCATGGATCCCAATCAACTATATATTTGGCTTTGATTAATTTTAAAACGATGTTTAGGTACACTACGGAGAAGTAGCTTAGTTAGCTTTTAAAACGTATACTACAGTGAAATAGTAAATGTGTATGTTGTATTTATATGTTTAGTGAGTAGAACTTCACATATATAAAACATAGTGTATGGTTGCAGACTGCAGTGATGTGGACTATCCATTGTTATATTTATGGGCTTATGCATGTTAACAAATTGTATATGAGCAAACAATGATACATTATCAGTAAGCTCCTAAATAAATAAGTAGGGTGTTGATTCTAGGGTGTTTGAAGTTAAAAGGAACGGGTCAGACAAGTTTTTTGTATCAGGTGATGCATTTCATTCTATGGTTTTTGTACTCTGTTTAAGTTTGTTTTTTGCCATCTGTGGTATGCTTTTTTTCACGGCCATGAAATCGGCGTCCTTAAAAATAATTTTACATTAACTAACACCATCAAAATTATAATTACGAATAGAGGCTCGGGTCATCCCACTAAAAAAACACGGGTCAGACGGGTCACTTTAAGATGGGCCAATGAAGTTAAAAGGCACGGGTCAGACGAGTTTTTTTTTATCAGGTGATGCATTTCATTCTATGGTTTTTGTACTCGGTTTAAGTTTGTTTTTTGCCATCTGTGGTATGCTTTTTTTCAAGTCCATGAAATCGGCGTCCTTAATAATAATTTTACGTTAACTAACACCATCAAAATTATAATTACAAGGGCAGGCTTTGAATATTTTATTGTATTAAATATAACAAACGTAAAACATAATTTTAAGTTAACTAAAACCATCCAAATTATAATTAAAAGTCATGCCCGCCCATTGGGCGGGCTTTGAAGTCTAGTATATATATATATATATATATATATATATATATATATATATATATATATATATATATATATATTACTAGTATATGCATATTTTTATATAATGACTCACACTTCTTTATTTTATATAATGGCCCACTTGATGTTGATCTAAGTATGTATGGCCCATTAGGCCATTACAAATTTACAATAAACAAAGACCTAAACCCTAGGTATAAAATAATCTTTATCCCCAAATCCCCGATCTTTTCTACCTTATCTTTAAAAAAAATCTTCCACCAGCCTTCCATCCATCGACGTTTCCACGCACAGTCGCACAAACTTTGGTATGATTTTTTGTTCTGCTTTCCATTGGTTCCTTTCTATTGTCTCTTATGTGATTATTTGTTTTGTAGATTATTTAATAAGGTTACAAACTTTGCTTTCCATTTGTTCTGCTTTCCAATTTTCCATTGGTTCCACGCACAGTCGCACAAACTTTTTAAGCTTATGCTCTTTCTTATTTTTTCTAGATTATTTGTATATGATTCGAGCGAAAACGAGCTGAACTGAGCGCTCGTTTAGAAACCGATCCGAGTTCGAGCAACCATTTCCCGCTCGTTTATCTAAATTCGATCCGAGCCGAGCCGCTCGGTTTTAAACCGAGCCGAGTTCGAGCAGACGCTCGCTCGGTTCGGTTCGGCTCGTGAACAGCCCTAGTCTTAGGGACAAATGGGCCATCCCTTATACAGGTGATGTAGTAGGGTTCCATACCTGTAAGATAGCAAATCATACGCTTCTTCCATTTGCTAAATTTCCTAGCTTCAAGTCTGGGTGCAACAGCGGAGTAGCTGCCACCCTTTTTTGTCGACAAGCTGGGGTACATTGATATCAGCAATAGTAGGATCTTGGTTTTAAAAACCTAGAGCACTCTTGGTTAGTTTAAAATATTTTATAAACCAGAGGCTCTAATACCACTTGTTGTTCCCTTTACACGCTTAGAGTTAACTAGAAAGTTAATCTATTTGTGTTTATGACTAATACAATGTTTATGATTAAATCTAACAGTTATAAAACGTGAATATAAAAACACAATATTTTTCAACGTTTAAATTCTTATTAGAAATAATTCCAAGAATCTATTACCCAAGTGTTTTTCGGAACAAACACTTGGGATTGAATAGACAAGGGTATGGTGTGTCTCCTATCGAAACTCAAGTTTTGCTTGAGTGGTAACAATATACCCACTGAGCTATCTCAGTGAGTTGTATACTCTTTGTAGGAGAGAAGTTACTTTGTAAAAGTTCTAAGCTTTCAATATACAAAGCACACTTTAACTTCTCTCCCATCTGATCTATTTATACACAAGTAATCTAAGTATAAGTGATTAAATATAATACAAGTTGTTGAGGTTGCGTGTCTGACAATTACAAATAGTAATTGTCATTTCCAAGAACCAATAGGAAAGGGCTAATAAGACTTTGGGAGTTGTTGGCTGACACTCCATGACTTTTAGCCGCAATAGGGAAGGTTGGATCTGACAAGAGAAGAGTGTTTGGTCTGACACTTTTATCTTCTCAGATCTTTTCCCTATTTTTCCCGCCTTTTCTTCAGGCGTTGATTCCTCAGTCTTCAATCACTTTGTTGTTGAGGAGACTGGGGTTCAGTGAGTTCTTGTCCAACACTCACTGAACCATCATCTTCTTCTTTGGCTTAAGTCCTACTCAGGGAGTACCGCCTTCCTGAGTAGTGAATTCTTTTTTTTGAATTCGCCTTAAGCATCCTGAAGATGACTCACTAAGAGGCTGTTCTCTCAGTGACTTGAATTGTTCTCGGTTTAAGTTAACACTTAGTTAATTTGTGTCCAAATCATGTTTGAAGCATTCTTGGGTTTTTCATGACCCAACACATACAATGATATAAATATAATCACGTACGAGTAAACCGAACATAAAGGAGATTACAACAATATAGAGTGGAATTAAGAAATAGAAACTTCATCATTCATCACAAAGGATTAATACATTGTTGGTCGTATTACAAAACTTGATGAAGTCATCATAATTAACGATAATAGTTCTACTAACTGATACTTTCAGTTTAGTGATTACAAGACAAGGAAACAACGATGAAATACAACGAAAGAAAATAAAAGTTCATAGACTACTGGGAGTCACGAGGGGATCCACGTGGCTCTGGTGGTGAGGTCTTTCCATAAAAAGCTAATACATCAACAGCTTCACACGGCCTCTCATCAACCATCCCTGCACGGATCATCTCCTCCCAATGATCATAGGCCCAACGCCTCATCTCATACAAATCCTTCTCAAGGCTCTCCTTCGCCATGTCCGTGAACATTAGAGCTAACTGAGTGTCCTCTAACTTATGCTTCAACCTCTTGTTCTCACCTTTGACACCCTCATCATCTAGTTCTCGGACACGTTTTCCCAACAACGATACCTCACGATCAGTCTTATCAACGTGGTGTTCCACCACACCCAAATCAAAATCTAGCAAATCCATACGTTTATGTCCAATTTTGTCTCTAGATACTGCAGCAGCCCCCTCAAGTTCCCTAATACTCATTTGCCTCTCTAAAAGTCTAACTTTACCATGGAGATAGTTAATGTCTCTCCTCATATACCCAGGTACTAGATCCTCGAGTTCATAAGTGACAGGAGTGGCTGAGGATGATCCACCCCTTTCATGAATACTCCTAGGAAATCTGCGTCCTGGGAGTGGTACCTGTCTAATAGTACCAACAGTAGCAGCTTCCTCCATTTCTGGCTCAGAGTCAGATGAAGTGTCGGGTATAGACGGTGGTGGATAAGGCGAACCCGGTGCCTCATAAGGATAGATCAGTTCAGATTCATCTTCATCTGAACTTACGTCTTGAAATATCAACACATTCCCTTCTTCAGCCTCTTCTTCTTCTTGTTCCTCTTCTTCTTCTGGTTCCTCTTCTTCTTCCGGTTCCTCTTCTTCTTCTTCTTCTTGATTTTCAAGATCATCATTAGGAAAGTTGAATACATGATTAGGTGATGGAGGAACTGGTAGAGGTTCTTCCGGTGCAAGCTCGGGTTGAGCTGGCTCGTCCTCCGGAATGTCTACCTCATGATCGGGTGGGAGTGGAAGTGCCATGATAAATCTGAAAAATTATATATACATATAATTAGTATTAGGAAAAGAAATATTATTATGAAAATAATATTTGTGTATGTAAGTGAGTAGTGATGCTTCAATAACAAGCAAGATGATCGATAAATATTTCATGTACAAATGATAATATTTATTTATACGCATATGTATAACAACGGTGCAATCAAGAGGTGCGTATAAATTTTGGATAAAAATAAGAATAATAGTTATGCTTACTAGTAGCATAAATAATAAGAAATCTTGTGCATAAAGATTTTATATTTATCAAGTGATATTTCGCGGATTATCGAACGAGTTAAGAATAATTATAGTGCTTATATAATTATTTTCAATATAGCAAGATCAAGATATATATACGAAGAAGAAATAGGAAGCTCGGGAGTAGGCGCGCATGGATATCGGGCAAAATGATGGAAACTCATGATTTTTGAAAAAAAAAATAAATGATTATAGTCTAGGTTTTTAAAAATTTGACCTAGTTCACTATAACATGAGCTCTGGTACCAATCTATAACACCCCCATTTTCGATACGCAGCGGAATACAACATGGGGTGCTATTTATTAGTCACATCGTACAAGCATAGTAAACGACTCAAAATAGAGAAGTTTATAATAAAACATTCACATTCGATAAAATCAGAGTAAGCAAAAGAAGGTCCCAAAGTTCAACACAACACAAGTGTTTGAAACAACATAAGTTTAAACATGGCATAAGTTTAAAAGTTAAGTTTCATCGAATGTGATTTTAAAACATGGGCCATCATTTCAGATATCCATATCTTTGCGCCGCCCATCCAAGCTTGAACATATCACGGACCTGGGATAAAACATGCTAAAAAGGTCAACATAAAGTTGAGTGAAATCCATAGAGTTTAATAAGTAATAAGTTGAATACAAGTATAATTTATCGGGCGACAAGTAATGCATATACAAGTCGTATAATCAGATTATAGTTTTGAGCTCATGACACCGAACCTTGACCTATAATTAATAATGCCCCTCAAAGGTAAGATTTGCCATTTACCTTGATCTCTCAATATTATGCTACCGGTTTCAATATGAGCGATACTCATTCAGGCAGACTCGTCAAGTCCAATATGCATATTCATAATATTAGCGTTTCCCACGGAATTAACGGTTCATGAAATTAGGGACTTTAATGGCAAAAGCTACTCAACAACTATAATCATGTAATCGGGTACAGCATACCAAAAACTACTTGTATTCAGTTTTAAAAACTAGCATGTATCCCCCTCGTGAGGTTTATAAAACATTAAAATAAGTAAAGGCGAGGCTATGAACTCACCGTGAATAACGGAAGTAGTATGCAATAAGCAAGTGAGGAAAATAGCCGCGAAGCTCTACAATGAACCTAAATAGATATACGCTTGTCTTAGGTTTATGAAAATAAACATTGATGCAATTTAGCTATATATATAAATTATGATCTTAATTATGCTTGGTACATAATTTCTATATACTTAACAAGTTCTAATAAAAATGGTCTTTAAGTATGACATGTACATTTCTTACAAAAATTCAAGTTTATAGTCCCTTTTTATTCCTAAGTCCAATATAAGTGCTAAAGGTCCAATCTAAGTCTAAGGGTTCAATTTACTCAAAGGGGTCAATTCTTAATCAAAAGGGTCAGTTTATGACTAAAGGTCCATATTATATTAGGTGGTTCAAAATGCAACTTAGGGGTCCAAATTCATAAGTTATTAACCTTTTCATAATTTTTAACTCAAAATCTGATGGAATTTTTATAACTTAACCATTTCTAAAAATTCATATCTCTCAAACCGTAAGTCGAAAAATTATGTTCTTTATGTCCCCGGAAAGGTATTCATCTTTACTAACAATTTCTGTGGGTCCCACTAATTTAAAATTTTCCTAACAGTACTGAATTTATTATTTTTCCCCTTACTACCCAGTTCAGAAATCACCAATATCACAACAGTCCCACTAAAAATACAATATCTTGAGTTATACAAGTCCAATTAATTCCCCGTTTGCGGCCACGTTTAAGTTAAGATGTTATCTACAACTTTTATGTTTTGAGTAATAGTGGGTTATTCACAAAAAAAATGACTTTTATACGTTTCAAATCTGTTACTCAGGATGTAACATGTTTTATTAAAATATTTCTAGTTTAATCATCGTAATGAGTTATTCAATGAAATACCCGTCAAAACGACCGTAAGACATTGATCTACAACTACATATTTTTAGTTTATGTCCAAAGTTCACTGATAAAATCAGTTAATTACGTATTTACCCCTGATCAGAAATAACTGTTGCATGTCTAGTCCTCTAGTGTTTCTATTGTTTTCTAAGCTACGTACCAAGCCTAACCAAGCATAATAATTTATATATTATTCAAATACATCAAGATATGTAAGATTTACAGAAGTGAAAGTAAAATAAAATGGAGAGTTTGTGAGGAGTTTCTTACAAAAGAGATGAACACACAAAATCTTTCAAGAACCAAGATTAATGATCAACCAAATGACACCACCAAGGATAACTCTTGCAAGCTTGAAGGAAGATCTTTATAGGGTCAAGAGAGGCTTCAACCTACACCACAAAAATATTTTGTGAGCTAAAGAAAATATAGGAAGAAGATTGGTTCATAAAACCTTCAAAAACATCAACAAAACCTTCAAAAACGTGATTCAAACCACCATTCTTTGAGAGTATCTTCAAGATGATGTTGTATAGATGATTTTATGCTAAAAATCAAGATGATGTAAGTGTGTTTGGCTGTGATTTTCGGCAGCAATAGGAGGAGAGGGGAGGAGTTGGATGGTTAGGTTAGATTTGCATGGATGAAGATGATGATTGAGTTTCCTTGGAAATGAAAATATGGGAAGTGTGTATGTGTAGTAAAGGGGCCGGCCATAGGGTTTAAATGGGGGGTTTTGTTATTTTTTTTTTTCTTTTAAAAGTTATTCGATAGGTGTAAATATGTATGGGTGAAATAAAGATGTAAAGGTTTAAACCTTAAAACGCGAATAGATGCTTAAAACTAACGAAATTGTGAAACGAAGCGAGAAATGTGAAAAATATATTCACTTGGTTTCTATGGATAAATGAGAGGATATTGAGTCACTTGAGACAAGGATCGGGATAGAAATCCTAAGCACGGCTCGAGAAAAGCTAAAAACGCGAAATTTGCTAAATCGGGTAAAAATTAAAAAGTAAATTTTTACTCAAGAGGAAATGAAATATATTATGGTTTAAAGAATGACTTGAATTTATGAAATGTCACACCAAGCTCACGAAATAAGGTTCAAACAATCTATGCTTAATTTCATCTTGCTCATACAATCCAAGAACAACCGCGAACTCCGGCAAAATATAGGCGTGCTCGTTCCCGCAAAGCCTAAACCAAATACATGTATCCCTCACAACATCAACAACCTTCCTTTCAAAATAAAATGTGGAGAAGAACTCCAAACACCATTCTCTATAAACATTCTCATAAATACTGAAAGCTCTTTTCCATGAAAGATCTTCAAAAGTATCTCCATCGCCCTCATACACATAAGACATCCTCATCATCTTTCTCAATTCATCCTCACACTAGTAATCCGTAAACACATCCCAATCAACCAAACGCGGTTGAGCAATCATTCGAACCTGTAGCTTTGACAGTCGCTCACGAAAAGCGTGCTTTTCCTCTTTCCTAAGCTTACTAAACTTTAGATTCTCATTACTCTCCGGTTTAACATCATAAGTGACCCTACTCTTCGCATTCCTTTTAACAAACTTTGTCACAATTGGTTTAACACTCGCACGTGATGATCTCGAACTACCTGCAACATAACTCTGTAGAAAACACAACTATACGTTAGTATAAGAGTTTAAGAACCAACTCTACATGATTTAGAAGTCAAAAAGCTCGTTTTCAAAATTTCCATTTTTTATTTACCAAGCCCTCCATCCAATCGGTATTGGCTCCAACCGAATCGGATGGAGTAAATTACCCCGCCCAACCGATCAGTTTTAACCCGCAACCGAATCGGTTGTGGCTTACTGTGAAGTCAAAATAATTTTTTTTTTCGACTCCAATCAATTTCTACCAATTCCTACTCTCTCCTATCCTGCATTTGAATAATTATAGTGGTTTCTACATTTCCCATTCATCCCTATAACAATCTATAACATATCCACGTGATTTCTCAATCATTCCTAGAACACAAGAACACTACCAAATCAAACTCTTCAACTAGTGTTCTGATCAACAATACATTATCCTAGCATCACTAATTAACAACTAAATAACATCTGGGAATCATCAATTGCAACCTAAATTGATTCAAAGTTTTGACCCAATTCAATCCGAAAATTCAATCAACCAATTCTCCTTCAAAACTTAATCAATCAATCTATTTCTTTCTCCAATGAATTCCTCTATCAATTACCTATCTATCCCAGAAAAAATTACATCTTAATTCGAACTCTATCAAAAATACCCAAATCTTGACCTAATTCAATAAATCCGAATTAAAACCTAATTAAACCAAATTGATGATGTTACTTACTTGTTTTGGAGCCATGGATTATCTGCAAACACTCCTTCAACTCTTAATTATCTCCTAGTGGTCGAATTTTTGGAACCTGAATTTGGTGGATTGTGTGTGTGTGAGTTTTTATGATTTTTGAAATTTTGAGTTTATATATCAAACTCCATCCGATCAGTATTTGATCCAACCGATTCGGATTAAGTTTTTGCAAAAAATTCACTTTTCCTCCTTGCCAACACTTTGTTATACTTGTTAGAGCAAGTGAAAATGTTTTTCTTTCTTCAAAAATTCTATTTGTATATAAAAATTCCAACACACTTAGTCTACCAAATTGTGTCCAAAGTTTATCTCTACTAATTCTAAAACAAAACTAATACTAAAAACTCAACTAAAAATATAACTTCATAATCATAAAACTCAATAAAAAAGAAAACAAAGGTCTTAGCTTAAACTTAAACTTAAATAACTTGAAACAAATTAAATGCAAACATTAAAAACTAAAATGCATAAAAATAAAGGAAAACAAACAATTAGCTAGCACAAGTGTTGTGCTTAATTTCCAAACTTGTCACTTGATCTATCCTTCAAAATACTCATGCCTTAAGATATCATCTCCTCGAAACTTTCCGGACAATTTCCGGTTTGTCTTTTGCGTTTTAAATCGTCTTGCAAAGTTTCTTCCATCTGGGCAAATAATGTCAAACTTCACATGTCATTCTCCGTCTCCTTCTTCCTTCTTATAAACACTAGGACCGTCGGGTCCCCACTCCAAATTCTTTAGTTGGACCGGTAAAGATCCAAGAAAATCTGTGAGCTTATTAAACACAAAAACATTTTTAAAGGGATTATACGAAAAAAGTTTTTTATATAAAACGTTTTTATATAAAAAAACATTTTTATACTCCCTCCGTCCCGAAATAAGTGTCCAGTATAACTTTTCAGAGTCAAACTGGTTCAACTTTGACCTTAAATATTTTTTTGTGTTATATAATACTTGATGAAAGATTATACCAATGAAAAATACACTTAAAACCCAATCCATTCATATATTTTGCATCAAATATTATATAATACCCGCAAAAATAGAGAAGGTCAAAGTTGAACCAGTTTGACTCTAAAAAGTCAAACTGGACACTTATTTTGGGACGAATGTAGTATAAAAACTTTTTTATTTTTATATAAAAAACATTTTTATATGAAAACTTTTTTATATAAAAACTTTTTTATATAAAAACATTTTTATATAAAAAAAGTTTTATATACGAAAAACTTTTTTATATACTTTTTATATGTTTTTATATACGAAAAACCTTTTATATACGAAAAATGTTTTTTTATATGTTTTTATATACGAAAAACGTTTTTTTTATATGTTTTTATATACGTTTTGTTTATAAAAAATTTACGCTCTTTATACGTTTTTATACTTTTTTATACGTTTTTATACGTATAAAAACGGTTTTTTAGAACATATAAAAACGTATATGTTTCCAAAAAAAACAAACTTTATATAAAAAAACGTTTTATATAAAAAAAATTCAAATTACGAAAAAAAAAGTTTCCAAAAAGTAATTTCGGAAAGAAAAAAAATTCACATGACGAAAAAAAATTCAAAAAAAAGTTTGAAAAAAAAAAACGGACGAAAATAAATTTTCAAAAAAAATTGAAAAAAAAAGAGTAAATTGCAAAAATAATCCTTTTGGTTTGGCTGTTAGTGTAAAGGACGGGAGCTACAACGATTGTTAGCCTTAAGGGCTAACGTGTAAGTGCTAACGGAACTCACTTAATGCCGGTTAACATGGGGGACCAAAAGTGCATGAAACAGTGCCAAATCCGGACCATTTTTGCACTTAATGAATCACAGGGACCAAACGTGCAATTTGGCCAAACCACAAGGACGATTTTTGCAATTTACTCTGGTTTTTATGTTGGATTTGGATTAAATATATTTTGTTATGTACTTGATATGAGTGAGTTACGATTATACCTAATATCATTGAAATTGACGTCAGAAAATTATTGTATAGTTATTTGTATATTATTTTTATCATATTTTAGATCCTTATATCACTTTTTGCATTTAAACTAGTTAAAACAACAAACCGCCAATCTTGACTTATTTACTTAAACGGGTCACAAACGGGTTACACGTGTTATGGAGGTTTGTGTTAAGATTGAGTTTCTTGACACGATTAATAAATAGCTTGTGTTTGATTAAAGGTTATAATAACCCACCAACACGGCAACCTAAATACATTAATACGAACACAACTCGATTGACACCACTACTTTTCATTACTTAAAAAACTCTTCTTCTCAATTATTCATCTCTTTCCCCCACCTTCTTTCATTTCACATTTCCTTATCACTACAAAACATATCATTATTATTTTTTTAACATAACAAAACATATTATTAGATTCTCTAGTTTTTTGCTAATCTTTGGTATTAAGAAACGTGGCATACAGCCAATTGTCCTTTCTTATTTGTGAGAAACACGAAACGAAAATCAAGTTGGTACTTGTATTTCGTTTATAAATCAAGAACAGAAATACGAAACCACAAATAACCTGTTGCTAATTAACTTTAGGCTAAAGATCCTTAAGAAAGGCCTCGAGTAAAAATCTTGATTTTGTTCTTGTTTTAATCAATTCGAATTCGAGATAAAAAAGATCTTTTAAAGATTTCCGTCTTAAATCTTGAATTTTGGTTAAAAATCGATGATGGGTTTGTGTTTAGATCTTCGAAAGATCTGTTAGAAACACCAAACATCCGAGATCTTGATGTTATTTTGTTATTTGTTTTGTGTTATTGAGAAAGTTTGTAGAAGAGGATGGGATATTGTTGGTTGTTTGTCTTAGGTCTTGATCTTGTGTTGAAGTTACTTGATATACTCTCGGTTCAAGTTAGTTTGATCATGTATTACGTTTCAATGAAAAGTACTCGTTGATTATATGGTCGAAGAATTTGTTGACCGAGAGTGTGATATGACAAAAATACATATTGAAATGTACTCGTTGATTATATGGCCACCGAAGGTGGTGGTGGTGATGGGTGGTAATTAACCGATTTATTTAATGGATTCGCACATTCGCACATGACTCTTTCCAAAACCATTGTGGTGGTACTTGTTGATTATATACTGATGCATTTTTGTTAAAATAAAAGAATTCACCAGTAAAATTGATCTTGTTTAAAAAGATAGAGATTGCCGGAAAGCTGGAGAAGATGGTGATTGTCGGACTTATTTAAAAGATGTATTTTGAGTGTGGAGTTGTAGTTAGAGGTGTAAATAAATCGGTTAAAACCGGTTTTCTTAAAAACCGGTTTCGGTTTTTGTGTTTTCTCCGAAATCGGTTTTTTTCGGTTATAAATTTTCGGAATCGGTTTTTTACCGGTTCGGTTTTTTTAGGTTATAAATGTTCGGATTCGGTTTTTTTTTTCGGTTGCATCAGTATGCGAAGACCAACCAATTGGCACAATAGTGCACACTAACACCAAAAATCAACTCATACTAGCGTATCTAAGCAAGTTAACCAAAAAAATTGTATGACAATTTGTCCTTCTTGGATTAGCAGCCCAAATGAAAGTCACCTAAACTAGAGGTGCAAATAAATCGGTTAAAACCGGTTTTCGGTTTTGGAAAAACCGGTTATAAAAAAAACCGGTTTTCCTAAAAATGGGTTTTGGTTTTTTCGGTTTTTCTGAAATCGGTTTTTTTCGGTTATAAATGTCCGGAATCGGTTTTTTTATCGGTTTTTTACCGGTTCGATTTTTTTCGGTTATAAATATTCGCATTCGATTTTTTTATCGGTTATTTGACTAGTTTATTAAGGGGGTGCTTGGTTGGGGGGTTAAAGGGGTGGGTAATGGCAAAGGTAATGATTAAGGGTGCTTGGTTCATCCTAAGTAATATAATGATTACCCAGTAATGGGTAATGGACCATTATAGAGTAAATTGGGGGGTAAGGGATTGATTACCCACCATCACCCATTCCTTTGCATTCCCTTTCCCTTTCTCTTTCCCTTTGCATTCCCCTAATTTGAACCAAGCGGGCCCTAAATATGCCCAAAAATTATCATGCCCATTCTTTCAGCTTTTAAGTAGCAAAAAAAACAATTCATAAATTTGGGGACACGAAAAATATACATAAAAACTTCAAGGGCTGAACATGTCACACCCTCATAATATCCAAAATTTAGGGTTTTGAGTTAGTGCTCTATATATTCAGCCTCCATCAACACTCTTATGTATTCCTGTGTTCTCATCTAGTTTGCGTGTTTATAAAGAATTATCTACAGCATAATGTTGTATGTGTCGATTTTCTTTAATAAGCCTTTTGTAGATGTAACATTTATTTTATTTTTAAGCCTCTTCTTTCAGCTACAAGATTATTCTTTGTTGGCTTTGTTCTGGGAATCTGAGGGCATAAATTAAATTCCAAAAATTAGGTAATTTTTATTCATAAGAATATATGTTGTGTGGATGAAAACGCTCATGGGCTCATTTGAGTTTTTACTTAATTTTGAAAATGCTCATGCAGCTCTCTCTCCCCCCTCTCTCTCTATACCGCCGGCGACTCACTGCCGTCCGGCCACCGGAGAAATTTCCAGCCAACTTCCGGCCAAATTATTTTTATTGTTTCAAACGATAGATTGGGCCACCCCGACTTCATTTCTACCACCCACTTGCCACCACCACCCTCGAACCACCCTGACTTCATTGCAATGGCTAGTAAAAAATAAATAAATAAATAAAACCGGTTAAAACCGGTTATTTGAAGAAACCGGTTAAAACCAGATATAAAACCATTAAAAAACCAGTCTACTTATAAAATCAAAAACCGGTCTAACCGGTTCGGGTAAAAAAAAACCGGTTTTTTTTAAAACCGATTTCGGTTTTGTCGGCCGGTTAAAAAAAAAACCGGTTTGGTCTTGCACCTCTAACCTAGACCAATACAATTCTTTTAAATTTTCGGCCAACTGAAATTACGAGCCCAAGTCAAAAAATAATTAATCTTAACAACCCTTTAATTTCGGACATATAGCACACCCTTATCACACAACAACTCTAAAAAAACTCTTACACACCCTTATCACACAACAACTCTAAAAAAACTCTTACACACACTAACCCTGATCCAAAAAATTTCTTCCCTTTGTTTTTCTTTCAAATCTGAATCACAAACAAACCCCTATAAAAGTTTATTTGTTTATTATTTATGATATTCCAAACCCCTATGAACGAAGGTTGTAACCCACGAACAAATCTCCTCTTTGGTTCTTTCTGATTTCAATATAACCGAACACAAACAGACCCTTATCTTGTTTTTCTGTTTTGATATTAGAAGGACAAGGACCACAGGGTCTGCCTTCAAGATCCTTACGGGTCTCGGGTAGGTGTGTTGAAAAAACCGGTTATTCGAATGTACATTGTGGCATGTTAGAAAACTTGATGGTTAATGATGATTTTGTTAGGAGTTTGGAGAGTATTTTTTATCAGAAACACGTATTCTAACTAAAATGGTTTGTAGAAAATTTAAATACTAAATTTAATAGCGGTGCAAAAAAGAAAGATACAAGAGCATAGACTTTCCCTCTTTCTTCCACCACATTAGCATAAACATGTTAATGTTAGAATGCACCATCGTGTCATGATAGACATCTAGCCGGTTATATTGATTTTCAACAGAGTGATAAAAATAATACAATCATTTTGGTTAAAAAAAAAGTATGCAGTATCTAAAACAATACAGGCAGGAGTTTAATTACTAACACAGCTAATAGAAACTCGTAATAGTACATTTCCAGTTTGACAAGCCACACAATTATACAGCAGGAAACATTTTTTTTTATATAAGAAATCAGTAGCAACATCATTATACAGGTAAAAAAGATGTCCCATCATAAGCACAATAAGTTCTGTGATTCATTAACTGAAAAAATATAATTACTAAAAAGTTTGTTGTTATTTGACGGGATTAACCCAAAACTATAATAACAAACATTACCAACACAGAAACTGAACTAAAAAAATTTCAAGCCTTGTCAGCATCGCACAAAGAATAAATGTTAACAGCATCAAAGCTAGAATAATTCAAGCTCAAACTTACATATTCTATAACAATCAAGTCGCCTAAGAAATCTAACAAGACTTACCAAAGCAAACATATCAACATTAAGTACCAGCACTGAGCAAGCCCTATTTGCAAACTAAGTAGAGCATGCTATTTAAACAGCTCACCTTACTAACAACCCATAGCTATGAATAAGATGTTCCATACTGCTTATTAGTTTAAACTACTAGTAGAACTGAGCCTAGAATACATCTTAGTTTAAAACTGCTTAATCTACCTGATTACATCTTTCTAAACAATCACACAAGTGGAAATAAGTGACATCTAGGATAATTTTACCCAACTCTAAAATACGCAGATCAAACATAAACAAGTGTCATCTAAGCTAATATCATATCTAAACGGAATAAGAGAAGTAAGTAATGACTGAAACTTGCCAAATAAGAGATGATTCAAAACGATATAGATAAGACTTGAGTTATAGCTCAGAAATGTTAAAAACCCGATATAGTAGTTGGGGAGCAGAATATAAAAGACTAAATCCAACAAGAACTAACAAGACCATATACAGCTCCATCCCAAAGATCCATCTTTTACATACAAATCCGTCCATTGTTATGCATGTGCATGAAGAAAGATTGGAAGTCGCCATCATACAGTCTTATGTTAACTCAGCGTCTACTTGGATCTTTGTCTCATCTTTCGGCGCTTCCTCTTCAACCTCCTCATTCTCTTCTTCTTCCACTGCAAAGAAAATAGATATCCACTAATAATTAGTTTCTTGAATTTTTGGTAGAAGAATAAGTTGCTATATAAATATTGACATAACTAATACATAGTGCTTTATTACAACACCACATGTTACAACATCAAATGATTTATAGCTATAAGTGATACTTTAAGGGGGTTTTGATTAGCATTTATAGAGAGCTTAATGGATTAGCAAAGCTCAATAAGCTCACAAAATAAAAACAAAGCTTATTGAAAGACTTAGTAGCTTATTTAAAATTTAATAAGCTCATAATAAATCAATATGAGCTTATCAAACTTTTAATAGCCTAATAAGCCCATAAATAAGATTACACAAACACCCCCTAAGTAACAATCACATGACAAAACTACTAAACTAAATATTGGACACTTTAACAAACAAAATAATGTCACATTTATGAACATTTGCACTATAGATAATTTAATTTGTTTTTAAGGGGGTGTTTATTAGCTTATTTGATTTCGGTTTATATTTATAAGCTCAACTTTCCGTCTTATTTCGAGGCTTGCAGGCTTATATAAGTTTATCATATCATAATAAGCTTATATAAGCCCACAAGTATCAAATAAGCCAAAAAATTGAGGCTTATGGAACATAAGCCAAAAAACAAATAAAATCATAAGCCACATAAAAGCTTAAACACACACCCACTAAATATAATCTAAAATCAAAACTATAGATACAAAAATTTCTTGTCACTAAAAAACATAAAACAAAAACAGTAGTAACATAACAAAGATCCTAGCAGACAATTTATACAAATCTAACTAAATGAATAAAACCTAAAATCCATTGATAACTTTAATTTACAACGATATAATACTCAAGAAAGAAAACCATACAAGATATCATTTCAGAGAACAGTTAAATAAATAAAACCAGCATAAACAAGCCTAGCAAATTGGCGTATCAGATGAGAAATTATAAAACTGGTAACAATAATGAAATGAAGATAGATTTACCTTAGCACGCATCTTGGTTGATTGATGTTGTGATCAGAGTTGGATTTAAGTTGTGTTTTGTGTTGAGTGAAGAAGCGGCTCAAGAATGTGTGAATCAAAGAATGTGATGGAATGTTTTCTATTTATAGCTAGGGTAACCTTTGTTTTTCTTGGGCTTTATGATGGGCTTTTAATATGCTGCCTTGTTTTAGCTGGCCCAAGTTTCGTTAAGAGTAACATTCTTGTAAGTTGTAAGTCGTTAATTCTTAAGTTAAAATAAAAAAATAAAAAAAAAAAAAAAAATCGTTGATTCCTTTTAAAATTTGTCAAAGCTAGTAAGATTGTATGATCTTACGCTCACTAGCTAAAAATTTTCTATCTTTTAACCCATCCATTTGTGTTTAAGTCCAAAAATAAAAGTGATAAGCAACTAAATAACCTATTTCGGTACTAAAGGTAGGTTGATAACCCACAGCTCATGTAAAACCCGAAATTTTTGAACCATAAAATTCTGCATCATTTTAAAATTTTCCTAAGTATGAACATTATTTATATGTCACTAAAACTATATATTATAATTAATAATACATAATAGAAATTTAATCATAAACTAAATAGTTATATCCTAAGTTTTTCCTAAAACTAAAATCCTAATATGGCCTAGTCCTTTATATGTTGTTTTGGCCCCTTAATTCTAACATGGACCTAATTTTCCAAAGCCCATTATCCTCACAAAATAAAGATACGATTGTGGTCTATCTTTTCTCAAAAAAAAAAAAAAAAAAAAAAAAAAAACACACGGCATTCCAAAAAAAAAAAAAAAAAAAAAAAAAAAAAAACTACGCTCCTTCCTTTTCCCTCATTCACATATACGGCCTCCCCATTCCCTCTCCATAACCGAACCCTAAACTTGTCCCAAATTCATTGTGTTTCTCTCCAAAGATTAAGAAGAAGAAGGTGGTGAAGCTTGGTGATTCGTAGCATATTCTTGGGTATTGATTAATTCGTGGTCCTTGTTGCTTTGATTTCTTTGTCTCGGCCTAACAAGGTATTCTTGATTCTTATCCATCCTAAACCTTTATCCATTCGACATAAGTGTTTTTGTTTTGTGGCGTGTGTGTGTGAGAATTGATAGCGAATCTGCCATGTTCCTTGTCAACATAATATAAAACATACAGCCCTAATATGATTATTAATGGTACATTAAACATGCTATTAAAACCTGGAAAAAAAAACCCTAGGAATTTATTATGGGTCGATTAGGGTTTAAAGGGTTAAGGTTTGGTTGTGATTCTATGTGAACAAGCTATCTAGAATTTGGGTCGGATTTAAAGGGGTCTAATTTGATGATGCCAGCGTGTTTTTGTATGATTCTTGAGTCTAAAATTAAGTTTAAGTTGCCTACTTTCTGAATATATAAATTTCGTAGTCATTAGAGGTAGGGAGGGTAGTCTTTTGATTTTTACTAGATTAAGTGGTAAAACTGTGAATCTGAGTCTGAAAATCAGTCGATATTATTGATTTTTCATTTCTAAACTATAAAAAATTAAGCCATGGGATTCTGCAGGAAGTAACTTATATATGTTTAGTAATTTCATAAATTTTTTTGGATTTTTCCAAAGTGTTTTGATATGTCTTTTAAATGCATACTTTCTGGGTGTTTCAGCAGTTATTTTTCTGGAGAGTAGTGTAAAGAGTGATTTTTATTGGGTGCTTTCACTAATGAATAAAATATGGAAAAATTCTGTAAAATACTTAAGATATATATGTATCACTGGGTAAAATTATAGAATTAAATGAGCTTCTTTGAGGTGCTTTAAAAATGATAAGAATCGTACCTGATTTATATAAGAATCCTGAATCATTAAATAAAACACTTATAAACCTAATATTGGTGTATTTGGACTGTTTGGTGTCATATTTTCCATCCCTTATGTCGACCTAATGATAATCTAAACAAGCCCTAAAATATGTCTTAAATGATCATTAAATGAGGCGTGTGCAACCAGAAAACCTAGGCTGATTTGTGTAATTATTTTACAGATATGTAAAATCGGATAAATGGTTAGGGTTTGGTATGGGTTTGTAAAGGTGCGTTGCTAATATGATTATGGATATATGTTAATATGATGTTTAATTCAGGTCTTGTGAATTTTGTGAACTCGTGTGCATTTAAATAATTAAAACATGTTATATGATGGCCTAAAACGGATTTTTGGAATGGGCAGTTTTGAAAACCGAATTTGTGTGCATTACAACTCGAATTTCATAAGGGTTTAATACTGGTTCTTTACTTGTAAACTTAGTTTAAGGTCTTAATTAAGTTTTCTAATTGGTTTGGGGTGATTTAGAGTTGATTAGGTTGTCTTTTTGAATTTTATGGAATGATATGTCAAACCTGAGTTTTGGGAACGTAAAATCTGTCAAATTCTACAAATTTTAATTTCAAATATATACAGATTTGAGAGCTCTCCTTTTACAGGTAGTATATTTCACATGTTTAGTAACTTCTGAAATTTTTGTAGATTTTTCTGAATTATATAAATGGGTTTGATAAACGTAAACTTTAGGGGTATTTCTGCAGTTCACTTTCTGGACATGTTTGGGTAAATGATTTTTGAAATAGTATTTTCACTTGATAATAAATTCTGTGAAAATTCATGTAAGCTCACAAGACATATAGGTACATGTGTAAATTCTTATAGCTTCTGAGTAAGAGTCTTAGTTTGGTTTGAAAATTCATAAATTAGAGGCAAAAGTATACTAAAATCAAAAAATTTGTTAAAGAACTTAGGCCTTTGTGAAATAATACCAATTGATGTGTCTTGAACCCTAAAGTGTACTTAATTGATAATTATGATGTAATTGATCATATATTAACTTAAATTAGTTAATGGAACCCTAATCACATTAATGAACCCCTATAAGTATTTATGAATCAGTTATGACAATTAATGGACTCCTAAGTATTATATGAACCCTAATTTGTGTAGATTCGTTGAAGAAAGAGTGACGTTGTTTCCTTGTGATCACTGTTCCGTTTGCTTTCATTTCATTTGCTAAGGTACGCATATTTTACCCTTTCTCAGTAAGGGTTTCGCATTAACTCTTCGAACCTTGACTTTATTTCATTCGTTATGATATTCGTTGGTGATTTCCATTTGATATCATTTCTTATGATGTGATAGTTAGTTCTATGTCATTTGATATGGCATTCATTCATGTTGTTATACTATTTGGAGATACTATAACTAATTCATTATGATGTAATAGCCTTGTTTATTCTGTTACCCGAGCTAACTAGTCATGGAGGTACCATGGCCATGTCATTGAGGCACTAATGGCATGACACTATCTGTGACGGTGTGATTGGTCAACGGCGTTCCCTTTTGATATGTATATGATTATTGAGCTCTTGCACTTATTTGCCATTCTGGTACGCCAATATATTTTTCAGAGTACAGGTGTATGGTGGTGTACATAACTTTGTTTTGCAAGGAGAGTATGGATGCATCCTAGGTATGATTTGTGATATGATTATGTTATGGCTTTGTAGTTAATGGTGGCGTGTGCCATACACCCCATGTCACTTTTGGGAGGTCATGTCTCCATTTGTTATGTTATGATATATTATTGTGTGATTAAGCAGATGGCTTGCTTTGTGAGCTCGTGGATAATTTCTTATGAATCGTTGCCTTCATTACCTTTCACTTAATTTACTATTCATTTGATTCTCATGACCTATGATATCCTGTTTGGCAGATTTTTTTTGATTTCATTTCATATACTATTTATATTCATTTCATTATTCATTTATATCCGTTCACTGGGCTTTTTAAGCTCAGCCGCATTTTCTTTTCCCTGTGGCAGGTATTCAAGCGGAATGTTGGGATTTGAGTGATGAGAGTAGGAGCTTTTAGAGGACCAACCCAACCTTAGTTTCCCTATCTTTTGGAATTAGTTTATGACTTATGTCTTGGTTATTTTATTTCATTTTAGAGTTGGATTTGATTTGTATTTCTTTGGAAGTCATTTTGTTTCATGACCTGTATTTATTTATTTAAGTCTTCCGCTTGCGTTTATATTCTTCTAATTGACACCATAACATGACATTTTGACCCTTGTCGGGTTGGGGTGTTACAATTATGGTATCAGAGCTTAAGCTTCGACCTGTAGTACTTTAACTTATGACCTGTGAAGATGTGGCCCTTAGGATTGCACTATAGGAGCTTATGAATTGACCCTTGAGAAATTTGCTTTAGGTTTGCACTGTAGAAGCTTATGAGATAACCTTTAAGAATTTGCCTTAGGATCTTCCTGTAGGAACTTAAGTTGTGACCGGTGAGGATTAGGTAGACTTTATGTTAGGAATATGAATATTCAGCTGAAGACTCGGTCACCCCGAGTACTTATTAGCACATCATAGCTCGTAGGATTATCAGTAATATTATTAGTAGATTAGTTATTAATTAGTATTGTGGAGTGGGTCGGGTCTTTACCCTCTGTCAGCTCTCTCCACAGCCCGCTAGGGGCATATTATGTAGTAAGTATAAATACCCCTTCCCTTGCAAGGGAAGGGTTGGAACTCTCATTATTTTCAAGCTAATACACATAGTGTTTCTCTCACTAGAAGTTCCCATCTCTCTCTCTAGTTTCTTTTCCATTCGATCCATATCAAGGCCTCAAACAAGTGTTTCTTGCATTGTGAATACCCTACAATTGGTATCAAGAGCCATGGTTAGGTCCATGAGAGTTGGTATTCACGGATTTGCCTAGTTTTTGGGGTTATTTAGTTCGAATAGAAAAGTAACAAAAATTTCATTTTGTGCCTTGTTTAGTGATTAGAAGTTGTTATACCTTGTACTTTCTAGCTTAGGAACAGTATAAGAGTAGTATTTGGTGGTTAAATTCACAGATTTAAGACTTGTGTGGTGATTTTGGGTGATTCGTGGGTGTTTATTCAAGTGTTCTTCGCTGCGGTTTGTGTGCCTTGGACAAGTTCTTGGACGCGGTTTGTGTCATTTCGAAGACGCGGTTTGTCTTATTACTAGTTTAGACAAAAGGACAAAAAGCATTGAAAGCGACGTGTTTGGCAGTTTGTGTCTACGCGGTTTGTCTCTGAGGCGTGCATGCGGTTTGTGTCTACGCGGTTTGTCTCTGAGGCGTGTATGCAGTTTGTGTCTACGCGGTTTGTCTCTGCGGCGTGTATGCGGTTTGTCTAGACTGTTTGTCTGTGTTGTTTGTCCACGCGGTTTGTCTCTGCAGCGTGTATGCGGTTTGTGTCTACGCGGTTTGTCTCTGCGGTGTGTATGCGGTTTGTCTAGACTATTTGTCTGTGCTGTTTGTCCACGCGGTTTGTCTCTCAGGCGTGTATGCGGTTTGTGTCTTGGTGATTTTAGAAATTCCCGCGAAAGATTCGATTTCTCGGTTAAATCACAAGATCTGTAAAATCCCGTAGTTACTATGGCTACCACATCAAGCACATCATCAGAAGATATTCAAGCAGCAGGATCTGACACTCGTCCACCTATGCTAGATAGGACGGATTATGAGTCTTGGGCACAACGGATAAGACTTTACTGCTTGGGAAAAGATAATGGAGTTAACATTCTTAAGTCAATTGACGAAGGACCATATCAGATGGGTACCACCAGAGATGTTGTTACAACTGGTGAAGATGGGACTGTAACTTTGGGCATCGACAGACCTAGAAACTACAATGATCTTAATGAAGAAGAAAAGAAGAGGTATGATGCTGACATTAGAGCTTCAAACATTGTCATTCAAGGTCTACCAAATGATGTATACAAGCTCATCAATTTCAACACTGAAGCCAAAGCTGTGTGGGACAACGTTAAAATGTTGTTGGCAGGGTCAGAACTCACAAAGGAAGATCGTGAGTCACAGCTGTATGATGAGTTCGAGCATTTCAAAATGAACCCAGGAGAGAATATCACAGACTACTATGTGAGATTTCATAAGTTGGTGAATGATATGAGGATGATCAGAATGACTATGCCCAATATCCAACTAAACTCAAAGTTTGTGAACAACATAACTCCTGAATGGGACAGATTTGTTACTGCTGTCAAACTCAACAAAGGTTTAAGGGATACCAACTATGAACAGCTGTATGCCTATCTGCAACAACATGAGAAGCATGCTGTCTACGATCGGGTGCTGAGAGAAAAGCTAAATCCTTCAACTACAAATGATCCACTGGCGTTCATGACAAATGTTCTACCAACAACCCAATCATCATCCAACCCAAGCTATCATCAACTTCACTCACCAGTACCTGCTATGAGTTCTCAACTTGACTCAGGCTACTCTCAGACCGACAAAATGATTGACAACCTCACCAATCAAGTATCATTACTGGTTCAACAGTTTCAAGCATCACTCCCTCAGACCAACAATCAGTTAAGGAACTCATCCAATCCACGCAATCTAGCAATGGTGGAGGATGGGAAAATTGTGGTTCAGAATGTGCAAGGGAGAGCTGGAAGAAACATGGGTCGAGGTTATGTGCAGAATAGAGCAGGGAATGCTAATCAGGGTCAAGGGAAACAGATCAAGTGTTATAATTGTGGGGGGCTTGGACACATTGCTAGAAACTGCAATCAACCTAAACGTCCTCAGAACTCAGATTACTTCAAAGACAAGATGCTGTTAATGCAAGCTCAAGAGAATGGAGCTGTATTGGATGAGGAAGAGTTGTTGTTCTTGGCAGGTGATGGGGGAAATACTTTTGATGAAGATGTGGATGAGCAACCAGTTCAGGATCTAGCACTTAATGATCCTAACATCTTCAAGGCAGATGATTGTGATGCATTTGACTCTGATGTAGATGATGAACCTACGGCTCAAACAATCTTCATGGCTAACTTGTCTTCCCTGGTCTCATCTCCTCGTCAAGCTGGTCCTTCTAATGCATCCGTGATATCTGAGGTACTAAAAATTTATGACACATATAATATTGTCGAGGGACAAAAGAATCCCAAAGAAGTACATCAGGCAGATGTTTCTGACACAAGTAATGTTGACATGGAAAATAGCAATATTATTTCATATGAACAGTATTTGAATCACAACAACTCGCCTGATGTACCAAATGGTGAATCTTTTGTCAATAATGATGTTTGTGTTATAAGTAATGTATGTGCCTTAGATAATGCGTGTAATATAGATAATGCATGTGAGTGCCATGAGAACAAATTGCCTGTCCCTGATGATAACGTGATCACTAGACTAAACATTTATAAAGAACAAGTGGCTATGTATGAACAGCGTGCTAAGTTTGAGCTTAATGAACGTGAGCAGAAATTAGAAGGTCAAATGAGTACACTTATTAAAGAGTCTAGAGTAAGAGAAGAAACATTAAAATTAGAGTTGAGTTCTTTGAAAAGTCAGCTAGAACAGTCTGTCAAACAGAAACAGGAAGCACAAAAGTGTATAACTACACTTAAGCTAGAATTCAAAGAAAAAGAAACAACACTTTTAAATGATTTCTCTAGACTCAAGACGTTAAAAAATAAGCTTGAAGATAAGTTGTACACACAAGACCAAACCAGACAGACTGCCCAAATGATGTATAAGCACAGAAAGTTAAGTGACAAGCATAGTGAAAGCAATGTAGGTAGATCTAAATTAGCTATTCATGAGATTGCTAAGATAGCCCAACCTGCATTAAATGATTCCAATGTGATGTTTATGCCTAATCATGACCCGCCTGAGCTTATATACACTAAAGAGGAGGAGGAGATGAGTGAGAGAACAAAGGAAAGAATGAATGAGAAAATGAGGGATCCCGAGTGCATAGCCAGACGAATAATAATCAAGCCCTATGACTATAGTGAGGAAAATCGTTTGACTGTGTTTGCTCCTCAAAAGAAGTTAACACCTGAACAGATATTCTGGAAACAAGATAATGAAAAACTTAAGGTAGAAAAACTTAAGGCCAACACCCCCCTCATTAGAAAAGTTTCGTCCATAACGGTGTATCCTCCCAATACACCTAGGAATTTGGTGCCTTTGTCTCTTCCCACTGAATGCAAAACCTTTATTAGCTTATATGTGCTTTGGCAACTGTTTGCTGATTTCGATAAAACATGTAAGAAGAGAATTACACCCACCGGCATTACTGAGGGGGAAAGGTGTTTTGAACATGCAAAAAGGTGTTACTTAACCGAGGTCATGCCATTCTTTAAACTACTTAAAGAACATTTTGAAGGGTTGCAAACTGCCCTTAAAGCCGAAATAAAAGAAATGGAAGTAGTGTTTAAAGACATGGAAAATGAGGTGAATGAATATGCAATAGAACTTAAGAGTCGTGAGATTGAAAGAAAAAACATACTCATTGCTAATGACAACTTGATTGCTAAATGTATTGCACAAGATGTATTTTACACCGCTACTGATTCTGCATTGTCTGCATGTCAATTTAATGAGTATGCTATTGCGTTAAATGTCACCCAGAATCGTGTTGTTGAGCTTGAGGGGGAGAATTTAAAATTGCTTGACAAAATTCAAAATGATGACCATGATAATATGGTTAAAGTTTTTCAAAACTTGAAGTTGATTATATAAATTTGCAAATGAAACATCAACAGTTAAATGAAAAACTCAAAATATCAAATGACTAGACATCCTTGGATGCTCCTGAATTTGATACTTATTTTGAATTAAGCAAACGAGATGAAAAAATTCAAGCTCACACGAACACGATTCGACTGCTGAGGGCCCATATTGCCCAATTGAAATCCAACAAGTGTGATGTGTATGGCACCAATAAACCTTCGCCTTCAGATTCTCAGAATTTTCAATATCAAAACACCATAAATAAGCTGCATCATGAAAATGAGTGTTATCGAGAAGAAAATTCTAAGGTCAAACAACATTTCAAAGAGTTATATGATTCCATAAAAGTTACAAGAAGCAATCACAATGATCAAATAACCTCTTTGACAAATGAAATTGAGAATCTTAAGGCTCAGGTGAAAGGTAAAATGCCATGCACCACTTGTAATTGTGATGCACCAAAGGCTGCTGCTAGTAAAAAGTATGATGTTGATGTTGGGCGCATTCCATTTAACCTTAGAAATAACAGCTTTGCCCATCAAACATATCTCGATCATCTTAGAGAGGGCCTTGACACACTTCGTGAGGTAGTTGAAGAGGATAGAACTGATAAGCCACTTGATAGGGCTGTTGTTTATGCTTGTAATCTCACGAAAAGGATTCAGGAAAACTTAGAATATGCCATAGGCTCAGTTCCTAAGTTTAACAGCCATAGAGATAGACTTGTTGCATCATCATCCACTTTTAAGAACAAACATGTAGCATTTGATCTACCACCTAAAACATCAGAACCGAACACATCATTATCAGGAAGGCATGTGACAGAAAAACAAACTAATGTTCCCCTCAATGCTTCTACAGGAGTAAAAAGTGACACCCAAGCTAGCGGGTCAAGGTCTAGAGGAAATGCAAGAAAGGATAGGACTACGCCAGCTAAGAATGATCACTTGAAGAAAGTAGAAGCCCAACCTAGGAACAATAAGTTTGCAATGAGTAGGATGAATCGTGTTGATTCTAGTATCAAAAGTACTGTAATTAATTCGAATTCTAATGCTATCTGTAAAACATGCGACAATTGTTTAATTTCTGCTAATCATGATGAGTGTGTTGTGTCTTTCTTGATGTCTTCTGCTTTACCCCATGTTAAGAATGTTAGGATAACTGAAACATGCAAGAAAGTTTGGAAAGCAACAGGAAAAACATTTGCTAGCGTAGGCTATCAATGGAGACCCACTGGAAGGAAATTCAATTTAGGAAAACAGTGCACATTACCTAAAATGAATAAGCATAAAATTGTGAAAGTTAAGGAATGGAGACCCACTGGAAGGAAATTCAATTTAGGAAAACAGTGCTCATTACCTAAAATGAATAAGCATAAAATTGTGAAGGTTAAGGAATGGAGACCAACTGGTAGAATATTGCCTTTAGGGTCACAATGCCTTCCACATAGGTCCTGTCCTGCCTCTAGTACTGTCTCCACTGTAAAGACAGTAGCATCTGTGAACTCTGTGGTTCCAGAATATTTGTGTGCTGACCAAACGGACCCCAATTGCACGTGGGGATCCACATTTTTCAGTTATCCATTGTTGTCTGGTTTCAAATGCAGGTCGTACAAATCGTCCTGTGGTATTTGGACTCAGGCTGCTCAAAACATATGACTGGGGATCGCTCGCGGCTCAAGAACTTCGTGAAAAAGTTTATTGGGACAGTTAGATTTGGGAACGACCACTTTGGTGCTATTATGGGTTATGGAGATTATGTGTTTGGTGACAGTGTAATCTCAAGGGTATATTATGTGGAAGGATTAGGGCACAATCTGTTTTCTGTGGGTCAATTTTGTGATTCAGATCTGGAAGTGGCTTTCAGAAAACATACATGTTTTGTCAGAGAATTGGATGGTATAGATCTCCTCAAGGGCAGTCGGGGCACCAATCTATACACCATATCGATTGAAGAAATGTTGAAGTCCTCTCCCATATGCTTGCTTTCTAAAGCCTCTAAAACAAAATCATGGCTGTGGCATCGTCGTTTGAACCACTTGAACTTCGGTACCATAAATAATCTTTCCCGTAAAGATCTTGTTAGAGGGATGCCCAGACTAAAATATGAGAAAGATCATCTCTGCTCTGCATGTCAACTGGGCAAAAGCAAGAAACAAACCCACAAGCCTAAAACCATTAACACCAACTTGGAAGTTCTTCATACCCTCCACATGGACTTGTGCGGTCCAATGAGAATACAAACCATAAATGGAAAGAAGTACGTTCTGGTGATAGTAGATGATTATTCTCGGTTCACATGGGTAAAGTTTTTGAGAACCAAGGATGAAACTCCAGAGGTTATCATTAAACTGATAAAACAGCTACAAGTAAGGCTCGATAAAACTGTCAGAATCATCCGCACTGATAATGGTACTGAGTTTGTTAACCAACAACTCCGCAATTTCTATGAAAGTATTGGCATCACGCATCAGAAAAGTATCCCTCGCACTCCTCAACAGAACGGTGTTGTCGAACGAAGGAATCGTACTCTGGTGGAAGCTGCAAGAACCATGCTTATATTTTCAAAGGCACCGATGTTTCTCTGGGCAGAGGCTATAGCAACAACTTGTTTTACCCAAAACCGATCTCTAATTCATCCTGTTCATGAAAAGACTCCCTACGAGTTAATTCATAACAAGAAACCAGATCTTTCCTTTCTCCGTGTGTTTGGCGCACTTTGCTATCCTACTAATGATAGTCAAGACTTGGGAAAGTTAAGGGCTAAAGCAGACGTAGGTATTTTTGTTGGATATGAACCAGACAGTAAAGGGTATAGAATCTATAATAAGAGAACCCGTAAAATCATGGAAACCATTCATGTCACGTTCGATGAGCTGAGTGAGCAACTTGCTTCAGGACAAATTAGTTCTGGACCCGATCTTAAACTTTTGACACCTGGACCCATTAGTTCAGGACTTGTACAGAATTCCACGTCTGCGGATTCTTTTGTACCACCTACGTGTGAGGAGTTGAAGAAGTTATTTGATCCTATGTTTGATGAATACTTTGAGCCATCGAATGAAACCATCCCAAGTGAACCAGCGGTACTTCCTATGGCAGAGGCTCAAGCTCCGCAAGGCACAGAAAACCCAACAGCTTCAGTATCAGTCAGTCTCAATGCTCCAGCTGCCAGTCAATCGCCTTCATCATCAAATACTCAATCCTCTCCAGTACTACAAGAATATGCAGATAACCATTCTTTGGAAGATAATCCTTTTGCTCCTGCTGATGAGGTTCCTTTTGAAAACATATTTGCTCCTGAACATTCATCAGACACACCCTCTCTTGAAGAACACAGCACTGCTACATCGGTTAAAAACCCTCAACCTCACGACCATCTCAGAAAATGGACCAGTGATCATCCAATCGACAACATCATAGGCAATCCCTCACGTCCAGTATCCACACGTAATCAACTAGCCACTGATGCACTATGGTGCTTTTTCAATTCTGTACTGTCCAAAGTTGAACCAAAAGATGCCAAAGAAGCAATGACTAAAGATTGCTGGTTCCAGGCTATGCAGGATGAAATCCATGAATTTGATCGACTTGAATTATGGGAATTAGTGCCTCCTCCAGAGCTTGCAATGATCATTGCTTTAAAGTGGATCTTCAAAGTGAAGCTTGATGAGTATGGAGATGTGTTAAAGAACAAGGCACGGCTAGTTGCTAAAGGATTCAGACAAGAAGAGGGCATTGATTTTGAAGAATCGTTTGCTCCGGTTGCTAGAATTGAAGCTATAAGAATCTTCCTGGCAAATGCTGCTAGTCGTAATATGATAGTCTACCATATGGATGTCAAAACGGCATTCTTGAATGGTGACTTAAAGGAAGAAGTTTATGTGAGTCAACCCGAAGGATTCGTGGATGCTGAACATCCTACTCATGTTTACCGCTTGAAGAAGGCTCTTTATGGGTTAAAACAGGCGCCAAGGGCATGGTACGATACATTGTCCAAGTTCCTCCTAGTGAACGGATTCTCCAAGGGTGTTGTTGATCCCACACTATTCACCAGGAAGTCAAGAAACCATCTACTACTAGTTCAGATTTATGTAGATGATATCATCTTTGCTTCAACAGATCCTAGTGAATGTGATAGTTTTTCAAAGGAGATGAATTCCAAGTTCCAAATGTCCATGATGGGACAAATGTCATTCTTCTTAGGATTACAAGTTTCTCAAAGTCCCGGAGGCATATTCATTAATCAATCCAAATACGCCAACGAGATCTTGAAAAAGTTTGGATTCAATTCAAGTGAACCTGTTGACACTCCCATGGTTGATAGAACAAAGCTGGATGAAGATCCTTCAGGGATTCCAGTGGATATAACAAAGTATCGAAGCATGATTGGATCTTTGATGTACATCACGGCTAGCAGACCAGATCTTCTGTTTGCTGTGTGTATGTGTGCTCGGTATCAATCCAGGCCAACCAAGAAGCATGTTGAAGCAGTGAAAAGGATCTTCCGATATCTTCAAGGCACAGTTCATATGGGTCTCTGGTATCCTAAGGACACAGCAATGGAGTTAACTGCTTATGCGGATGCTGATCATGCGGGATGCCAAGACACTCGTCGCAGTACTTCAGGAGGAGCTCAGTTTTTAGGGGAAAGTTGGTTAGTTGGTCTTCTAAGAAGCAGATGAGTACTTCCATATCATCTACTGGAGCTGAGTACATTGCCATGTCTGCTTGCTGTGCACAAATCCTTTGGATGCGATCACAACTTTCAGACTATGGATTCACATACAACAAAATTCCCCTATATTGTGACAATAAAAGCGTCATTTCTCTTTGTTGTAACAATGTTCAGCACTCCAGGTCTAAACACATCGACATCAGGCATCACTTCATCAGGGAACAGGTGGAAAAAGGAATTGTGGAACTATACTTCGTGAGGACAGAGTATCAGTTAGCTGACATCTTCACCAAGGCCCTCCCAAGAGAAAGGTTTCAGTTTATTCTCCCACGCCTTGGCATGAAGAGCATGACACCTGAAACCCTCAAGTGTCTTCAGGAGGGAAAGGAGGAGTAAAGGATTGTCTTCTTATATCCTTGTACATAGTTGTATATATCTTAAATCAATAAAAAATACAAAAATATAAAACCTATAAAAACCATAAAAATCGAAAAATCAGAAAATACCAAAAATAGTCCTACATAGGCATGTCTTCTTTTTATCGATAACATTTACGGATCTAGAAATGTCATTCAACAATGACACGGATCTTTAAATGAAGCTCGAGCAGAAGTTATACTTATCACTTAAAACATGTCTTAATGGCTTGCAATTACTTCATACTGCAACCCGTGATACACACTGGGAAAGCACGTCGCCTAAAGGACGACTGTTCCTCCAACTAGGTGATGTTCACCTGGGCATGGATTACTTTATATCCATGTTTCACCGACTTGATGTACGTTTCAGTGCATCACTTCATATACAAGAAGAGAAGTCTTCTTTTCATCAGACTCTTTATCTTGTTTGATTCTTCAAGAGAGTCTTGATGTTACACAAGGTGGAAAATTGAAGTAAAATTTTCACAATTATTCGTTGTTTAATTGAATGACTACAGCTCTTTTAATAGAAAACGGGTCATTAATTAAGGGGGAGAGTACTTGTTCAAATTTCTGACACCTTGCCAAATTTGTGCAACATCAGCAGTGACACTCTCTCGTGGTATAAGGGGGAGCATAGTATGCTCCTAAATCAGAATACATTTAAACCTGACCACATTTTCTCCCAAATTTTATAAACTTATTTAAATCAATTGGGATCACAAATCTCAATTGGTTTGAAATTTCTGATCGGGGGAGAGAATGTGATTTAAATATGAAATTCTGATAAAATGTGATGATTTGGAAGTAAATGTAAGCTCTCCCGTATGTGCTAAACCATTTTGTATATCAAGGCACATATTGAGGGGGAGCAAAATGTTTTGGAGAAGGAAGTTAACTCTCCCATAAGTGCTCAGTTGTACGTCAATGCACTTATTGAGGGGGAGCAAAGGATTTGGCATCTCATGTGACCGTGACTCAGAATTAACCAATGAATTGACGAAACTTGAACTGTCATCAATCGAAAGGATACGTCTTGGCCGGGTAATAATTTCAAGCTGGTCTAACCAGTGATGTAAGCGTGTCTCGAAAAAGATGTATCTGAGTAGAGTGTACCATTTTGAGAAACTTTCTGTGGACTTGACCAGGCTGGGTAATAATTTCAAGCTAGTCTAACTAGTGATGTAAGCGTGTCTCGAATCGGTCATGTTCACTGAAAGTGGATCAATTCAAAAAGTGTGAGCTCTACCTAACATGTGCAAATTTATAAAACTATCACTCGAGCACATGTTGAGGGGGAGCATTTGAAAAATATAAAACTCTCAAGTGTTTGCAAAAATGTGTTTCAGAATCATGAACACTTTGAGAGATTTTTCAAAGATTTGGTTTGGCAATCGTGGATGAATACTAAATACCGGCCATTTTAATTAACGCATGGAGTTATAAGGATGGTTAGGTTAGGTTCAAGTTCCCACGATCCCGCCAGAGCCGGAGGGATCTACCTAGGGACAATCCACTAGTTAGTGTAGAAGTCCTTAGGTATGATTAAAAAGGAGAAATGTGTATAAGGGAAGAGTGCCGTCTGAGATGGAGCTAACACTGGAATAAACCCAACAAGGTGTTAGTTATGAAGTCTCGGTAAGCACTGAAGGGGTTGAAGAATGAAAAAGAATTGTAAAGATAAAGGGTGAAAAGAAATAGCCCTCCTTACAACTTAGGCAGAAACCGGGTCAATACATATGCTGTCAAAATCACTTAGTTGATTGCTGACATTGAAGACAAAGTATCATGGACCTAGTGATATTCTGCACAACCCTCCCTAGCCACTCAAGGTCCCTCAAAGGACTCTTGTTTCATTTGTCACGGAGTTCAATACATTTCTATCGTCTCTCTCACTCCGAGTTAGATGATATTGAAAAGGTGGCAGTCTTCTCCAGCCTCCGCTCACTAAATCAAAACGCACTATAGAGTCTAGAGCCACGAGATTCACAATAAGATCTCATAGGAACACGGATTATTTCTACACTGGTTGTTCATCATTAAGGACACCAATTGTAAACTTATGAGTCCTACGCAGATCTTAGCAATCTGCCAGAACATTCATGAGAGACTTTACAAATGTAATTCTCAATGATTGAATGGAAATTCCTGCCAGGGTCAACATCAAGCAGCCCTGAAAGCAGGTCACTTCGGTAATTCCTCGTGAATTATGCTTAGTGGTCGCGGCGGTTTCAAACGGTCTACAGTCGTGGAGTGATCTCCAGCGACTCACCTAATCGTTGAAATGCTACGACATAGTCTTAAAAGGCCCTCTGTGGGTTTTCGATTAGGAACGGTCTTGGTAAGGATTAGAGAGAGTTTCCACACTATGCTGTTAACAATCTCGAAGTCCAAACCTGTAAGTACCGGTCGATTTGTTGCTAACTGTCTTATGCAGGAACTTCTGGCGGTTGTAGCTGTGGAATGCGGTAGCTGGTTGCTGTTGTAGCTGATTGCAGAAAAGATGCCAATCCTCTACCACATGTTCACACTACATCATCATTGTTATTCAACAAAGTCATGATCACCCAAAAGACCTTCAACACAGCTTCCGCAAACTCTGATGCTGAAGATCATGACGCCATATAGTGTGAGCATGTCGGCTCTAAGTATATTTCATCACATGGAGACCTACTACTGAAAGATGACTTGGAGACTCAAGTGGGATGATATTTTCAAAGATTACTCAAAGTTCATCCAAGACAAAAGAGAAGTCATCTGAAGATCACGGATGTTTGCACAACGATCTATGATATTGAAGAATCAATGGTTACGAGCTATGAAGTCAAGATCCAAGGAAGAAGTGCTGAAATTCAGAACATTACTTCTGGGGTGACCTCCCTTAGGGGGAGATTGTTAGGAATATGAATATTCAGCTGAAGACTCGGTCACCCCGAGTACTTATTAGCACATCATAGCTCGTAGGATTATCAGTAATATTATTAGTAGATTAGTTATTAATTAGTATTGTGGAGTGGGTCGGGTCTTTACCCTCTGTCAGCTCTCTCCACAGCCCGCTAGGGGCATATTATGTAGTAAGTATAAATACCCCTTCCCTTGCAAGGGAAGGGTTGGAACTCTCATTATTTTCAAGCTAATACACATAGTGTTTCTCTCACTAGAAGTTCCCATCTCTCTCTCTCTAGTTTCTTTTCCATTCGATCCATATCAAGGCCTCAAACAAGTGTTTCTTTCATTGTGAATACCTTACACTATAAAACATTTGTTTAAGTATCATTCCTCTACATCACTTTGATTCATATTCTTGCCTTAATTTGAGCCCTTCTTAAGACCATTCTTTCCGGGTATTTAGAAGATCTATTAGGATACGCAACGTAATTTTAGTGACCATGATAACGCCTAAATCTAACATGTTTTTGGTAGCGTTATTGGTAGTTTTATATATGTTTTGTGGTTATATTTATATGCTTTTGTTACTAAATCGTACCAAAGTGTGTTTGCAAAGCATTTGTAGCCAAAGACAGGAAAATGGATGGAAAAGATGCAAAAATGAGGAAGAAGGAAATATTTATGATTGCATGCGAGTCTTGTGTCAAGTTCTGCTCCGTAAGGTATTTCAATGAGTTAAAGTCCAAGTAATCGAGTTAATAAGCTTAAGGATGAAGGGAAAGATCAAAGAATCAAGAGCTACGACCGAGAAACAAGTCATACGGAAAAGTCCAAGAAAAAGGTCCACCAGCAGTAGCCATCCGATCGGTCGCCGCCCGCAACCGAATCGGATGGAGAGAATTGGATTTACCGAGAAGACCAACCGATCGGTAGACCATTCTATCTGATCGGTTGGAGGTTGCTGTTGACCCAAAACTTCTTTATTATGGATTGTGACTTTACAAATCCGGTTCTAGGTCCTTCTTTTCAGTATTCTAACCTATTCAATACTACTTGGAGAGCAAGAGAAGCAATTTATGCACTTAGACCCTTGGTTAGAGCAATTTATTGAACCATTTGTTGGGTATTTTATATACCAATCAATCTAAAGAAGAGAGAGAGTGCTTGCTTGCTAGAGGAGAGAACCATTCATAGAAAATACTCAGAAAATTCGTCCATAAGTCCAGGAGAAGGAAGAAAGTCGATTACACCATTACCATTGCTTGTGGAATCATTGTCTTTCACTTGTAATCTTATTTCCAATCATTGTAAGACTTTCAATCATGGTTTCTAATGTTCAAAGTATTCAGTTTGCATTTATGTTTGCTATGAGCGGCTAGTGCCTTTGTGCACTTGCTTAGATGATGTGTATTATTTATTGATTGGCATATGATTGTGATAACATGTTTTAATCCAATTTCAAGTTGATTCTAAGAACCAATTGTGATAAAGTTTCATAGTGACATTTGGGTAATCAAGTTTAACTAGTGCTAGTAATCTTAAGGGTCGAAAGAACTATTGTTATTCCACTAGTTATAATCATTTGTCTATGAAATGATTGTTGTCTTCCACTATTCTTGATTAAACAAAGGAACTTGATTGTGATTGTAATGAAAATGCTTTTGTCTATCAAAACGGATTGATTGTAAACCAATTTAAAGGTCGAGAGATTAATAGTTTACTTTCAATTGTGACCTTTTGTCTATAATCGGTTACCTTTCGTATTGACCATTTCCCAAGCTTGTTTGCTAGAACAAAAGATTGTTTTTGTGTTTGAGGAACACCAACTCATGAACCTTGAATTGATCTTGAATTGATTGGTTAAACGTAATGCTTGTTTTTATAAACCAAGATCTTGACGAAGGTTTAATTTGTAGAAACAATAGATTAGTGTCAAAACTAATTATCACAACCAACATGTTATCCAAAGTTATCACAATCATATTAGTCAATTGTAGTACACTAGTCTAAGCAAGTGTAGTTTTTAATCATTTGAATTTTCATAATATCATTACTACTTGTTTGAGAAAGTTGCTTTTAACTTACAATTCGATTCACTACATAAATCCCTGCGAACGATCCCGACTTACCATCAAAATCTTGCTACAACAGACGAGTATACTTGCTCGTATGTGTTGTCATTAGATTCGGTAATTCACCCCTTATAAATTTAAAACTTGCACCGAAACGGGCACATCAAGTTTTTGGCGCCGTTGCCGGGGATTTTGATCGTGTTTCTGTAAGTTTTAGTCCATTTCTCACATAGTTAGTTTTCGTAAAAAAAAAAAAAAAAAAAAAAAAAAAAAAAAAAAGTCTTACCGAGCTGCCCATCTGATCGGTTGTTCATCCATCCGATCGGTTTTCCAAAATTTTCATTTACCGAGAGAACCATCCGATCGGCGGACACTTCCATCCGACCGGATCCTTTTAACCAAATTTATCGATAGATCTATCCGATCGGTAGACCATTCTATCCGATCGGTTGGACGATTCTGATCTTTTCAAATTGTTTTCATTCTTTGTTCGTTTGTTTAGACATTGCCTCGATTCGCTGGGGAATTGTATGAACACTCGATCAACTGGAGTAGAACCAATTCCACCACTTTTCGATCCCGAAAGTTTGATTCGAACAAGATCTAGAAGAAGAACACCCTTTGTTCCATTAGCCAATCGTGTGCCAAGAGTACCAAACCCAACTTTTGATAACCTTTTTGAAGCCAAAGTCGTTTATAACCCATTCACTGATCAACCTTTTCCCATGGCTGACGATAGACCCATGTGGGAAGCAAACCAAGCCGTAGCACCCACTCCTGGAGCTGCTATTGTTGCTGTCAACTTAGGTGACAATTTCACCGTGAAAGGTCACCATCTTTCTATGATCAAAGACCGTCAATTCGATGGCCGTTCGAGGGCCGATCCTCACAAACACGTTGCCGAATTCATTGAAATTTGTGGCATGTTCCGATACGGTGATACAAATGTAGATGCCATTAAACTCAAACTTTTCCGTCATCACTTGCTGGAGATGCAAAAGTGTGGTATAACGAATTAACACCAGGAATCATCACTACTTGGGAGGAGATGAGGCAAGCTTTTGTAAGCCGATTCTTTCCACCTGCAATGTTTGATCGACTCATGGGAGAAATTCGTGCTTTCACACAAAACCCTAACGAATCACTCGTCGAAGCCTGGCTTCGTATGAAGGATTTACTTCGAAGTTGTCATGGACATGGTTTAGGACGAGGAACCATTATCCAAATCTTTTACCATGGACTTGATGAAACATCTCAAGGAATTCTTGATGCTGGAGGAATATTTCTTTATAAGACTCCTAACCAGGCATACCAATTGCTTGAAGACCGAGTTCTTCTCAAACTCGACTGGTCAAAAGATGCCAAGACAAAACCCATAAGAAAAATCGTTTCCTTTGCCGAAAGTTCTGATTCATCTAAACTCATGGAGAAAATGGAAACCTTGGTTTCCAGAATCGATTCGCAATACAAAGATCTTAGAGGAGAGATGAAAGAAATGCGAGATGGTTGTAACAACTGTGGAGGTAACCACCCATCATCAGAATGCGATGATCAACCAATGGATCAACCAAAAGAAGGAGAAGCTAATTACATCCAAGGAGTATACCGTGGAGGCGGATATCGTGGAAATTATTATGGACGAAACTCTGCTAGTTGGCAAGATCGCCGACAAAGGGATAACAACCATGAGTCCCAACCAAAAGTAGAGAACCAAACTTCACAAAATTCCGACAAGAAACCTGAAGAAACAGATTTTGAAAAAATGATGAGAGAATTCGTCACAGCTCAAAAATCAACCAACGAGTTCGTCAAGAATCAATTCTTCAATCTCAAGACCAAAGTTGAGCAAGGTCAGAAAAATCATCAAGCGTCTATCCAAGATCTTGAAAACAAATTCGGTAGACTCTCTGATCAAATTTCTTCCCGACCATCAGGTTCGTTGCCTAGTAACACTCAAACAAACCCAAAACCATCATCATCATCGAACGATAAGACTTATCGTCTACCACCAACCAGAAATGAGCATATCAATGCTGTATTCACAAGAAGTGGCCTGTCTTATGATCCACCACCCAACCCAAACAACACCACAACTATCAATTACGATAGTGAGGATGAAGATGAAGAATCCAAGAAGGAAAATACACCAAAAACACCACCCAAACCCAAACCCAAACCACCAGTTAAGGCATACACTCCAAAAATTCCATATCCTCAGAGCCTTAAGAAAGAAAGAATGGAGGAGCGTTATAAGAAGTTTGTTGAAATAATCAAAGAAGTTAGACTCAATGTACCTCTCATTGTTGTTTTAGCCGGAATGCCCAATTACGGGAAATTTTTGAAAGAACTTCTTAACAACAAGAACAAGTTGGAGCAAATATCCGCTACCTTTCTCAATGAAGAATGTTTAGCTATTGTTCAAAACAAAATTCCACAAAAACTCGGAGATCCCGGAAGTTTTCTGATTCCATGCATATTAGGAAACAACATCACATGCGATGCTTTAGCCGACTTAGGTGCGAGTATCAATTTGATGCCCTATTCGCTGTATACGAAACTTTCCATCAACACCTTGAAACCCACAAGGATGAGTATCCGACTAGCTAATCATACTTACCAATATCCTGTTGGTATTGCTGAGAATATGCTTGTCCAAGTAGGTAAATTCATTTTTCCCGTGGATTTTGTGATCTTAGAAATGGAGGAAGACAGTAGAGTACCCCTTATTTTAGGAAGACCTTTTCTAAACACCGCTGATGCGATCATCAAAGTAAAAGGAAAAGAACTCAATCTTGGAGTTGGAGAAGATAGAATCACCTTTTTAATCGATAAAGCAATGCAATATCCACATTCCAGTGATGACACTTGCTTTAACATTGATGTAATCGATGAAGTCACTGAGGAAGAATTGGATGCATTACTTGAAGATTCTGATCCATACATGACTATTTCAGAGAAGATTAGTGAAACAACTTTTGATAAAGAATTCGCTGATTTTATGGAAGTAAAGATTGATGAAGAAGAAGAAGAAGTTGAAGAAGGAGAGATAATAGAAGAAGATTTTGAGGAAATCAGTTTTAATGATCAAATGAGGATCAAAACATCACTTCAAGAACCACCGACTGATCTTGAGTTGAAACCACTTCCCGAAAATCTTGAGTATGCATACTTGGAAGACAACTCACTCCTTCCAGTAGTCATATCTTCGTTGCTCAATGATTATGAGAAAGAATGTCTGATCTCAGTTCTTAAGAAACATAAAGAAGCTTTTGCATGGAAAACTTCTGACATCCCAGGAATCAGTCCTGATTTTTGCAAATACAAAATCAATTTTGAAGAAGATGCCAAACCCGTTGTAGAAAGACAACGTCGACTCAACCCCAACATGAAAGAAGTTGTTAAAAAAGAAATCATCAAACTTCTTGATGCCGGTATCATTTACCCCATCGATGATAGTCCTTGGGTGAGTCCTGTTCACTGTGTTCTGAAAAAAGGAGGAATGACCGTTGTGACCAACGAACAAAACGAATTAGTTCCTACTAGAACTGTCACCGGATGGCGAGTATGTATTGATTACAGAAAATTAAACAAAGCCACCAGAAAAGATCATTTTCCTTTGCCTTTCATGGATCAAATGCTTTAGAGATTAGCAGGAAACAAATACTTTTGTTTTCTTGATGGTTTTTCAGGATATTTTCAAATTCCTATTGATCCGGCTGATCAAGAAAAGACTACATTCACATGTCCCTTTGGAACTTACGCTTACCGGCGTATGCCTTTTGGATTATATAATGCTCCCGCGACTTTTAAAAGATGTATGATTGCTATATTCCAAGATATGCTTGAAACGTCTATGGAAGTTTTCATGGATGACTTTTCAGTTTTCGGAAGCTCATTCGAAGCTTGCCTTTCTAACCTCGATAAAATGCTTGAAAGATGTAAAGCTGCACATCTTGTTCTCAACTGGGAGAAGTGTCATTTCATGGTAACTGAAGGAATTGTGTTAGGACACAAAATTTCCAGCGCAGGAATGGAGGTTGACAAAGCAAAGATCGATGTCATAACCAAATTACCACCCCCAACTAACGTTAAAGCCGTTAGAAGTTTCCTAGGACATGCAGGTTTTTACCGTCGTTTCATTAAGGATTTTTCCAAAATATCTCGTCCAATGACGAAACTTCTTGAAAAAGATTCTGTTTTCGATTTTAATGCAGATTGCATGAAAGCATTCGAAGCCTTGAAAACACAACTAACTAGTGCACCCATTATGGTTTCCCCTGATTGGTCACTACCATTCGAGCTTATGTGCGATGCAAGCGATTTTGCTGTTGGAGCTGTATTAGGACAACGAGAAGAGAAACATTTTCGTCCTATATATTTTTCCAGCAAAACACTCAACAATGCTCAACAGAATTATACAGTTACAGAGAAAGAATTGTTAGCCGTTGTTTTCGCTTTCGATAAATTCAGATCATACCTCGTACTTTCGAAAACAATCATGTTCACCGATCATTCAGCGTTAAAATATCTGTTTGCGAAACAAGATGCCAAACCGCGTCTCATCCGATGGATTTTACTACTCCAAGAATTCGATATTGAAATCAAAGATAAGAAAGGAGCAGAAAATCTAGCCGCTGATCATCTATCTCGTTTAGAAAATCCAAATCTGGAAGAGTTAAAAGAAGATGAGATTGACGATTATTTTTCGGATGAAACACTCATGACTGTTGATACAATTGATGAGAACGAAATTCCATGGTTTGCCGATTATGCGAATTATCTCGTTGGAGGAATTCTAAAGAAAGGATTAACTCATGCCCAACGAAGTAAATTCTTTTCGGATCTTAAACATTATTATTGGGAAGAACCCTATCTTTTCAAAATGTGTCCCGATGGGATGATTAGAAGATGTGTTTATGGTTCTGAAACGAGAAGAATTCTCGATGAATGTCATCATGGCCCAACTGGGGGACATTATGGTCCTTCTACCACCGCTAAAAAAGTCTTTGATGTTGGATTCTATTGGCCGACTATTTTTAAAGAAGCCCATACTCTTGTTAAGAATTGTGATGCTTGCCAAAAATCCGGTAGTCTTTCTCGAAGAGATGAAATGCCACAAAAGAGCATTCAAGTCTGTGAATTATTCGATATTTGGGGAATTGATTTCATGGGACCGTTTCCTAAATCACACAAATTCGAATACATTCTCGTTGCTATTGATTACGTTTCCAAATGGGCTGAAGCAGAAGCTCTACCCACCAATGATGCACGAGTAGTTGTTAATTTTCTCAAAAAGCTTTTCGCTCGTTATGTAATTCCTAAAGCTTTGATAAGTGATCGTGGAACCCATTTCTGTAACAAACAAATGGAGAAAATTATGAAGCGATACGGAGTTCATCATCGTTTCGCTATAGCTTATCACCCACAGACCAGTGGTCAAGTCGAAAATACCAACAGAGCCTTAAAAAGGATACTCGAAAAAACGGTTAAAGACAATCCCGCCGTTTGGTCGAGAAAACTAGATGATGCTCTGTGGGCATTTTGCACGGCTTATAAAACACCAATTGGTACAACACCATACAGATTGTTGTATGGAAAAACTTGTCATTTGCCGTTCGAAATCGAACATTGCGCTTACTGGGCACTAAGAAACTGTAACCCAGACCTCAAAGTAGCTGGAGAAAAGAGATTTTTGCAATTGCATGAACTCGATGAGCTTAGACTACAAGCTTATGAGAACTCCAAACTTTACAAAGCAAGAACAAAAGCTTATCATGACAGAAAGCTAAGAATAAGAAAAGAATTCAAAGCTGGAGACAAAGTTCTACATTTTAACATGAAGTATAAGTTCAAAGCTCCCAAGCTGAAACCGAAATGGTTCGCACCGTATATAGTGAAACATGGATTTCCATTGGGATATGTTGAATTGCATGACAAACATGGTGGAAGTTTCATTGTTAATGGGCACCGAATTAAGTTATACTATGACAAGGAGCAGATGAATGAAGTTTCTATTCAAGAGATTCCGCCTGAATCAGAATATGAAGCCATAACATTTATGTCACCCTTCCCGGCCGATTTCAAGAAAAACACTCCGTGGGCCGAGGATTCTGGTTATATCTATGATGTTCTTCCAAGACCGTGGGAGAAAGTTAAGTTGGAATACATAGATGAAACTGGAGAAGGAATAGTGATTGGAAATGTGCTGTACATTCCAAAATTTCCAAAGAAGAAGTCAACAATTGCACCAACATGAAGAGAGAGAAGTTCGAGTCCGGCTGATGACTCGTTAATAAAACAAGCGCTTCTCGGGAGGCAACCCGTGTGTTTTTTTTTTTTTCATTTTTATTTTCTAGTGATTAAACCCTAAAGTTTTTCTAAATTGCTTAGTTGAACTTAAGTGTGGGGGTGTATCACTGTCTTTTGAATAAAGCGAAGAAATATTTCGTATTTGTGTTTCTTTTGTTTTTAGATTACTGCAGGTAATGATTGCGAAGCTTGGACGCTAGGATCAAGACTCCTCTTGAGCAGAAAATACGGTTTATTCTCTTATTTCCCTATTTCATTCTTTGTCGTTTATCACATTGAGGACAATGCTTAACTTAAGTGTGGGGGGGGGGGTGAATAGGAAAATAAGAATAGATTGTAGTTTCGAGCTGAATTTTAAATTTTGTTTGCCCTTGTAATCTAGTCGTTTGTCATTTTAAAGATCATATTCTAGAATAACTGGATTTATCCGCTGGTGAAATCTGTAATTTTGAAAATTCGAGATGTGTCCCGATTAATATTGCAATCCATTCTGGGATCGATAACATTAGCTAGCACAGATTATAGCCTTTCTCATAAATTGTGAGGATTTGAGCCTGTTCTATATATAGCATACATCTTTTATGCTTAGATCTTTTGCTATGAGTGTGCCGGTGATTTTATTTATTCTAGAACTTGTACTTGTAAATCATTACGAGACCGTTGTGAGTGTAACACCCCAACCCGGCAAGGGTAAAGATATCACAACAATGGCTTCATATCAGATTACAAGCATTAAATCCAAAACATCACAAGTCCATAACATTAATGATCAAAGGAAATAAGTCAACATAACTTATGCCCAAAATAGAAATAAACTAAAGTACATAAATCCAAAATGCCTAAACAATGGCATAACAGAACAGAATCCAAAATGATATAACTAGAATGTTAAGGTCTAAGCTTCACACAAGTTGCTCTCATCCCCAAAGCAAAACCCAGATCCTAGCTTAAGTACCTGCCGCACATGAAAAGAAAACATGCGGCTGAGCTTAAGAAGCTCAGTGAACAGATACATATACAAAGCAATAATAGTGAAACAGAACTGAAATATGGTGCATGGGGAAAAATCATGAAGTATATTCAAAGAGACAGAAATATAAAAGAAGAATAGGATAGTCATCCACCACGAGCCCATAACATAACAGATAGTAACCATCATATTCTAGAGGGGATGCCTCTTAAGTAACCAGATAATATGAGGGGTGTCCTCATGTATCAAATGGAGTGATCAGCTCCCAGATAAATGTGAAAGGCATGTATTGCACACAGTACCAGACACCAGAACAGAAATCATATCATATATAGTTAAATCCACTAACAGAACAGATCTAGGATGCATCCATACGCCCCCCAGAAACATATATAATCCATAATCAAAGTAATGCGCATATCATAATCAGAATGGGGACGTGGCGGAACATCACTCTACCGCCCTAGAGTCATGCCATTGGTGCATCAATGACACGGACATGGAACCCCCATGCCTAGTGAAATGGCTCAGGTATCAAACTAAGAGTCATATATCATATCATAATCAGAGGGTCATATATCAAAGGTCAAATCAGATGGTCCATAACAGATGGTTCATAACAGATATATCAGATGAAGTACCAAAGGTCCAAATCAGAGTGTATTCAGAAAGGTTCATAATAAAAGGGATCATAGCAATGGCTTTAGGAAAACTTAAACAAATCAGAATCAGAATCATAACCATGAGATAGGACACCCTTACTGAAAAAGGGCAGAGTATCTGTACCTTATTGCAAAGCAAAACAAAACCAGAAATAGCAAACACTGACAGGCTCAGGACCTCTCCTTCTTCACACCTAAGAGAGTAGAAGAGTATTACAATAGGTTCTTAATCATTCACTTTATCTTGTCTTCCCATTTAAGGTAACTTTCTATTTTTAGCAGGTTTCTGGATTTAGTTAGCAGAATTACTCATTTTATCAGATTTCACTTAATTATGTGCTTAAGTACTTTAAATAGATGAAATATATATTTTTAGGGTTTTAAAAGTAATTTTACCAAATATGGAGGTTTAAAGTGAAAATATCATAAGTAGCTCATTTTAATTCTTACATTATCCAGACTTACATAATTAGTCCCTTAGATTTTACAATTTTACAATTTACACCCTTTAATTACTTAATTTACATTTTAAGCTTTATGGTATTCATAATTACACATTAAACCTTTAGTTTCCCAATTTTACACAACATATCCTTATTTTAACATTATGTACGATCACCCCTTTAATTATTCATGATTTACACAACAAGTCCCTAAAGTTACAAAGTTTACATATTAAACCCTTAATTTCCATTTTCCAACTTTAATTATTAAAATTTACACATTAGTCCAATGAATCTCCAAAATTACACATTTCATCCTCATTATATTTTAATGTTCGAACCAAACTTAACTTTCCAGAATTTACATATTTGGTCCCTATATTTTAATTATTTCCATTCGGTTATTTATAATTATATATATTTACCAATTAATCCCATAATTATCGAATTAACACAAATGGTCCTTCAAGCATATTTTATACATTTTCCACAGGTTTATAACACCTTACAAAAATATCCCCATAGTTTATAAAATTACCGAATGCACCCAAGAGTTTTAAAATTTACAAAACATACCTTTAACTTTAATAATTAAACCGATTAACCCTTAATTATATCAAAATTACATAAAATACCCTCCTTATTATTTTTATACGATTTGAAGCCTCATTTTACTGTTTACAAAAATAACCCTTAAGTTTCAATAATTACAAAACAACCCTTTTACTTATTTATTATTCAATCGGTTTTTATAAAAACATAACAAACCCTAGACCAATTCAATACTCAATCATTAGCTCATCATAGTACATCATTTCATACTTTTTAATCAACAAAACAAGCCCTAGTTCATCAACCCTAGTTATACGATTTGTTCTTTCCTTTTTCTTTTAATCCGATCGAACCAAAACAAATAAATCCAAAATGATTCTTACAAGCTTCGAACACATGGTTCCAGATTTTATATAAGTCGAACAACATCTAAGAACATCTAGAAAATTCAGATCGAGGTCCCATAATTTTTGTATAGCCTCGTTTCTATTTTATACGATATAGGGTTTTATATGTTAAATAAATTCGTACGACTCATATTTGATGCATGATTCATTTCTAAATGTTTAGTACGATTGTAATAGACGAAAAGAGTGTAGGAAAAATACCCTTAAGAAGAATCGAACGCAAGAACAATTTTAATCAAAAACCCTTGTCGATATAACCCTAATCGACCAAATAATTTACCACGATCAAACCAGCAACTCTGGACCTCAACCACGATTTTTCCCACCTTCCTTAGCTTCAACCTCGTCCAAGAAAAATGGCCTTAAGCTTTGAGAACCAGATCTCGAATTGTTTGGAGTTTAGAGATTGTCGGCTGAATATTTTGGGTGTTTAGGGTTACAAAAATGTGTGAATGAGATATATAACCGGTTCTCATATTTTTCCTGGGCTTCACATAATGGATTGGACCTAAGAAAATTATTGTATCATTTTTCCTTAATCATTTGGGCTTTAATTTCGATTTAATATACACTTTATAATTAATTATGTAATTTTCGGAAATTAAATAAATAGTATAACTGAATTTTTACTTTTCATAAATATAAAAATGAAACTTTTAAAGTCCTTAAATTTTATCTGAGCATGTTTGATAATTATCTGAATTTATACCCTTTGTTTGGTATTCTTGAATTAATTATTTGTACTTTTATACTTCCAGGGGTATTTTGGTCTTTTTACGTGTTTTAGATTTTCGGGTTTTACAGTGAGATCACATTTCATTTGTGATATAAGTGTATATGCGTGATAAGAGGCAACCCTAGGATTTATCCCAAATGGCCTTCCATTTTCATATAATGCTATATTAGCTAGCTACATTGGTTAGTTAACCACTCATATGGACCCGTTTGTTAGCATTTGTCTTTAATGCTAGATACCCCTAGTTACACTCGCCGAGCCTATCTTTTCTTTTGATACAATCCAGAAAAATTCAAAAAGATTTTACACCTTTTTTATAGTCAAGTCTTGGTTGGTTGCTAGCTATTTGGCAAGATGGATGTTATGTGGAAATCATGAAAGTTCAAAGAAAGCGCAAGCTCCGAAAGTTGTTATCCAAGTAAGGTCATCGCAACTATAAGATGACAAGTAAAAAAAAAAAAAAAAAAAAGGAAAAAAAAAAGAGAGAAAAAGAAGAAGAGTCATTGCAACTATAAGGTGACAAGAATAAGCCAATGGGCTAAGTGAATCAAGTATGAATAAAGGAAGTATGGAGTTTTTCGCAAAATGGCATGATAGTGGTTTGAAATAGCTAGTAACATTTGGTTCATAGACTTTGACTAATTTTGTTTTTATTTTCAACCAATTTCATAAATATATCCCATGGCTTATCCTACCCTTTTTGACTTTGTGAAATTATTAAGTGTATGGACATGTAGTGACCATCCGATTTCTTGAGGAATTGACTAACGTTGTTAGCGATCTAGGGCGTATTTTGGCGACCATCCGTTATGCAAGTAATGTCGTTAGCGAACCAAGGTACAATCTAGTGACCATCCGTTATTTGGTAATGCAAGAATTCGTTGTCAGCGAGCTATTATGTTTTGCATGAGATAGTGGCGCATTAGTCTATTATTACCCTTAAGCCTTAAACCCGAATAAAAGCCCTCTTTGATATGTATACTTGGCGCTCACACCATTTCGGTGTAGTTTTGTTTCTTGTACAAGCCTATGGTAATATTTAGATCATGACTGAGCAAATGAGTGTCATTCCTCTTATATACTCCTCCAATCATACAAATGAGTGTTTGAGTGAATTATATTTCATTTTCCTTTCGTGAGGTGTTTAGTAATGTGTATCATGCAAGAAAATCATTTGGGTATTGTCAAACATCTCGATGATTCAACCATATAAGCTTAAAACGATGAATCTAGCTTGTACTCGTGCTTGATAGATTTGCATCATATTTTCCTAATCATTTGTGTATACCATGTGGATAATTGTTTTTATTTCTAGATTTGCTTGAGGGCAAGCAAAGTTCAAGTGTGGAGGATTCGATAACGCCTAAATCTAACATGTTTTTGGTAGCGTTATTGGTAGTTTTATATATGTTTTGTGGTTATATTTATATGCTTTTGTTACTAAATCGTACCAAAGTGTGTTTGCAAAGCATTTGTAGCCAAAGACAGGAAAATGGATGGAAAAGATGCAAAAATGAGGAAGAAGGAAATATTTATGATTGCATGTGAGTCTTGTGTCAAGTTCTGCTCCGTAAGGTATTTCAATGAGTTAAAGTCCAAGTAATCGAGTTAATAAGCTTAAGGATGAAGGGAAAGATCAAAGAATCAAGAGCTACGACCGAGAAACAAGTCATACGGAAAAGTCCAAGAAAAAGGTCCACCAGCAGTAGCCATCCGATCGGTCGCCGCCTGCAACCGAATCGGATGGAGAGAATTAGATTTACCGAGAAGACCAACCGATCGGTAGACCATTCTATCCGATCGGTTGGAGGTTGCTGTTGACCCAAAACTTCTTTATTATGGATTGTGACTTTACAAATCCGGTTCTAGGTCCTTCTTTTCAGTATTCTAACCTATTCAATACTACTTGGAGAGCAAGAGAAGCATTTATGCACTTAGACCCTTGGTTAGAGCAATTTATTGAACCATTTGTTGGGTATTTATATATACCAATCAATCTAAAGAAGAGAGAGAGTGCTTGCTTGCTAGAGGAGAGAAACATTCATAGAAAATACTCAGAAAATTCGTCCATAAGTCCAGGAGAAGGAAGAAAGTCGATTACACCATTACCATTGCTTGTGGAATCATTGTCTTTCACTTGTAATCTTATTTCCAATCATTGTAAGACTTTCAATCATGGTTTCTAATGTTCAAAGTATTGAGTTTGCATTTATGTTTGCTATGAGCGGCTAGTGCCTTTGTGCACTTGCTTAGATGATGTGTATTATTTATTGATTGGCATATGATTGTGATAACATGTTTTAATCCAATTTCAAGTTGATTCTAAGAACCAATTGTGATAAAGTTTCATAGTGACATTTGGGTAATCAAGTTTAACTAATGCTAGTAATCTTAAGGGTCGAAAGAACTATTGTTATTCCACTAGTTATAATCATTTGTCTATGAATGATTGTTGTCTTCCACTATTCTTGATTAAACAAAGGAACTTGATTGTGATTGTAATGAAAATGCTTTTGTCTATCAAAACGGATTGATTGTAAACCAATTTAAAGGTCGAGAGATTAATAGTTTACTTTCGATTGTGACCTTTTGTCTATAATCGGTTACCTTTCGTATTGACCATTTCCCAAGCTTGTTTGCTAGAACAAAAGATTGTTTTTGTGTTTGAGGAACACCAACTCATGAACCTTGAATTGATCTTGAATTGATTGGTTAAACGTAATGCTTGGTTTTATAAACCAAGATCTTGACGAAGGTTTAATTTGTAGAAACAATAGATTAGTGTCAAAACTAATTATCACAACCAACATGTTATCCAAAGTTATCACAATCATATTAGTCAATTATAGTACACTAGTCTAAGCAAGTGTAGTTTTTAATCATTTGAATTTTCATAATATCATTACTACTTGTTTGAGAAAGTTGCTTTTAACTTACAATTCGATTCACTACACAAATCCCTGCGAACGATCCCGACTTACCATCAAAATCTTGCTACAACGGACGAGTATACTTGCTCATATGTGTTGTCATTAGATTCGGTAATTCACCCCTTATAAATTTAAAACTTGCATCGAAACGGGCACATCAGACCAATTAAATTTAGAATGCTTTGAAAACTTTGTGGTAATGCCTTTTCACCATATAGGTTTCACCTTCTGATATAATCGCATTCATTCATGAACCTTTGATTCATTTGTTAATTGCTTAGATGCTCATTCGTCCGTTCTGAGAATTTTTTAATCATGATGTGTTGGACACATTTTGTGGTTTCTCTGCTTTTGCTAAACACCTTAAGGTTTCCCCTACACTATCAGATTATGCCTTACCCATTTATAATCTTATGAGAAATCTTGTGGTTCTTATTCACGAGTATAGGAGTTATTCATCACATTTTCATTTGTTCGTTCGATATCTCAGCTTGAATTAATAAATGAAGTTTCCTATCTTTATATCCGTATTTGTTTCATATTCATGTTGTGCTTTATGCATCTCTTTTAAGAGGTTACACTATCATCGTTACATATATATTTCGTATCCGAGAAGATTTGTCATTTGTTGGTGAGCCTGAGGCTATTTTGGATCTTTAGGATCAGGTCAAGAGAAACAAACCTTTCTGTTCTTTAAAAGTATTCGAGAGAATTATTCCGTTCATTTCGTGACCTGGTACGTTTCTTTTACTTCAATTTCGCAGACGAAATTTTCTTTTTAGAGGGGAAGAGTTGTAAAACCCGACATTTTTGAACCATAAAATTCTGCATCATTTTGAAAATTTCCTAAGTATGAACATTATTTATATGTCACTAAAACTATACATTATAATAAATAATACATAATAGAAATTTAATCCTAAACTAAATAGTTATATCCTAAGTTTTTCCTAAAACTAAAATCCTAATATGGCCTAGTCCTTTATATGTTGTTTTGGCCCCTTAATTCTAACATGGACCGAATTTTCCCAAGCCCATTATCCTCACAAAATAAAGATACGATTGTGGCCTATCTTTCCTTATAAAAAAAAAAAAAAAAAAAAAAAAAAAAAAAAAAAAAACCTACGCTCCTTCCTTTTCCCTCATTCACATATACGGCCTCCCTATTCCCTCTCCATAACCGAACCCTAAACTTGTCCCAAATTCATTGTGTTTCTCTCCAAAGATTAAGAAGAAGAAGGTGGTGAAGCTTGGTGATTCGTAGCATATTCTTGGGTATTGATTAATTCGTGGTCCTTGTTGCTTTGATTTCTTTGTCTCGGCCTAACAAGGTATTCTTGATTCTTATCCATCCTAAACCTTTATGCATTTGACATAGGTGTTTTTGTTTTGTGGGTTGTGTGTGTGAGAATTGATAGTGAATCTGCCATGTTCCTTGTCAACAAAATATAAAACATACAGCCCTAATATGATTATTAATGGTACATTAAACATGCTATTAAAACCTAGAAAAAAAACCCTAGGAATTTATTATGGGTCGATTAGGGTTTAAAGGGTTAGGGTTTGGTTGTGATTCTATGTGAACAAGCTGTCCAGAATTTGGGTCGGATTTAAAGGGGTCTAATTTGATGATGCCAACGTAGAGTCTAAAATTAAGTTTAAGTTGCCTACTTTCTGAATATATAAATTTCGTGGTCATTGGAGGTAGGGAGGGTAGTCTTTTGATTTTTACTAGATTAAGTGGCAAAACGGTGAATCTGAGTCTGAAAATCAGTCGATGCTTTTGATTTTTCATTTCTAAACTTTAAAGAATTAAGCCATGGGATTCTATAGGAAGTAACTTATATATTTCTAGTAATTTCATAAATTTTTTTGGATTTTTCCAAACTGTTTTGATATGCCTTTTAAATGCATACTTTTCGGGTGTTTCAGCAGTTATTTTTCTGGAGAGTAGTGTAAAGAGTGATTTTTATTGGGTGCTTTTACTAATGAATAAAATCTGGATAAATTCTAGAAAATACTCAAGATATATATGTATCACTGGGTAAAATTATAGAATTAAATGAGCTTTTTTGAGGTGCTTTAAAAATTATAAGAATCGTACCTGATTTATATAAGAATCCTGAATCATTAAATAAAACACTTATAAACCTAATATTGGTGTATTTGGACTGTTTGGTGTCATATTTTCCAGCCCTCATGTCGACCTAATGATAATCTAAACAAGCCCTAAAATCTTTCTTAAATGATCATTAAATGAGGCGTGTGCAACAAGAAAATCTAGGTTGATTTGTGTAATTATTTTACAGATATGTGAAATCGGATAAATGGTTAGGGTTTGGTATGGGTTTGTGAAGGTGTGTTGCTAATATGATTATGGATATATGTTAATATGATGTTTAATTCAGGTCTTGTGAATTTTGTGAACTCGTGTGCGTTTGAATAATTAAAACATTTTATATGATGGCCTAAAACGGATTTTTGGAATGGGCAGTTTTGAAAACCGAATTTGTGTGCATTACAACTTGAATTTCATAAGGGTTTAATGTTGGTTCTTTACTTTTAAACTTAGTTTAAGGTCTTAATTAAGTTTTTCAATTGGTTTGGGGTGATTTAGAGTTGATTGGGTTGTCTTTTTGAATTTTATGGAATCATATGTCAAACCTGAGTTTTGGGAACGTAAAATTTGTCAACTTCTACGATTTTTCATTTCAAATCTATAAAGAGTTGAGAGCTCTCCTTTTACAGGCAGTATATTTCGCATGATGTAATAGCCTTGTTTATTCTGTTACCCGAGCTAACTAGTCATGCAGGTACCATGGCCATGTCATTGAGGCACCAATGCCATGACACTATCTGTGGTGGTGTGATTGGTCCACAGCGTTCCCTTTTGATATGTATATGATTATTGAGCTCGTGCACTTATTTGCCATTCTGGTACGCCAATATATTTGTTAGAGTACAGATGTATGGTGGTGTACATAACTTTGTTTTGCAGGGAGCGTATGGATGCATCCTAGGTATGATTTGTGATATGATTATGGTATGGCTTTGTAGTGAATGGTGGTGTGTGCCATACACCCCATGTCACTTTTGGGAGGTCATGTCTCCATTTGTTATGTTATGATATATTATTGTGTGATTAAGCAGGTGGCTTGCTTTGTGAGCTCGTGGATAATTTCTTATGAATCGTTGTCTTCATTACCTTTCACTTAATTTATTATTCATTTGATTCTCAAGACCTATGATATCCTGTTCTACATATTCTTTTTGATTTCATTTCATATACTATTTATATTCATTTCATTATTCATTTATATCCGTTCACTTGACTTTTTAAGCTCAGCCGCATTTTCTTTTCCCTGCGGCAGGTATTTAAGCGGGATGCTGGGATTTGAGTGATGAGAGTAGGAGCTTTTAGAGGACCAACCCAACCTTAGTTTCCCTATCTTTTGGAATTAGTTTATGACTTATGTCTTGGTTATTTTATTTCATTTTAGAGTTGGATTTGATTTGTATTTCTTTGGAAGTCATTTTGTTTCATGACCTGTATTTATTTATTTAAGTCTTCCGATTGTATTTATATTGTTCTGATTGACACCATAATGTGACATTTTGACCCTTGTCGGGTTGGGGTATTACAGCGCACGATTGGTTTCTTATTAAATTATATACAATTATACACTTTTGCCCCAAATAAAATTCAAGAAATAAAATATTGAAGTCTTCTCCATCACTCGAATCAAACATCTTGGAGCAAGTAATTGATTTTTGTTCTTGATAATTTTAATGTATAGATTTTTTATTTGTTACAGTTTAGACTTACCACTTAGTTGATTGTTGTTTTTGATAGACTTACCTTCATGAACTTAATTCTTATTTCTTGATTATCGGTTACTAATTAAGTTGTTACATTCATGGAAATTTAGGACTACAATTTATAGTTGTTAACTTTCGTGATTACTGATAAAAAAATTATAGTTGTTATTTTTTAGATTATAGCATACTTGTATACATGATAATGTTATGTATGAATCTATTGGTATTATTGCTCGTATGTTTTGAGATTATGACTCATGTTATTCAATCTTATTCCGCTAAATCGTTAATTTATAAAAATTGACTTTTTTTTTTGTGTTTTACTATTTTTTGTGTTTGAAATTTGAACTTTGACATTTTTAAAAGGATATTATATGAATTTATTTTTAATGTTGAGTAGAAATGTAAAACTGTTCGACTCTTTTATCATTTATTTACAAAACATGACAAATTGGCAGGATCTTACGATCTCGATCTTGCAATGACAAAAACGATCTCACTTGGGATCTCGATCTTGACAGCATTGAAATTTGTTACTAACTAGCAAAGACTTGGATAAAATACAAAAAGGAGAGTTGTTTTATATAAAAAATTTCTAACATATTAGGAGATAAATCTTATCCATTTATTTTTCTTTTGAGAAAAAAGAAATAGATTAATTAATATTTAAATTAAAATTCAATTATACTCATTTTTTTATAATTTAAATATCTCATGAACCATTAATTGTTAGACCAAAAAAGATTATACTGTTACGACGAGCATTTAATTATCTACGACGAGCATTTAATTATCTATATAGATAATTAAATGCTCGTCGTAACAGTATAATCTTTTTCATCATCATTATGGAAGGTCTTCATGCAGCCCTCTCAGATTTTGATCTTAACGGGCTTATTCGTGGTATAAATATTGGTACCTCTTATATTAATCTAAGTCACTTATTTTTTGCTGACGACGTTGTTATTACCACGGAATGGAGCACGCACGATTTGGTCAATATTATTCGCATTTTCCAGGTTTTCTATTTAGCTTCAGGTCTGAAAATAAATATCCATAAGTCTAGCATTTATGGAATTGGAGTGTCTCCTGAAGAAGTTCACCTTATGGCCTTTAACACGGGTTGTAGTGCGGGTTCGTTTCCTTTTACTTATCTTGGTTTACCTATTGGATCCAATGTGTCTCTCATTACGAACTGAAAGACTGTGGTCGATAAATTCCATTCGAAGCTCTCTTCTTTAAAGTCTAATCTTCTCTCTTTTGGTGGTCGTTTAACGCTTATCAAAGTTGTCATAAGAAGTCTTGGCATATAATTTCTTTCTCTTTTCAAAGCTCCTGCTGCAGTTTTGAAATGTAACACCCCCAATTCAATGATGCAGCGGAATTCAAACTGGGTGTTACTTGATGGCACAACAGTCATAATAATAGAAAACGATCTCTAACTGAGTCGTTTTAAAAAGGATTTATCATTCAAATTATAATATATCAGAGTTTACAAAAGAGGTCCCATAAGGTTCCATGTTTACAAAGTACATCAATATAAAGTCATTTGATGTCTTTCTGAATGATAAAATATGTTATAGCCTTCTTGATTTAGCCCGTGCCCCTCCGTGCCATCCCTGATCATTATGCACCTGAAATACATGCTTAAAACTGTCAACACAAAGGTTGAGTGATATTCATAGAGTTTGTTTTATGTAGTTGAACACAATATGTTAAGTTTCCAAGAAAGTGGGCTACGTTGTTATACACCCGAAAGTTGATATGAGGTAATTAGTCTCACATTCATAGAAAAACAATTATTATTCACTAAGCTCATGCAACCAATACGTTAACGTGATGCCAATATCGATGGCTGATTACCCCTGTAGGTACTTGCCAAAATACCTAAGACTCAAATATAGTGCGTTTGATTACCGTACCCGGTCAATACAAACGGGATTCGTCAATCCCAATAGATCTATTCACTAATATTCGCGCTCACTATCCTAGTGATTAAATGGTTCATGATATGGGGACTTTGAGTGGCAATGATGGTACTTAGTGATAATAAAACAATCAGATAGCATACAATTTCAAAGCATTGTGTTTGGTTAAAATATCATGTATTCCCCCCCAAGGGTTTGTAAAACAATTAAGTAATAGAAAGTGGGGCTATGAACTCACCGTGAGTTGGTTGGTATCTTAAAGCCTTAATGAGTTCAATGAATGAGTCGGGAAACCTCTAAGTGCAACCTACAATAGAACGTTGCGACTTAGGTTGGAACAATGTCTAAGAATACAAAGACGAGCCTATATATGACCTGCATAATGTTCATGATGTAGTACTTAGTGTGTCAGGTAGGTTGTTGTATAAATATGGTTTATGAAACATTTTGAGTTTGTATATCTCGTACTACCGTTCGGGCCATCATGATTCAGAGGTCATGTAGCAAACGTTCGAGTAGCCAGGACACTTTAACTCGTAAATCCACAACTCGTTGATCCGTTTACCCAAATGAAGCCCCTCACACAAAGCTCCCTAGTGTTGTAGTATTTGATAAAAATTATATTTTGCTTACTTTGTTTATATGACACATTAAGAGTTTATAAATACCATAAATAAACTTAACAAAGTCCATAAGTATTTAAATCATGAACATAATATAAGGACTATATATAGCATGAATGAAGTATAATAAGCATGAAAATGATATTGAGCAAGGAAGTGTGTTAGGGTTTCTTACAACTTTTGGCTTTCACTTAAGAAAGGAAATTAAGGATCTAAGAACAATAACTAGAACAATTCCTCCCTTGGAATCCTTGAGAATCCGAAACCAAAATAAGATTATAACTGTAACACCCCGACCCGACAAGGGTAAAGATATCACAAATATATGGTTTCATATCAGATAAACATAGTATCCATGCATAAAATAGCGGAAGTCAAATACATAATCCCACAATAAGTCAACATGACTTATATCCAAAATGAAAGGAAATAAAAGAAGTACATAAGTTCAATGCCCAAACAATGGCAACATAAAGTCTAATGAAATCAAATGGTAGATAAGCTATAAGGAATAAGCTCCACTCAAGTGCACTCAACCCCAAAGCCATGCCCAGCTCCTAGCTTAAATACCTGCCGCGGAAAAAGAAACGCGGCTGAGCTACTAGAGCTCAGTGAACAGATATAACGATAACAAGCAGTAGAATAGAGAATAACAGTATGAATAGATCAGAGTTAAGCATTAATATGAAGTAGCAGTAATGAAGGATAAAGAGTAAAGGTGTAGGAAACAGTAATCCTCTACGAGCCCCAGTATCAGTAAACAGTAACAGTAATCAGTGAAATCATGTAACCATATAATCACATAGAGGGGAGACCTCTCAGTAAACTAGTAATCATGAGGGGAGTCCTCAAACAGTAAGTGGAGTGATCAGCTCCCAGTATGTGAAAGACGTGTATCGCACACACCATCAGTCACCAGTAATACAGTAAATCAGTAATCAGTAACAGTAACAGTAACAGTAACAGTTCTAGGATGCATCCATACGCCCCTGGTGGCCATAAACCTCCCAATACACCAAATAAATACATAAAAGGGACGGAACAGGTCATCACTCTCCTGCCCTAGAGTCATGCCATCGGTGCATCAATGACATGGTCATGAAACCCTCATGACTAGTTATGGCTCGTAGTATCAAACTGTGGGTCAGTGGTCAAGTATCAGTATTCATGATTCAGTTTAGTTTCATAGGTCAATATCCAGTTCAGTATAACAGACAGTTCATATCAGATGGTTCATTGACAAGGTTCAATATCAGTAGGTTCAATATAAGAAAGGTTCAGTATCAGTAGGTCAATGTCAAAGGTTCATAGAAACAAGGATCATGGCAGTGAATCAGAAATCAACATGAGACGAAGGCACCTTACTAAAGAAGGGCAGAATATCTGTACCTTATTGCTGACAAAGGACACACACTGAAATAAGATGATCAAGACCACAGAACTACTCCCTCTTCACACCTAGAGGAGTAAAGAAATGATTACTAAAGATCCCATTTCCATATTAAGTAACTTTCTATTTTTAGCAGGTTTCCATTTTTAGAAAGTTTCCTTATTTATCAAGTTTCCAAAATTAGCAGATTTCTATAATGAGTAAGGTTTAAGTATTATGATTTAGTTAAGTCTTTAATTTAGTCTCATTATGGGATTAGGGTTGTTTTTAGCAAGTTGTAAAAGTTTAGGGTTAAACATGACAAGCTTACATAGTTTAGGGTTTTAATTGTAATTATATCAATTTAAAGGTCTAGGATGAAAATATCATGATTTACTTATTTAAAAACTCCATTTATTCAGAATTACATCTTCAGCCCCTTGAGTCCCATATTTTACACTTTAAACCCTTTATTTATAAAAGTTACAAAACAAACCCTAAAGGTTACATAATTTACCATTTTATTCAAATATTAATTCTAATTACACCAATAGCCCTTATATTAATTTATTTTCAGAACATACCCTTAAATGTCATGCATAGTACGATTTACTCCTTTAGTTTCTCATAATTACACATTTAGTCCCTATAATTTATAAAACATATATATTAATTTGTAAATTCCAAATAATTACCTATTGGCCCCTATAATTATCCAAACTTACTCCAAAACATCTTAACATTATAATTTACTCAAAATGACCTCAAGTTTCCAGTATTTACATTTTTAGTCCCTTATTTTAATTAAATTGCAAATCGAATCATTAATTATATATAATCACCCATTTAACCTTTTAAATACAAAATTTACATATAGACCCCTCAAGTTATATTTTTCTCATATTGTAACAGTCCTAAATATCATTTTAAAAATAGTCCATGAGTTTCAAAAATTACAAAACACCCCCTTGACAATTATATTCTAAATCGGTAAAACAATTATACCACTAAATCAAACCCTAATTATTTTCAATCATCAAGCAATCATTACCATATCATTTTAATATCATATAAATTCAGAATCAATCACATAAACATTAATTCAATAGGTTTAGGGTTTTGTTCATATTATTTCTTTTTATTCCATTTAGCCGATTAGACATAATTTCACAAATAATATTTTTAGGCTTCTAAAATTCGAATGGCCATTTTTGTGATGATATATGATGACTAAGGAAGCCACAAAAATTATAAAACCTGCCCAAAAAATTCGCATGCATGATTTAGAGAATTAATTCGATTCTAGGGTTTCAATTTCAATAATTAGCATGCGATCAATATACAATGCATGGATGTGTTTTAGCATTTTTCTCATGTTATATAGGATTAGTATAAGCTTAGAAAAATACCAGATAATTTATAGAACGAGTGGATAGGGCGATTTGATTTTAGACTTATCGGATCAAAACTCGACACCAAAGAATTCACCACGATCACCACAGCCACTCCACGACCTTGTAATTATTTTTCACAGACCATACATGATGTGAGGGACGTGAGAAAAATAGAGAATGAATTTCACAATGATCGAATCAATAAAAATCGAATTATTACCTATCGAATGGAAAAGAAGGAGAAATTTCGATATCTTGCAAACCCGACCTCTAAAATTCGTGAAGCTATTTTTCTAGGCTTCTTGAGAACCTTAAGAACATAGGAAAAATGGTGCCTTATTTCCAGAAATTCGGATGGATGCTTGGAGAATTATTTGGTGAATTTTGGTTTGATCGGTTTGGAGAAAATGGAGAAAAAAATATGTGTGTGATAGAATTATAGTAGTGGCCGATTCTTAGGGATAATTAAGGACCCTAATTTCAGTAATTAGTCAATGGAAATAATTAGCATTCAATATTAGTTTTAATGGCCTTGATTTCCTTTAATTTTCCTTTTATAAAATTCCATAACTTTGAATTTAAATTAGGTTTGGCGCCCAAGGGTACTTTGGTAATTTCCATGGCTTGTATAAAAATTAAATGTAGTTGTTAAAATTATTTGGGATCATAGCTTGCTCATTATTAGAAGTTTGAAATTTATTTTATGCTTTACATATGTTTTATTTAGGTTTTAAATTCCCAGGGGTAATTTGGTCATTTTACATGTTATAGAATTTCAGGTATTACAATAACGACGTCTTTTTGGAAATCCGAAGCTATTCGAAGATTATAACGACGTCTTGTTGGGAATCCGAAGCTATTAGAAGATTATAACGACTCGTCTTAGAAATTTTCCAAGATCGAAGATCAAACACTAGTTTTCTTTCAAAAACTAGTTAACTTTCTTACAAAATATAAGAAAAGTGCCTTAGGTTTTAGGACTTTGAAGATATTAGAAGGTGTGGTGCAAGACACTACTACAAAAAATCTCATAAAGACCGGTTAGAATGGCTCATGGAGAGTGGTTTAGGAACCACTCTAGGCGGGGGGTATTTCTATAACCAAAACATATAGAAACCGGTTTCTAATATGAGCATCGAAACCTCTTTGCTAGTAAGAACCGGTGTCTACATGCCTTTATTATAGAGTAAGGAAACCAGTTTTTTATATAAGAACCGGTCTTGGTGAGAATTTCGTTTTTAAAAAAAATTGATTTTTTAGTTTTTGCAAAAAAATATAAAATTTTCATAATTCAATAATATACAACTAAAGTAAAGTGCATAAATCTTGATATATGACAATATAACCAACTATCAATATATCAAATCGTCTCAATTTGACTCAAACTTGTTTAACTAATTAAGCTAGAAAGTAATGTAGTAGCAGCAAGCTCGCCCTTCAAGGCTCCAAAATAAGCTTCCCGTGTCTAACCCCAACAGCTGCACAATAAACCATTACGTTAGATGTTCCGAATTCGATCCGGTTACTTACAGAAAGGTTGATTAAGTTTTAGCTAAAAAGAATATGAAAAGGACTGCTTAAACGACTTGAACTTTTCATGACAAATTCTAAACAACGGCCATATTTTGTTTATAATTAATAAAATGTGAAAAATTAGACTTAAAGTGTTCGAGGTCAATCCAACCCGACCCATCAAAGACATAACCATTTTGACATGTTACCGAACTAGTCCGACCTGCCCATTTTCCATCATTAGTTTACACTTTTACATGATCATACCTTTAGAGTATAATCTGTAACGACATTAGCTTCTTGACCTTCTGTTGCAGCAGCCTGAATAACAACAAAACAATAATAAAGATTTCAAATTTCAGTCATAAACTATTCAAAGTGCTTGATGTAGATGATTTCTTACCTTCATGAAGATCAAGATCAGGATCGGGCTTAATATTTGCATCTCTTTCCCTTCTAGATAACTCTGCTAACATGTCTGCAAAGTTTTTTATATAAATTCAGTTACACATCACTCTATAGAACTTTAATTAAAAAGAATAGTGAAACAGAAATAAATCATAAACTAACCATAACGTAATCCAACGCCTTGACACCTTGCAGAAAAAGCCAATGTTTCTCTGACAGTCATGTCTCCAATATGGACATCATTTTGAATGATGTAAGCTGAAGTTCTTTCGGGCACAAAATCATGTAACTCATGACCATTATAGGCTCATGACCATTATAGGTTACCTTATCCGAGCACTACATTCACACAAAAAAAATAGATAAATAAATAATGTAAAAACCTACATGGTAAAGAGATGAATACATGACAAATAGATTAATTGAATAATAAGAGATCCTTTGTTCTGCCTTGAGCTCCTTGGCGAGCGTCCCAGCCATGGCCAATAAAAGTTAAGTCTTCCCGGAACTTGGAGGACCCAAGAGTAGCGTCATTCTAAAACGTTACAATTCGAAGAATCAGTACCAGTAATGACGCTACACTACTACAAAGTCATAATGCTAAGTTCAACAGAATTCAAAAGAAATGTATCGTTACGCACCTCTGTGTCTTTGGCAACTGCAGCCTTTGCATGAGGCAGTTTATATGCAATAGGTTTCTGAACGTTAGGAGGATTAATGGGTTCCACAACGACCCGAGAAGACTTTCACCCTTGTCCTGAATATCAACAATAATACATAATTTTTACAGCTAAATGCCAAATATCTGGTCAGAAACAAATTATATAAATATGATCTGTACAGACATTGTGGTTTGCTGTCCACTTTTAACAGCCAACATACTTGACAATTTCTTTAGTGTTACCAAAGTTATCAGGTGAATCTGTTGTCTAATAAACCTGTGAAATGCGTTAGCATAGGACCAGAAACATAAAACATGGAGTCCAATATAAGCAATCATGACCAGCAATGTAAATTTAACAACACAAGTAGGTTAAAAATTAGTTAGTGCCCACCCTTTTCATGTGACAGGCCTGGGGCTGTTGGCGTTGGTGGAGAAGCAACTTTTTGGAAGTAGCCACCCCCGACAGGATGATTACAAAACTCTAACCGTCCAAGCCCTTGTAGAATCTCTGGTGGTGCTCTGTCAAGCCACAGTCCATCACCACTATCTTTGTGTTTAAAGTCCGGGTAATTAGCTTTCACCCGGTGTATTTAGCATCATAAGCATGATATTATACTAATCTTTCCATATTATGTATATTGATAGAAGAAGAGGTGCAAATTCAATCATTACTTATAACTTTATAAGTGGACTGATCAAACCAAACGTTTAGCTAAAAGAAAAATGGGTCAACTGTGTCAAATGAGTTGTACTATTAATTAATGCTTACAACCATGAATTGTTGTATTCAAATAAAGACTTTGATCATTACATATTTTTAAGGAATGGGAAAAATATTTGTAGGGTGACCCGTATTGCAACATGTATTAAAAATAACTCATTTCAACCTGAACATATTCTGACCCGTTAACTGAGCCTGCCCAATAAACTACTTTTTGCCGCCTCTAGAACAACTAAACACTGAAGGTGCTAAAAAGATACAGAAATGGGTGTGTAACAGGTCAATGACTCACCCATTTCAGAAATACCTAAACTTATGTGTGATACATATATGTACAAATAAACATGTACACATGGGCGGAGCTATGTACAAGCCAGTGGTAGCGGTCGCTACCCCTGAACTTTTACCCGGTAGTGGAATTTTTTGGCCATTTTGGCCATTTTTTGGCGATTTCGCTACCCCTGAAACAAATTTTCGCTACCCCTAAACAAATTTTCGTATTTCGCTACCCCTGAACTTGGCTCCTAGCTCCGCCACTGCATGTACACACAACGTATATCAACTAAAAATAGCCAATAATTTGATAATAAACTTTATTTAGATAACATATCCCTACAAAGAACAAAACCAAGAAGCCTGTAAATATTGAGCAGCATAGAACATGTGTGATGCATCAAATTAGATGAGACAAGCAAGTGCGAGCTGGAAAATGTTGCACTCTAACTCAAGTAGGGGTGCTTCTTAGCTAGGGGAGATTTTTACTTGCCTAAAAATTGAGAATTAAGGATGAAAAATATGGGTTCATTTTTCACTATTGCCAGTTAAATATTCAAATGGAGTCAACTTGAAGCATGTTACAGCTACAAGATTAAAAGCCAATTAGACTTCCTAAGAAAATTCAAGATCAAGGCATATAATGTGGCAGGGGACTAATCAAAATATACTATACTACACTAAGTCCCATCCTTTAAAATGTTCTTATACGTCACCCCTTGTACACCACTACTCCTAATGAGAATGTACATATCAGCACTGTAAATATGCATGATTTTTAAAGAAAAAAAAAACAATCTGATACATAAATTGTGGAAGTATCAAAAATCAAAAGGTGTAGCAAGGATGAATGACAATGTTATGTAAATATATAAGTCATGTAACTTCTTAAGTGGTTCTTTCTACAACAATAACTTAGTCACATTCACAAAATGCCTAGCTTCGGTCTCAACCTGCTCCGAACACTTGTATCTTTCCCTCCTTTCATTCGCTCTACACCTTGAATGTGTCAAATATACCTTAAAACCATTGTAAATCACTCTATGAGGATGTTGCATATCAATGGTTGTTAAGTTAAACATATCAATATATTAGTCACAAAAAAAATATTACTGTATCAAAGAAGATGCAAAGGTGCTAATTGCTAACTAGAACAACAATTCCATTGCATAATTAAGAAGAGATTAAGTCATTTCTTTTTTCTTTCATTTATTTTTTTTCTATTTTTGAAATAAAACTAAAAGTTTGACTAATTTTGTGGCTCATAAGAGTCATGAGTCGACTTGTAAGAGACGGGGAATGACTTTTAAGTCAAGGACTGAGTCAACTTGGTTTAGGGGTAAATTGACTCGACTAGTAAGAGTTTAACAACTCTTATTGTTACTGAGTTGAATCACCAAAGATTCTATTAATTGATTATGTATCAATACTAATGCATTAATGAATCTCAAGTATAAATAGTTCACACACGTGGATTATTAAGTCTCTGATATACACTTAGCCAGAATATTCAATAAATGAACATGTTAAGAGTAAACCAAAATAAATTTATAGTTTTTATAACAATCAACTCCTTGAAAGTTAATAGTATTAATAGATATCTAATGATGATGATTCATTGCTAGTTGACAAAGGGATGGAAAGCCAAAAGTGTAATAATAATAATAATAATAATAATAATAATAATAATAATAATAATAATAATAATAATAATAATAATAATAATAATAAACAATAAATAAATAAACAATAACGCTTCACATAGAACTACCTTAGAAATATGCTAAAAAACCACTACCTTATAATTTAATGTAGAACAGGAATGCATGTTAAGCCATAAGGGTTTCAGATGTTGTTCACTCACTCAAGACCTGAACCTGTGAATTCGAAAAGTAAAGAATAAAAATTAAGCAGTTACCGATCATTGCCGGCATAAGTTAGTGACAATTATATGAAAATTAATAGATTACATAAAACTATCAAACCTTGTATATGAAAGATAACCAAAACCACATAATTGCAAAATATGAATGGTTGTTGTAGTCCATATCACAGATACGAAATTGTGAATCGTTTGGTAGGGTTTCGATTTGGATGAATTTGATAGGAAGATGTGTAATTGGAAGTGAAACAGTTTCATTTTAGCTAAAGAGGCCAAGATCCCCAAAAAATTGAACTTTCATTGGGGGAAAACAAGGCGGTAAGATTTCATTTTGTGGGATATAGCGGGAGACTGAAATATCAAAAACTTTTGAGTATAATATACAAAAAAGAAAATATATCAGATCTATGCATTTTATACTAATTAGAACAAAAGGTTACTAAAGGTTATTCAAATTAAAAAGATGGAAATGGAAAGAGCAAGGCACGTAATGGAGGTTGGGCTAGTCGGGTCGGTTTGGTCGAGTTCGGGTCAATTTAGGTTGAGACTAAAAAACATACCCGAATCTGACCCTATTTATATATCGGGTCTATTCGGGTTCGGGCCAACCCAAATATGAGTAAAATTAGAGATGATCATTTGGACCCAAATCCCGGCACCAAACCAGAACCGTACCGGTATCGTACCGAAACATACCAATTGAGCCAAAAAAATTTCAAAACCACTAATATGGTACCGGTACCAAAGCGGGATAATACCGAAAAAATTCCCGAAATTTGAGTAGTCATGTTTTTTAATTAAACAATTTATCGAGACACTCATTGGACCCGTTCCATGCCAAACAATAGTAATGTAAAACATAAAGAAACAAACCAAACATCCCAAAAACCTATTGTGACAACTATAGATCCTTTATAAACCCTCCCAAAAATTAAACCCTAACCTATTTTATAAGTTTGGAAAGTTTGTAAGTTACAGCTATCTTTGTGATGTGTTTAATTAATTGTTGATTGCGTTTTATGACACGTTGTGGTTCGAAATCACTCGAAAGTAAACGTTTTGTCCTGTTTCTATTGCTATCACACAAAGTTACTAGCATGAAATTTGGATTTTTTTTTTTTTTTTTTTTTTTTTTTTTTTTCCTTTTGGTTTTACAAAAAATGGTAAGAACTGGATAGGTACTGATTTCCCGGCACCAGGTACCGGTACCGGTTCCGATACCAGAATCCCGTCCGGTACGGTACCGGTACACTCCTTTCATGCTCGGGTACGAGTTCGGTACCAATCTGATACGGTGCTCATCACTAAGTAAAATGATTAATAAAATCACCTAGTTCAATAAGTTTACTTAGTTAATTTATAAAAAATATATCAAAAAAGTAGAAACTGAACAAGAACCAAGGAAGATCATATTCAAAGCAAATAATTATATTGTTGGATGAAGTAACATGTGTGGTGCTTGAACAGACCACAATTGAAGCATGAGATATTTGGGGGTTTGAAAGAAGGGCAGATATGTGAAACCTAATTTGCGGTAAACTTGAAAGCGATATAATATTGGGGGAAATTAAAGATTGGTGTAGAGGGAAAAAAAATTTCAAACACATACGAATACTATATTTATTAGTAATGTTTAAAGTTTAATAACTAAACGTTAAAAAATAAATAATCGAATATAAGAACAACCTTAATTTTCTATAAACATTAAAAATAAAAATTTATAAGTTATGATAGAAAACTAATTTTAAATGAAAACTAATTTTAAAAATTAGTTTTAAATTATATTCATACATTTGAGTAGGTACTACATGAACTACTAAGAGCATTCAGTATAATAACTCAAGTTATGAGTTAACACCGCGCCACGTCAATGCCACGTTCCAACATTAACACTAAAAAAACACCCCTTATCATAACACCACCTCAACGCCACATTTTGAGCCTCACTTTTCTTTAAAAAAATAAAAATTACAAATTCAATCACTAAACTAATATTTCATTTATTAAACAACCTATCATTACATTAATAAACTTGCCACATCACCATAACGCCGAGTGGGGCGTTATTACACCGTATGCTCTAATGGTGAACTAGTAATAAAAGATTTAGTGGTATCATTATTAAAGCGTGAGAGGTCTCAAGTTCAATTATTGAAGCAAGTATCAACCTTTTTTAAAAAGTAAGTCACCCATTTTTGCATCTATGAAGTATACGGATTAAAATCCTTTTAAGTTGTGGTCAAACATGATTAGATCATGTTTAGTTTGTTGTGAGCCAAAAAAATAAAAATAAATAAATAAATAAAAATTGAGCCTTTGATTTTTGTTAGAATAAAAAGTTTCATGCATTTTACTTATTTGTGATTGGTAAACATGATGTATCATGTTTGATTCAACTTGAGAGGATTCTAATCCGTAGTATACTACTTATACAATAAATATTTGATATAAACATACGATATCATGATATTTGAATATATAGAACATATATACGTAAGATAAACGTTCTATGTAGATCACAATTTGTTCATAGATCAAATGAACACATCCTCGCCCTCCATTCTATTTTGATCGGATAGGTTATACTATTTCTGATTTTTAATTAAAAATATATAAACAAAATTAATTAAACAAAGGGCATTATGGTATTTTCGCCTAACCCACCTAGTTCCCCCTACCACCTCTCACAAACAAAAATTATTTACAAATTTTTTCACACACACCTCCCAAACTCTCACATCCTAATGAAACCCAATTTTTTTTCCAATATTGACAATCACTAATAGCATATGGGAGCTTCAGCCCAAATGGCTAAAGCCCATACACTCGAAACAGGCCCACCAAAGCCACAACCCGTCACGGCTCGCCTGGGAAGCAACTTTACAGCCCAGACTCGTAGCATGATAGACATGATCAGGCAACGGCAAGACTGAAACCTATTCAGGACCGTTGCAACATACAAACATGTGTCATTACATTATTTCATATAAAGGTATTGCTACGAACATTGCACTATTACATAACAATCGTGCATGGAGCATTCTATGCGTATGACAGAGCCAAGAATATCACTCCACGTGTCTTTTTTATCTCCTTCCTTGGATGTCTCATTCCCAGGAAGTCCACCTCCAAACACTATTAATGGCTCAAGGCAAAATGACAACTTCATAACACCACTCACCGTAAGGTCAATCTCTAGGTCGACACCTAAAAACTACACTGGTAATTCTCAGGTAACACCGGCACATGCCGCTTTCCTGGAAAGAATGATGCGGGAAAACCCAGAAGCAGGCTAGGGAGAGTCTCTAATACAAATCCACAACAACTTAACAATCAGGCAATACATCAAATGCAACAACCTCAACCAGTCAACTACAATAGTGTACCACCACAACACATCCCACAACCAACCTTTCAGGGAGCTCAAAACATGTAAACTCGATATCACCAACAATCCATGTATCAAGGCGGATCACACATCCTAAGTCTGGATACCAGCACACTTAGGCAGCTTTCTCACTCATGTCCACCCAGGCTCAAAACCCACAGTAGCAGGTTTCCTCTGTGGACCTATTCAACACGTTGATGACAAAGGTGTTAGATATAAATGAATGTCGCAACTACAAGACAGTTGGCGATAACGTGCTTGAGCAACTTCGGGCCTTGGAAATAGAAGACATCATTTCCTAAAGTGGATCAAGGAGTATCAACCCCCAGTGGGTCTGAATAGCGTGTTTACAATATTATTTTAAAAACGTATCTTATAGATAATAGTTTTATTTGGCTCAACAATAAATCTCATTTGCTAATTCATTTCATACGTTATATGATAAATAGTTATACTATATTTATCTTACTATCTTATAATGGAGGAAGGCCTTCTATAAATAGTAATACTTAAAAATTCAGCCTTTTATAAATAGTAATACTTAAAAATTCTACTACATAACTTACAAGTCTTAAAACTTATTGTACAAAATACAAAGCACTATTAATGTGGTCAAGATATTTAATGTAGTCAATTAATTAACTGGTCAATAAATGCAATTAATGCAATTATTAAAACACCCCTTACATAAGAAATACAAATTATCAAGCATATTGTACAATCAACTTAAACACAATTCAAGCCCAAACGGGCAACGGGCCAAATGGGCTCGAGCCCGAACGGGCACGGGCTAAACAGGCTCGAGCCTGAACGGGCACGGGCTAAACGAAATTCTTGATATCCGTAAATGTATTGTCAAAAAGAACATAATAAACTAAAATACATTATTCACCGAAAAATTTTATTTCAGGGTACCCGCCGCCGCAACGCGCGGGTACCCTGCTAGTATATGTAAAGCTTGTTTAGGCTCGCGAGCTTGATATTTAAGGCTTGGGCGCGTGCTTGATGAACTCAAATAAGTACATTTTATTACTATCATTTATCCTATTAATTTGACTTGTTTTACTATATTATGTATGAGGATTGATACTTAATCGTTTACTTTTGTAATTCTCAGGTAAAAACAAGCATTTGGTGAAACTTGGCGATTTTGGACTAATAATGGAGCAAAACGTACATAAAGTGGAAGTCTACTGACAAGGAAGAAGATCAAGTCAATTCTGCTCCAGATGCGCCGCATCTCACTATCAACATGCGCCGCATCTCTATCAAGATATCACCAGATACGATCCAAGATACAAGAGGACATGCGCCGCATCTATTAAAGAGTTACGCCGCATCTTCTGGCGGTGTACGAATATTCCTGAATATTATAATCTTGGACCCCACGCGAAGTTAAGTACATGCGCCGCATCTACTTAAGTAGATGCGCCGCATCTTCCCTCAGACACAAACTATAAATACCCCTTAGACCAGACGCATAAAGAAGTTCGAAGATTCGGAAGTTCGAAAACCTAAAGACCGAACAGAAGAGAAGGACGAATTCAGTCAAGAAGGCAGCACAAGACACACCCAAATCGAAGATACAAGAGCTGTAAGAAGGTGCTGCATGTATTTAATTCATTAAGTAGTTTTGTTTTATTGTTTTAGCAAACTTTAATTCATCAGGATTGGTGGCTTGTGTAATGTGACAACGGAAAGATTGCACTCCCTTTAATACTTGCTTTCCCATCAATTAAAGTTTATATGTTGATGTCTTTGGTTACTACTTATTAGTGCATTGACCACCTCTGTGTTTATTAGTGGCTTGCGGGCACCCGACTGCGGGACAAGGTGTGGCTCCCACGGTTGTTTCTAAATTGATCACTTAGGAATAACTTTTAGACATAAGTCGTCATTAAGGGTTTACTCGCCGATGAGAATAGGACCAACGAGAAAGGGTTAATTACATACACTTCATATAAAGCTATCAATAAAACAAGTGACAATCTACTTAATCATAAGGACAGCCCTCTTATTGTCTCAAGTATCTATCTGTGTACGTGTGTGCTACTTGCTGATTCGTGCCTATTTGTTTATTTTATTATTTAATTGCAAACAAAACTGTGCCAGTCTCTCAGGCTGAAACCCCTTGCGTTAGGATATTAAAATACTGATTAGATTAACGAGATTATACGTTCCACTCTTAGTGATCGACACTCTACTTACCATTATCTTCATACTGACCGGGTACACTGCTCGTTAAGTGTGTGTGTTATTGATAAGTCGGCTAAATATAAATTTAAAACTTGAGTAGGCATTAAAACTGCTAAACCGCAACGACACATCACGCGCATCAAGTTTTTGGCGCCGCTGCCGGGGAGTGAATTGTTATTTTCTGTTAATTTGATTAGTATTTTAATTAGGTTTTTCTTTTTAGATTAATTGCATCATTGTACTATTTTGCATATTTGTTGTATTGTGTGTTATTTGTTTGTTTTTTTTTTTATTTTTGTGTGTTTTATTTTTTTGTTTCGTGTGTTTAATTTTTATTTTTTATTTTTCGTATTTTTCTGTTCTGCTATCGTTGTACTGTGCTAAATCAAACGATACGGCGCATCTGATCTCTCAGATACGGCGTATTGCGTTTAATTTTTTTTAATACAACGCGTTTAATTAATTCGATACGACGCATCTTTTCCCCAAGATACGGCGTATCTGTTTTTAATAAGAAAATTTTTCTAAGCGATAAAGTAATACGACGCATCTGCTTTTGTAGATACGGCGTATCTGTTTTGATAAAATTTTTTCTAAACGTTAACGCCATACGACGCATCTTCTTTTGAAGATACGGCGTATCTATTATTTTAATTAAAAAACAGTTTGCGAATTATTAAACAAATACGGCGTATCGATTTCCGTCGATACGGCGCATCTTACTGAATCAAAAATCTTTTATTTTTAAACGTAACGAAAATACGGCGCATTAACTTTTGTTAATACGACGAATATAATTTGATAAATATAGTTGATTTTTGATATTTACCTTGATCGGTCAGCTACTCTCGTGTGCAAGTTGTTTATTTTCAGGATAAATGATGACTCGAGCATCACCAAGAAAGATTACATTCTGAACCAAACCAAGAGACGCTAGCTGAAGTGACCGAACATAAGACGGAACGAGTGGAGGAAAACTCAGTACTGGTAACATTGAACTTCTTTAATTCTTGAAATAGAATCCCAGGTAAACTCTACGATAATTCGACTGCCTAAAGGAAAGTTCTCTACACTATGATCTCAGCTTTATTATCCTTATTATACGTCTGATTCGATTCGTAATCTTAATTTTGTACGCTTAAAAACGATATTTGTTCCTAACCTCGGAATAAATCCTTATCCACTAAACAATAAGATTACGATTATTAATGAAACGTTTATGCCTATTACTCTTATTTTGAATTCATCTATATGGTGTGCCGTTTTTACCCAAATTTGATGTATAAGGAACTGTGTTGCGGAGGCCAAGGTACGTTCTTCATTTAAATTTCGTTAACTAACATAGAGATACGGCGGATCTAAATATCCGAAGCGCCGTATCCCTGACCAACTAGGACTTATTGACTAGTCAACGGAATTAACTAGATACGGCGCATCCCAATTTTCTAATACGGCGCATCGTGTCGCCTTATAAATACGACGGGAATACGCCGCATAAATACACACAGTTAAGAACACGCACTAAAATTATACTCAAAATCCGATCACCTTTCTTCAATCCGCCTTTAATCCGAGCATTAAAACATTCTCCTAATCACAAATACTAAGGTAATTGTTACATTTCGATTTAATTTTGATTAATACGAAAATTAGGGTTTATAGGATTGAATCAATTCGCGCTTAAAAGATATAGGGATATGATTAGAACTTGGAATTAATTATTTCCCCTAAGTTAATTTTAGATTTGGACAACGAATTTGGCACTAATTGAATCGACCGAAAATTTAGGTTTTGGGTTTGATTTTGAATATTTAGCGGGAAGGTAAATTAGCTGTGGTTGATTGAGATATTTGAACTGATATAAGGAGAATATTATACTGTGATATTTAGTGGAAGTTTACGTCACGGATACGGATTCTTGAATAACGTGCCTAACCCTTTGTTTTATGCTGATATGCTTTTAGATGCGGCGCATCTAGGTTGATTAATGCGGCGTAACGACCTATTTCAAAATTGCTAAAATTTTAGATGCGCCGTATTGATTAATCTAGATACGACGCATCTCAATACGCCGTATTCCTTTTATTGCCCCGCATCCCTTATACTTTATACAGATACGCCGCATTGATTTAATCAATGCGCCGCATTTACCTGACTTACAGACTGTTTACTGACTTTGAATGTTTATTTCAGATGACACTACCAGATATCGCACAAAGGCACCAATGGTTACGATTCGAGAACATGGGACTTGCTGATGGCACTCTAGAGGATTATTTGCATAGGCTTGACTCAGTTTACTTCAAGAAAATATTCAGAGTCCAGGTTCTGAATTTTGACGATGTGGGATTGATAGGTGGTGGACATGCAGCTGCGAGCTTACAGCGTCGTATGGAGATGGTTGTTGTTGGAGGTGATGATGAGGTGGAGTTCAGGTCTAGTGCTTGGGAGCGACTGTTTAGGGTCGACGAGCCTCTGATTAGGGAGCTCATGCTGGAGTTCTTTAGCACTATTCATTACAGAGAGACGGATGTGGAGATTGATACAGCTGACACTCTGGTGTTCAGGTTAGGAGGTGTGCACAGGCAGATGTCGATGAGGCAGTTTATTTTAGCCTTGGGTTTACACACTGAGGAGGAGCTTGGATCTGCTGGGTTTGCCAGGTACTGGGCTGAGAGTTTACGGGTTGTCCCTGACAGAGGGGTATTCAGTGATTATTGGTTTAGGATTTCTTCGGGGGGCGACATCACTACTTCCACCCCCTCATATACTTTGATCAGGGAGCCGATGAGGAGGCTGTGTCACAGGCTGATTGCACTTACTATTGCTGGGAGGGGTCAGTCACCTGAAAAGGTGACCACTCTGGACCTCTTCCTACTTAGGAGCATGGATGAGGGGATGCCGGTGAACATCCCCCACTTTTTGGCACACTACCTCCACCGATCAGCTGCTGGGAGAGATCGGAGGAGCCACATGACTGGCGGGCATTTTGTTTCGAGGCTGGCCCGCCATTTTGGAGTTATTGGAGCAGAGATTCCAGCGGGGCTGGAGGTTGTGGTGGCTCGTCTCCCAGTTATTGATAGGGACTACTTGGTTAGACTGGCGATCTGCCAGGTGGCTGCTGGGGGCCACTTTTGGGCAGCATTAGGGCCCGCCAGAGCTGCAGGGGCGGAGGCGGAGCAGGGAGGACCTCAGGATCCTCCGGCTGCTGCTCCTGCCGACGAGGAGGTGCCACAGGCACCAGTACCCCCACGCACCGTGATTCAGAGACTCGACGCAGTCGAGGGAGAGGTGATGGTACTGAGGAGAGACTTAGAGTGGGTGGTCAGGAGTGTGAGCAGACTATTAGAGCATCAGGGTATCACCCACACCCGTCCTGATGGTACTGAGGTTACAGGAGTAGCACGTACGTACGAGCGCAGAGTCCGCCAGAGGACTGATGGAGCCAGCACCTCTGGGACCCATCCGGACGACACCGCTCACCCATGATCTTACCCTTTTGTTTTACTGACATTGTTCCACACATTATTATTATTTTTTGTGGATTGTACTTATCATTATTCTTATGTTTATGTTTAATGTTTCAGTTTATATTTCTTGTTATGTTTGGTGAAGACTGGCATTAAGTTCAGCATGAGAGTACGAGAGGACGTATGAAATCAGACCGTGGAACGAGTCATTTTTGCAACAGACTGTTAACAGTCTGTTTGGTTACTACATGCGCCGCATCTGGTAAACAGATGCGACGCATCCTATCCTTTATTTCATTTAAACTTTTTATCAGTTATTTTAATGCGGCGCATCCCTGGTTAAGGATGCGGCGCATCTTTATTCTGATCCGTATTTATTCCAGGCTCGATACGGCGTATCTTCTTCAATAGGATACGGCGCATCGACTGACCTGATGATTTTCAGTTTTAATTTTTAAGTTTTATTTTTACCTAACTACTAATGTATTATGCAAGTTGAACCTTTCTTATCTTAGGTGTGTTTCAAAGTGTTGGTGGTATTATAGTTTCCTGAATTTCCTGTGGATACATCAAGCATGAAGCTTTAACGTTCTAATCCACAAGAAAGATGATTTTTGCTCATATACAAATGGAGGATCATACCGAGCAAATCTCAGGGGAGTTTTTCCGTTCTAATTCTTTTTATTTCCAGTTTTTAACCTTTTATACAAACAACGAGGACGTTGTTTAACTTAAGTGGGGGGATAGGAGAATTAGAACACTTAACACTTACTTGTCCTAAACTTTTTCAAAAATTATGCTTAAAATGTGCTTAATATATCAAACTTAAAAAATTTTAGCATGTTTTTGTTTAAGATCTAAGTTACATAACTGCACACATGACGTTATTTTCAAAAATTGTGATTTTTCCAAAATTCACAAATCTATGAGTGTGCCGGTGACTTGTAAACTTTAGAACTTGGCTTGTATACTATTCGAGACCACCATAATGAGTATTATTTATTTAATTGGAATGACTTGTCTAACTTGGTAAAATTCTAGGATTACACCCAAAAAGCCTTTATATGTTATGTGTTATTAACTAACTACACTGGTTAGTTAACCCCCGTATAAAACCTTTTGTTACTCTCACTTTTAGAGTAAGATACCCCTAGAAAAACACTCAGAGCCATTCCTTTCGTTTCTTACACCTATGTTTAAAATGTTTCGTTACACCTTAAACCTTAGCCTACCCTGTAGATTAGAATCCGTGGTTGGTTAATTGCTATAGGCAGAGTGTGTTTCCTTACATTACCTGTGTTCGCGTGCGTAATTCATTATATATGGTTAGGTCGGGAAATTGCACAATGCAATTGGAGTGAAAGTAAATATTGTATATTTTAGAGTTTATTTTTCGTGTGTTTACTACTTTCACTATTTACCATTATTTCTGAAGTTATGAAAAGTATGGAAAAATTATCCGGAAAGAAAGTTATAGTGATGTGGTGAAATTTTACACATCTATGTTTATGTTTCAAGTTACTAAAAAAAAAAAAAAAAAAAAAAAAAAAAAAAAAAAAAAAAAAAAAAAAAAAAAAATCGAAAAAATGAGAAAAGAAAAAGAAAGAAAAAAAGAGTTGGATGTTTATTTTAAGCCAACGATGTAGAGTTATGTAAGTGGTTCATATGGCCACTATTTGTTGTATTATATCTATGGATTGAATGGGAATTGGCAGTTATGGGAATGCCAATTAAGGATTATTCTTTGATTAAGATTTTGTTGAGTATAATTCGTGTCTACCTAAAGCGTGTGTTTCAAGTGTTAAAGCGTGAGTTATTCAATGATATGAGTCTTATTCATGGGATGGTTGGGATAGTGATTAACCACACTTAGGATTTTAATTTATTTGTTTTGTTTATTTTTATTTTTACACCAATTTATATCCCAAATGTTATCCATACCCTGTATTGTTCTTTATCCAACCAAACCTTTGATTTATTGAGATTAGGGATTTGAGCAATCTTAAGTATCGTAGTCGTGGATTCGGCTATGTATTTATGATTTTGTCGCCCTTTTTGATATATTATTATTGGTGAAGTTTGGACCTATCTTTAGCCTATTCGAGTTAAGGATTTGAGCAATTGCAAGTATCGTGTTCGTGGATTCGATCATGTATTTGTGATTTTGTCGCCTTTTCTGGAATTTGAGATCGATAGTGTAAATAAGAATAATTAACCCTTAAGCCTAAAAACCCTTTTTACCGCTTTAGACTTGTTATTCCTTAGCTTTAGTGGTGGAGATGTGTATACTTGCCAAGCCTATGATAGAATATTCGTCGCGACTGGACAGTTAAACGATTAGGTTTGCTTTTATCGACTTATTTTATTTTACTTCTAATTCGTTAAGTGTTTAGTTGTGTGATTATGAAATAAACGAATACATGCTTAAATATAAAAATAAATCCTAACATCTTTTAGGATACATTTTCATGAGATTTAATCTAAGGTTTACTTGGGGACAAGTAAAGTTCAAGTGGGGGGATATTTGATGAACTCAAATAAGTACATTTTATTACTATCATTTATCCTATTAATTTGACTTGTTTTACTATATTATGTATGAGGATTGATACTTAATCGTTTACTTTTGTAATTCTCAGGTAAAAACAAGCATTTGGTGAAACTTGGCGATTTTGGACTAATAATGGAGCAAAACGTACATAAAGTGGAAGTCTACTGACAAGGAAGAAGATCAAGTCAATTCTGCTCCAGATGCGCCGCATCTCACTATCAACATGCGCCGCATCTCTATCAAGATATCACCAGATACGATCCAAGATACAAGAGGACATGCGCCGCATCTATTAAAGAGTTACGCCGCATCTTCTGGCGGTGTACGAATATTCCTGAATATTATAATCTTGGACCCCACGCGAAGTTAAGTACATGCGCCGCATCTACTTAAGTAGATGCGCCGCATCTTCCCTCAGACACAAACTATAAATACCCCTTAGACCAGACGCATAAAGAAGTTCGAAGATTCGGAAGTTCGAAAACCTAAAGACCGAACAGAAGAGAAGGACGAATTCAGTCAAGAAGGCAGCACAAGACACACCCAAATCGAAGATACAAGAGCTGTAAGAAGGTGCTGCATGTATTTAATTCATTAAGTAGTTTTGTTTTATTGTTTTAGCAAACTTTAATTCATCAGGATTGGTGGCTTGTGTAATGTGACAACGGAAAGATTGCACTCCCTTTAATACTTGCTTTCCCATCAATTAAAGTTTATATGTTGATGTCTTTGGTTACTACTTATTAGTGCATTGACCACCTCTGTGTTTATTAGTGGCTTGCGGGCACCCGACTGCGGGACAAGGTGTGGCTCCCACGGTTGTTTCTAAATTGATCACTTAGGAATAACTTTTAGACATAAGTCGTCATTAAGGGTTTACTCGCCGATGAGAATAGGACCAACGAGAAAGGGTTAATTACATACACTTCATATAAAGCTATCAATAAAACAAGTGACAATCTACTTAATCATAAGGACAGCCCTCTTATTGTCTCAAGTATCTATCTGTGTACGTGTGTGCTACTTGCTGATTCGTGCCTATTTGTTTATTTTATTATTTAATTGCAAACAAAACTGTGCCAGTCTCTCAGGCTGAAACCCCCTTGCGTTAGGATATTAAAATACTGATTAGATTAACGAGATTATACGTTCCACTCTTAGTGATCGACACTCTACTTACCATTATCTTCATACTGACCGGGTACACTGCTCGTTAAGTGTGTGTGTTATTGATAAGTCGGCTAAATATAAATTTAAAACTTGAGTAGGCATTAAAACTGCTAAACCGCAACGACACATCACGCGCATCAGGCGCGTGCTCGTTTACTAAACGAGCTTTATATTATGGTTGGGCTCGAGCTCGTTAAAGCTTAACTTGTCTTAATTTTTTTACCAAACCGATATTAAATAACTCACAAGCAGCTCCACATTTACACTCCCATTTCCAAACCAAGCTGACCCGATGGTCAAACCGGTTGAACCGATAACTTGATGAATCGGTGACTCACCAAGTCGATTAAAGACCTGGTTTAGAACATTAATATTGATAATGTATCTGGTGATAAATATTCCGATAGATAGCTAGGGTGTGTTTAGTAGCGGACAGTAGTAGTGAGCAGTAGTTGTGAGTAGTAGCTGTGAGCAGTAGCCGTGAGCAGCAAATTTTTTTCTTTAAAAAAAACGTTTGGTAACATATGTAAATGCAATTATAAATGAGTAAAATGATATATATACATATTCAAATAGAGCATGGTTATGTGTGTAAAATGACAGGTGTTAGTTACGTAAAAGACAACAATACGGTTATATTTAACTTTCATTTATGGCCAAATAACTACGATATATGCGTCTACTAATGCCTTCTTAAAAATTGCCGCAGCTCATTGCTCATTTGACAAACAACCGCACAAAATCAAAATGCTCACCGCTCATTTGCCAAACAACAATTAAAAATCAAAATGTAGCAGGATAAAGTTTTTTTTATAGAAACGGGGGAAAGAGTTTTCACAACCCGCTAATTTCTCCCGCCAAAATTTTCATTTACAGTTGACACTTTTCCTTTCTACCTTCTCCCTAACCCCACTCTCTATCTATTTGACTTTCTCTAACTTCTTTAATGGAGTGCTTTGTCATATGAGATTTCCATGTTCACTTTTTTGTTTTAATTTCATTGCAAGAATGGTACAAGAAAGGTGCTAATCATAAAACTTTATGTTTATATTGGTTACGTATTTGCTAATTAGTTGTTTTCTTTTTAATTCTAATTGCTTGTTTCCTTTTCTTATTATTATGTAAATTGTGCATAGACACTGTTTGATGAAATGTCTTATATGTATTATCAGTTTACCACAAAATTAGTGTATTCAATTTCTAAATAAAGCCATGAAAAAGAGTTTTGAATTAGCTTAAATGCTCATGATTAAATTGTCCTCGGACAAGCCAAAATCGTAGAGATATGCATGTATTTGGATTGCCTTCAAGCATATGCATGTAACAATAACGATGCGAGTAACAAGATCCAATCCATTATATGTACAATTTTCTTTTATAAATAGATGGAATACATATCAAAATGACCCATTATATTTTTTGACCATCAAGTGTTTGATGAAAATCCTCAAAAAGAGAATTAGTACTATGGACTATATAAAGTCACAAATGTTTGTTACAGTAGATTCTAGTAGTGCATTTTGATTAATAAGTAAAATTGTTAGATTCTTGAAACTTATCTTACTCAGCTTATGTGTTTTAATGTTTCGTGTTTGCTTTATTTAATCCCCTAGACAACACTATGACATTTAGTTATTTCTAATAAAGGATTGTATAAGTGCTATCTTTTGATGGCTTTTAATAACCCCTTCATTGATCACCAATTTTGTTTATTACAACCGCTGCTAACCTAGGAAAACGACTTCTCAGTGTAAGTTATAGGGCTGTTTGTTTTGGCTTATTAGAAGCTCATATGCTGAACACAGTGATCCAAACACCCCTTAAGAGTGAAATGTAGGTTGCCAAACACCCCTTTAAGTGCAGAATGTGGTAGATGGTGGTTCTTTATCTTGTGCAGCTTATGCCAAACACCCCCTTAAGTGCATATTTTATAACATTAAGTGCAGAATGTGGTAGAAAGTTGGATATATCAGTCAAGAAAGTTGGATTATAACATTAGTCATTTACTTGAAACTTGACCAAATAAGATTAAATCGTCGCATATTTTGTCAAGAGGGTCTCTTTGAGTGTCGTGTGTAGCAAAAGTGTGTTGTTATCAAACTTTGAATCAGAAGCTGTGAATTGATCTCCCCATATATGTCGAATATTATATGCAGACCATATCTTGATACGCGTTATACTTGTTTTTATCAAAGTAATTGTGTTACTTAGAATCTTATAAAAGAAGTTTCTATGTCGTATTGCAGACTTTATGGTTTCACTGTTAACTTTGTGAGGTGCTTGTATGAATCTTATGATGATCGTACTTCGTTTTTCTAGTTCTCTCATATTCTTATCTGAATATGAAAATTTCATCTATGTTATGGCGGTATCCTTGTTTCTGTTTTCTGATGTCAATGTACCGATCATGTTTTTTACTTCTTGAATGAATTTGTGTCTATGCTACGGTGACATTTCTACATTACATGCTGCATTATCATTTGCTTTAACACATAGTATATAAATGGGTCAATGGGATAAATTGATATATTTTGGGGCTGTCAATGAGTTATATACCGGATTCTTATTTTTATCTGAGTGTTATTTGATAGTTGATGTTAACTGTTGAATGTGTACTTCACATAAGCATCTTTGGCACCATAATCAGATAATCAAAATCAATTTTGTGAATGGATAAGGTCTTTATTTGCATACTGTGTTACACTCATCAAGTAAGTTGAGACTTGAGATATAATGCATACTGTGTTACACTCATCCGTATTGTGCAAACAACTAATGTATGTGATATTTTGGTCAAATGAATGAATATCTTTAAATCTTTAATGCAGAAATTCAAGACGGGTTGGACGAACAAAAGGGAAGAATGTTGCATCATGATTCAAGAGGGACTGATTCACTGATATAGTTTAATTTGTGCTACGTCATTGTAATGCTACATTTGTTGTCATCGAAGAAAATGATCAAACTTGTAATATTCAAATTGCTTACATTTTCCAGGCTTGTAACTTTATTTTCTAACTGCATTTTCCCTCCAGGTTATGCATTTTCTAACTGCATTTTCCCTCCAGTTTTATAACTTTATTTTCCCAGACTTGTTATTTCGGGTTGTGGTGTATTGTCCCGAAAACCGACCGACTTATCCCGTGTATAACCGAACCGACCCGATGCCTATTCGGTTCGGTATTCGGGCAACCAGTTTTACAGTTTTCGGTTTCGGGCTGGGTCGGGTCGGTTTTGGCCCGAAGCTCAGCCCTAGTTCACGTCGTCACAAAATGTCACGTCGTCAAGAATGGTGGTTTATATTGAACTTATGTTCAGTTAGTAGCACATAAACTTAACAAGTTAGGTCTTACAGGTGAATGATGCAGTCCTTGTTGGAGGGGATAGCTTTGTCTCGTGCTCGTCGGATACTACCCTCAAGGTTTAACTTAATGTGCAACTGAATTCTCACATCCTTGAGTTAATGTTCATGTAACTTGTACTCATACTGTGATTGGTTGTACCAGGTTTGGGATTGTTTTTCAGATGGAACTTGCACAAAGACTCTACGTCAGCACAGAGTATGTTACTTGTCTTGCTGCTGCAGAAAAAAATGTAATTTTCACTGGTTTATTCTAGTTTATTGAAAGGTGTCGTAGACCTTTTGTTGAAAATTTGACACTCTACTATAATAATTCGGTATTTTGAGCATAGTGTGCTGTAGAGAGAGGGCAAGATGGGCGGGTGGGTAACTGATGAATAAGGGCCCAAGATTAAACATGGTTGTCCTACAAACCTTTTTCTCCATATATTTTATTATTCATTACTAATTAATACGTTAATTACTATGATTACATAAAAAATGCTTACATCATATAATATCAATCTTTGAGTAAAAACATATAGGAGCTTTAATGCGCAAAAGATAGAGCTAGGGTGACATTCAATCCGTTTATCCTATTTAGCCTTCTTTTTATTTGACTGATTTGAGACAAAATAAAACTCAGCTCGGCTCATTCGTAAGTGAATGGGTCCAAAATTTCACCTATGTGCAGGCTCAACTGATACTAATTTTTTTTTTGTCTATTCATCCTTTTAGAGCAATATTGTTGCATCTGGTGGGCTGGGTGGCGAGGTATTTATTTGGGATCTTGAAGCTGCCCTTGCTCCATTTACCCAAACTAGTGACGCGGCTGTTGGCGAGTCCTCAAATGGAATGAATGTTTCAGGAAATTCAGTTACCAGTCTACGTAGGATCAGCTCAAGCAACAGCATGACAGCACACATAAATCAACCTCAAGGATATGTTCCCGTTGCTGCTAAAGGTCATAAGGAGTCTGTTTATGCATTAGCAGTGAACGATAGTGGGACTCTTATGGTGTCTGGTGGAACGGAGAAGGTAATTTTTATGTGGTACTCTAGTATTTACTCCGACAAACTGTGTTTGTATTAATGATGCACTTTAGATGTTGCTACTGAGTACTGAGGAGGTGTTCAGTTCTTTCCACGCACCTCCTGTTGACTCCGCATTTAATTAATATTTTTAACCTTTTATATGGATTGTTTTTCATGAGTAGCGGTTCAGATTTTTCTTTGTTTATACTTGGTGCATTGTAGCTTGGTGTCTCCTTATAGAAATTTGACGCAGAAATCATTATGTGGAGGACTCATCTCTAGATGTTTAATTCTTGCAGGCTGTACATGTTTGGGATTCCAGAACTGGTTCAAAGACAATGAAGCTTCGAGGGCACACAAAAAATATTAGGCTGTACATGTTTATCATAGTTTTTATTATGTTAAGTTTTGGATATGTATTAAGATAATTTATTTAATGATTTATAATTGTGTTAAATTTATGATAAATGGTTTATAGAAGAGGCTATCACCAGAGCATTAAACAAGCTTTTAGACTGAATACAACACTTCTTGAGTGTTGCTTTCGCCTCATTTTGTAGTAGGGCGCCGACTTACGATTTGTATAAATACATAAGTGTTGCAAAAAATACTAGTTAACTCAAAGGTTTTAACTAAATACCTTACTGATGTGCCCGGTTCGGTGCAAGTTTTAAATTTATAAAGGGTGAATTACCGAATCTAATAACAACACATACGAGCAAGTATACTCGTCCGTTGTAGCAAGATTTTGATGGTAAGTCGGGATCGTTCGCAGGGATTTGTGTAGTGAATCGAATTGCAAGTTAAAAGCAACAATCTCAAGTAAGCAGTAATGATATAATGAAAATTCAAATGATTAAAAACTACACTTGCTTAGACTAGTGTACTCCAATTGACTAATATGATTGTGATAACTTTGGAAAACATGTTGGTTGTGATAATTAGTTTTGACACTAATCTATTGTTCCTACAAATTAAACCTTCGTCAAGATTTTGGTTTATAAAAACAAGCATTACGATTAACCAATCAATTCAAGATCAATTCAAGGTTCATGAGTTGGTGTTCCTCAAACACAAAAACAATCTTTTGTCTAATCAAACAAGCTTAGGAAATGGTCAATACAAAAGGTAACCAATTATAGACAAAAGGTCACAATTGAAAGCAAACTATTAATCTTTCGACCTTTAAAGTGGTTCACAATCAATCCGTTTTGATAGACAAAAGCTTTTTCATTACAATCACAATTAAGTTCCTTTGGTTAATCAAGAATAGTGGTAGACAACAATCATTCATAGACAAATGATTATAACTAGTGGAATAACAATAGTTCTTTCAACCCTCAAGATTACTAGCACTAGTTAAACTTGATTTCCCAAATGTCACTATGAAACTTTATCACAATTGGTTCTTAGAATTGACTTGAAATTGAATTAAAACATGTTATCACAATCATATGCAAATCAATGAGTAATACACATCATCTAAGCAAGTGCACAAAGGCACTAGCCACTCATAGCAAACATAAATGTAAATTCAATAATTTGAACATTAGAAACCATGATTGAAAGTCTTACAATGATTTGGAAATAAGATTACAAGTGAAAGACAATGATTCCACACGCAATGAAAATGGTAATTTCGACTTTCTCCCTTCTCCTGGACTTATGGACGAATTTCTTAAGTTTCTTCTGTGAATGGTTCTCTCCTAGCACTTGTTCTGCATGTCTCTATCTCTCTAAATTGATGGGTATATAAATACTCAACTAATGGTTCCATAAATTGCTCCAACCAAGGGTCTAAGTGCATAAATGCTTCTCTTGCCCTCCAAGTAGTATTGAATGGTTAGAATAATGACAAGAAGGGCCTAGAACCGGAGTTATAAAGTCACAATCCTTAATAAAGAAGTCTTGGGTAAAACAGCGACTTCCAACCGATCGGATGGAAGGGTCTACCGATCGGTTGGTCTTCTCGGTAAATCCTCTTTCACTCCATCCGAATCGGTTGCGGGCGGCGACCGATCGGATGGTGATGGCTGCTGAACCTTTTTCTTGAACTTTTGCGTATGACTTGTTTCTCGGACGTAGCTCTTGATTCTTCGGTCTTTCTCTTTATCCTAAAGCTTATGAACTTGACTACTTGGACTTTAACTCCTTGAAGTACCTTACGAAGCGGAACTTGACACAAGATTCACATGAAATCTCAAATACTTCCTTTCTCTTCATTTTTGCATCTTTTCCATCCATTTTCCTGTCTTTGGCTACAAATGCTTTGCAAACACACTTTGGTACGATTTAGTAACAAAAGCATATAAATATAACCACAAAACATATAGAAAACTACCAATAACGCTATCAAAAACATGTTAGATTTAGGCGTTATCAAATCCCCCACACTTGAACTTTGCTTGCCCTCAAGCAAATCTAGAATTAAAAACAATTATCCACACGGTATGCACCAATGATTAGGAAAATGTGATGCAAATCTATCAAGCACTAGTACAAGCTAGATTCATCATTTTAAGTTTTTATGGTTGAATCACCGAGATGTTTGACAATACCCATATGATTTTCTTGCATGATACACATTACTAAACACCTCACGAAAGGAAAATGAAATATAATTCACTCAAACACTCATTTGTATGATTGGTAGAGTATATAAGCGGAATGACACTCATTTGCTCGGTCATGATCTAAATATTACCATAAGCTTGTACAAGAAACAAAACTACACCGAAATGGTGTGAGCTCCAAGTATACATATCAAAGAGGGCTTTTATTCGGGTTTAAGGCTTAAAGGGATATAAAAGACTAATGCGCCACTATCTCATGCAAAACATAATAGCCTCCTAACAACGAATTCTTGCATCACCAAATAACGGATGGTCACTAGATTGTACCTTGGTTCGCTAACGACGTTACTTGCATAACGGATGGTCGCCAAAATACTCCCTAGATCGCTAACAACGTTAGTTAATTCCTCAAGAAATCGGATGGTTACTACATGTCCATACACTTAATAATTACACAAAGTCAAAAAGGGTAGGATAAGGCATGGGATATATTTATGAAGTTGGTTGAAAATAAAAATAAAATAGAATAGTCAAAGTCTACGAACCAAATGTTACTAGCTATTACAAACCAATATCATGCCATTTTGTGAAAAACTCCATACTTCCTTCATTCATACTTGATTCACTTAGCCCATTGGCTTATTCTTGTCACCTTATAGTTGCAATGACTTTTTTTTTTTTTTTTTTTTTTTTTTTTTTTTTTTTTTTTTTTTTTTTTTTTGTCATCTTATAGTTGCAATGACTTTTCTCGTATAACAACCTTCGGAGTTTACGCTTCCTTAGAACTTTCATGATTTCCACATAACATCCATCTTTCCAAATAGCTAGCAACCAACCAAGATTTGACTAAAAATAAGGCTAGGCTTAAAAAGGTGTAAAATCTTTTTGAATTTTTTTTTTTTCTGGATTGTATCAAAAGAAAAGATAGGCTCGGCGGGTGTAACTAGGGGTATCTAGCATTAAAGATAAATGCTAATAAATGGGTCCATATGAGTAGTTAACTAGCCAATGTAGCTAGCTAATATAGCATTATATGAAAATGGAAGGCCATTTGGGATAAAACCTAAGATTGCCTCTTATCACGCATATACACTTATATCACAAACGAAATGTGATCTCACAACGGTCTCGTAATGATTTACAAGCACAAGTTCTAGAATAAATAAAATCACCGGCACACTCATAGCAAAAGATCTAAGCATAAAAGATGTATGCTGTATATAGAACAGGCTCAAATTCTCACCTTTTAGTGGAAAGGGCTATAATCTGTGCTAGCTAATGTTATCGATCCCAGAATGGATTGCAATATTAATCGGGACACATCTCGAATTTTCAAAATTACAGATTTTACCAGTGGATAAATCCAGTTATTCTAGAATATGATCTTTAAAATGACAAAAGACTAGATTACAAGGGCAAACAAAATTTTAAAATTCAGCTCAAAACTACAATCTATCCTTATTTTCCTATTCACCCCCCCACACTTAAGTTAAGCATTGTCCTCAATGTGATAAACGACAAAGAATGAAATAGGGAAATAAGAGAATAAACCGTATTTTCTTCTCATGAGGAGTCTTGATCCTAGCGTCCAAGCTTCGAAATCATTATCTGCAGTAATCTAAAAACAAAAGAAACACACATACGAAATATTTCTTCGCTTATTCAAACGGCAGTGATACACCCCCACACTTAAGTTCAACTAAGCAATTTAGAAAAAACTTTGGGGTTTAATCACTAGAAAATAAAAATGAAAAATAAACATAGCAAACACACGGGTTGCCTCCCAAGAAGCGCTTGTTTTATTAACGAGTCATCAGCCGGACTCGAACTTCTCTTTCTTCATGTTGGTGTTGACTTCTTCATTAGAAACTTTGGAACGTACAGCACATTTCCAATCACTATTCCCTCTCCAGTTTCATCTATGTTTTCCAACTTAACTTTCTCCCACGGTCTTGGTAGAACATCATAGATATAACCAGAATCTTCGGCCCACGGAGTGTTTTTCTTGAAATCGGCCGGGAAGGGTGACATAAAGGTTATAGCTTCATATTCTGATTCAGGCGGAATCTCTTGAATAGAAACTTCATTCATTTGCTCCTTGTCATAGTATAACTTGATTCGGTGACCATTAACAATGAAACTTCCACCATGTTTGTCATGCAATTCAACATATCCGGATGGAAATCCATGCTTCACTGTATACGGTCCGAACCATTTCGGTTTCAGCTTGGGAGCTTTGAACTTATACTTCATGTTAAAAAGCAGAACTTTGTCTCCAGCTTTGAATTCTTTTCTGATTCTTAGCTTTCTGTCATGATAAGCTTTTGTTCTTGCTTTGTAAAGTTTGGAGTTCTCATAAGCTTGTAGTCTAAGCTCATCGAGTTCATGCAATTGCAAAAATCTTTTCTCCAGCTACTTTGAGGTCTGGGTTACAATTTCTCAATGCCCAGTAAGCGCGGTGTTCGATTTCGAACGGCAAATGACAAGTTTTTCCATAAGCCGTGCGAAATGCCAACAGAGCATCATCCAGTTTTCTCGACCAAACGGCGGGATTGTCTTTAACCGTTTTTTCAAGTATCCTTTTTAAGGCTCTGTTGGTATTTTCGACTTGACCACTTGTCTGTGGGTGATAAGCTGTAGCGAAACGATGATGAACTCCATATCGCTTCATAATTTTCTCCATTTGTTTATTACAGAAATGGGTTCCACGATCACTTATCAAAGCTTTAGGAATTCCATAACGAGCGAAAAGCTTTTTGAGAAAATTAACAACTACTCGTGCATCATTTGTGGGTAGAGCTTCTGCTTCAGCCCATTTGGAAACGTAATCAATAGCAACGAGAATGTATTCGTATTTGTGTGATTTAGGAAACGGTCCCATGAAATCAATTCCCCAAATATCGAATAATTCGCAGACCTGAATGCTCTTCTGAGGCATTTCATCTCTTCGAGAAAGACTACCGGATTTTTGGCAAGCATCACAATTTTTAACAAGAGTATGGGCTTCTTTAAAAATAGTCGGCCAATAGAATCCAGCATCAAAGACTTTTTTAGCGGTGGTGGAAGGACCATAATGTCCCCCAGTTGGGCCATGATGACATTCATCGAGAATTCTTCTTGTTTCAGAACCATAAACACATCTTCTAATCATCCCATCGGGACACATTTTGAAAAGATAAGGCTCTTCCCAATAATAATTTGCATAATTGGCAAACCATGGAATTTCGTTCTCATCATCTGTATCAACAGTCATGAGTGTTTCATCTGGGAAATAATCGTCAATCTCATCTTCTTTTAATTCTTCCAGATTTGGATTTTCTAAACGAGATAGATGATCAGCGGCTAGATTTTCTGCTCCTTTCTTATCTTTGATTTCGATATCGAATTCCTGGAGTAGTAAAATCCATCGGATGAGACGCGGTTTAGCATCTTGCTTCTTAAACAGATATTTTAACGCTGAATGATCGGTGAACACGATTGTTTTCGAAAGGACAAGGTACGATCTGAATTTATCAAAAGCGAAAACAACGGCTAACAATTCTTTCTCTGTAACTGTGTAATTCTGCTGAGCATTGTTTAGTGTTTTGCTGGCAAAATATATAGGACGAAAATGTTTCTCTTCTCGTTGTCCTAATACGGCTCCAACAGCAAAATCGCTTGCATCGCACATAAGCTCGAATGGTAGTGACCAATCAGGTGAAACCATAATGGGTGCACTAGTCAGTTGTGTTTTCAATGCTTCGAATGCTTTCATACAATCTGCATTAAAATCGAAAACAACATCTTTTTCAAGAAGTTTCGTCATTGGACGAGATGTTTTGGAAAAATCCTTAATGAAACGACGGTAAAATCCTGCATGTCCTAGGAAACTTCTAACGGCTTTGACGTTAGTTGGGGGTGGCAATTTGGAAATGACATCGATCTTGGCTTTATCAACCTCCATTCCTGCACTAGAAATTTTGTGTCCTAACACAATTCCTTCAGTTACCATGAAATGACACTTCTCCCAATTGAGAACAAGATGTGCAGCTTTACATCTTTCAAGCATTTTATCGAGGTTAGAAAGGCAAGCTTCGAATGAGCTTCCGAAAACTGAAAAGTCATCCATGAAAACTTCCATAGACGTTTCAAGCATATCTTGGAATATGGCAATCATACATCTTTGAAAAGTCGCGGGGGCATTACATAATCCAAAAGGCATACGCCGATAAGCGTAAGTTCCAAAGGGACATGTGAATGTGGTCTTTTCTTGATCAGCTGGATCAATAGGAATTTGGAAATATCCTGAAAAACCATCAAGAAAACAAAAGTATTTGTTTCCTGCTAATCTCTCAAGCATTTGATCCATGAAAGGCAAAGGAAAATGATCTTTTCTGGTGGCTTTATTTAATTTTCTGTAATCAATACATACTCGCCATCCAGTGACAGTTCTAGTAGGAACTAGTTCATTCCGTTCGTTGGTCACAACAGTCATTCCTCCTTTTTTCGGAACACAGTGAACAGGACTCACCCAAGGACTATCCTCGATGGGGTAAATGATACCTGCATCAAGCAGTTTGATGATTTCTTTTTTAACAACTTCTTTCATGTTGGGGTTGAGTCGACGTTGTCTTTCTACAACTGGTTTGGCATCTTCTTCGAAATTGATTTTGTGTTTGCAAAAATCAGGACTGATTCCTGGGATGTCAGAAGTTTTCCACGCAAAAGCTTCTTTATGCTTCTTAAGAACTGAAATCAGACATTCTTTCTCAAAATCATTTAGCAACGAAGATATGACTACTGGAAGTAGTGAATTGTCTTCCAAGTAAGCATACTCAAGATTTTCTGGCAGTGGTTTCAACTCAAGATCAGTCGGTGGTTCTTGAAGTGATGTTTTGATCCTCATCTGATCATTAAGACTGATTTCCTCAAAATCTTCTTCTATTATTTCTCCTTCTTCTTCTTCTTCTTCTTCTTCAATCTTAACTTCCATAAAATCAGCGAATTCGTTATCAAAAGTTGTTTCACTAATCTTCTCTGAATTAGTCATGAATGGATCAGAATCTTCAAGTAATGCATCCAATTCTTCTTCAGTGACTTCATCGATTACATCAATGTTAAAACAAGTGTCATCACTGGAATGTGGATATTTCATTGCTTTATCGATTAAGAACGTGATTTTATCCTCTCCAACTCCAAGATTGAGTTCTCTTCCTTTTACTTTGATGATCGCATCAGCGGTGTTTAGAAAAGGTCTTCCTAAAATAAGTGGTACTCTACTATCTTCCTCCATTTCTAGAATTACAAAATCCACGGGAAAAATGAATTTACCTACTTGGACAAGCATATTCTCAGCAATACCAACAGGATATTGGTAAGTATGATTAGCTAATCGGATACTCATCCTTGTGGGTTTCAAGGTATTGATTGAAAGTTTCGTGTATACAGCGAATAAGGCATCAAATTGATACTCGCACCTAAGTCGGCTAAAGCATCGCATGTGATGTTGTTTCCTAATATGCATGGAATCAGAAAACTTCCGGGATCTCCGAGTTTTTGTGGAATTTTGTTTTGAACAATAGCTGAACATTCTTCATTGAGAAAGGTAGCGGATATTTGCTCCAACTTGTTTTTGTTGTTAAGAAGTTCTTTCAAAAATTTCCCGTAATTGGGCATTCCAGCTAAAACATCAATGAGAGGTACATTGAGTCTAACTTCTTTAATTATTTCAACAAACTTCTTATAACGCTCCTCCATTCTTTCTTTCTTAAGGCTCTGTGGATATGGAATTTTTGGACTGTAAGCCTTAACTAGTGGTTTGGGTTTGGGTTTGGGTGGTGTTTTTGGTGTATTTTCCTTCTTGGATTCTTCATCTTCATCCTCACTATCGAAATCGATAGTTGTGGTGTTGTTTGGGTTGGGTGGTGGATCATAAGACAGACCACTTCTTGTAAATACAGCATTGATATGCTCATTTCTGGTTGGTGGTGGACGATAAGTCTTATCATTCGATGATGATGATGGTTTTGGGTTGGTTTGGGTGTTACTAGGCAACGAACCTGATGGTCGTGAAGAAATTTGATCAGAGAGTCTCCCAAATTTGTTTTCAAGATCTTGGATAGATGCTTGATGATTTTTCTGACCTTGCTCAACTTTGGTTTTGAGATTGAAAAATTGATTCTTGACGAACTCGTTGGTTGATTTTTGGGCAGTGACAAATTCTCTCATCATTTTTTCAAAATCTGTTTCTTCAGGTTTCTTGTCGGAACTTTGGGAGGTTTGGTTCTCTACTTTTGGTTGGGACTCATGGTTGTTATCCCTTTGTCGGCGATCTTGCCAGTTAGCAGAGTTTCTTCCGTAATAATTTCCTCGATATCCTCCTCCTCGGTATCCTCCTTGGATATAATTAGCTTCTCCTTCTTTTGGTTGGTCCATAGGTTGATCATCGCATTCTGATGATGGGTGGTTTCCTCCACAGTTGTTACAACCATCTCGCATTTCTTTCATCTCTCCTCTTAAGATCTTTGTATTGCGAATCGATTTTGGAAACCAAGGTTTCCATTTTCTCCATGAGTTTAGATGAATCAGAACTTTCGGCGAAAGCAACGGTTTTTCTTAAGGGTTTTGTCTTGGCATCTTTTGACCAGTCGAGTTTGAGAAGAACTCGGTCTTCAAGCAATTGATATGCCTGGTTAGGAGTCTTATAAAGAAAAATTCCTCCAGCATCAAGAATTCCTTGAGATGTTTCATCAAGTCCATGGTAAAAGATTTGAATAATGGTTCCTCGTCCTAAACCATGTCCATGACAACTTCGAAGTAAATCCTTCATACGAAGCCAGGCTTCGACGAGTGATTCGTTAGGATTTTGTGTGAAAGCACGAATTTCTCCCATGAGTCGATCAAACATTGCAGGTGGAAAGAATCGGCTTACAAAAGCTTGCCTCATCTCCTCCCAAGTAGTGATGATTCCTGGTGTTAATTCGTTATACCACACTTTTGCATCTCCAGCAAGTGATGACGGAAAAAGTTTGAGTTTAATGGCGTCTACATTTGTATCACCATATCGGAACATGCCACAAATTTCAATGAATTCGGCAACGTGTTTGTGAGGATCGGCCCTCGAAACGGCCATCGAATTGACGGTCTTTGATCATAGAAAGATGGTGACCTTTCACGGTGAAATTGTCACCTAAGTTGACAGCAACAATAGCAGCTCCAGGAGTTGGTGCTACGGCTCGGTTTGCTTCCCACATGGGTCTATCGTCAGCCATGGGAAAAGGTTCGTCAGTGAATGAGTTGTAAACGACTTTGGCTTCAAAAAGGTTATCAAACGTTGGGTTTGGTACTCTTGGTACACGATTGGCTAGTGGAACAAAGGGTGTTCTTCTTCTTCTTTGTCTTCGGACTAAACGTTCGGGATCTGAAAATGGTGGAATTGGTTCTACTCCCGTAGATCGAGTGTTCATACAATTCCCCAACGAATCGAGGCAATGTCTAAACAAACGAGCAAAGAATGAAAACAATTTGAAAAGTTCAGAATCGTCTATCCGATCCGGTTTAGAACAGTCTACCGATCGGATAGATCTCTCGGTAAATTGGATTTAAAGGGATCCGATCGGATGGAAGTGTCCGCCGATCGGATGGTTCTCTCGGTAAATTAAAATTTTGGAAAACCGATCGGATGGATGAATAACCGATCGGATGGGCAGCTCGGTAAAACTTTTTTTTTTTTTTTTTACGAAAACTAACTATATGAGAATTGGACTAAAACTTACAGAAACACGATCAAAATCCCCGGCAACGGCGCCAAAAAACTTGATGTGCCCGGTTCGTCAAGTTTTAAATTTATAAAGGGTGAATTACCGAATCTAATAACACACATACGAGCAAGTATAACTCGCGTTGTAGCAAGATTTTGATGTAAGTCGGGATCGTTCGCAAGGATTTGTGTAGTGAACGATGCAAGTTAAGCAACAATCTAAATAAAGCAGTAATAGATTATATGAAAATTCAAATGATTAAAAACTACAACTTGCTTAGACTAAGTGTACTCCAACTTGACTAATATGATTGTGATAACTTTGGAAAACATGTTGGTTGTGATAATTAGTTTTGACACTAATCTATTGTTCCTACAAATTAAACCTTCGTCAAGATTTTGGTTTATATAAAACAAGCATTACGATTAACCAATCAATTCAGATCAATTCAAGGTTCATGAGTTGGTGTTCCTCAAACACCCAAAAAAAAATCTTTTGTCTAATCAAACAAGCTTAGGAAATGGTCAATACAAAAGGTAACCAATTATAGACAAAAGGTCACAATTGAAAGCAAACTATTAATCTTTCGACCTTTAAAGTGGTTCACAATCAATCCGTTTTGATAGACAAAAGCTTTTTCATTACAATCACAATTAAGTTCCTTTGGTTAATCAAGAATAGTGGTAGACAACAATCATTCATAGACAAATGATTATAACTAGTGGAATAACAATAGTTCTTTCAACCCTCAAGATTACTAGCACTAGTTAAACTTGATTTCCCAAATGTCACTATGAAACTTTATCACAATTGGTTCTTAGAATTGACTTGAAATTGAATTAAAACATGTTATCACAATCATATGCAAATCAATGAGTAATACACATCATCTAAGCAAGTGCACAAAGGCACTAGCCACTCATAGCAAACATAAATGTAAATTCAATAATTTGAACATTAGAAACCATGATTGAAAGTCTTACAATGATTTGGAAATAAGATTACAAGTGAAAGACAATGATTCCACACGCAATGAAAATGGTAATTTCGACTTTCTCCCTTCTCCTGGACTTATGGACGAATTTCTTAAGTTTCTTCTGTGAATGGTTCTCTCCTAGCACTTGTTCTGCATGTCTCTATCTCTCTAAATTGATGGGTATATAAATACTCAACTAATGGTTCCATAAATTGCTCCAACCAAGGGTCTAAGTGCATAAATGCTTCTCTTGCCCTCCAAGTAGTATTGAATGGTTAGAATAATGACAAGAAGGGCCTAGAACCGGAGTTATAAAGTCACAATCCTTAATAAAGAAGTCTTGGGTAAAACAGCGACTTCCAACCGATCGGATGGAAGGGTCTACCGATCGGTTGGTCTTCTCGGTAAATCCTCTTTCACTCCATCCGAATCGGTTGCGGGCGGCGGGACCGATCGGATGGTGATGGCTGCTGAACCTTTTTCTTGAACTTTTGCGTATGACTTGTTTCTCGGACGTAGCTCTTGATTCTTCGGTCTTTCTCTTTATCCTAAAGCTTATGAACTTGACTACTTGGACTTTAACTCCTTGAAGTACCTTACGAAGCGGAACTTGACACAAGATTCACATGAAATCTCAAATACTTCCTTTCTCTTCATTTTTGCATCTTTTCCATCCATTTTCCTGTCTTTGGCTACAAATGCTTTGCAAACACACTTTGGTACGATTTAGTAACAAAAGCATATAAATATAACCACAAAACATATAGAAAACTACCAATAACGCTATCAAAAACATGTTAGATTTAGGCGTTATCACTTACTTCAATGGATGAATATGGGTTTAGCTACCAATGTATTTTGTATGATCGATACAAAGCAAAAACTTTAACGTGTGCCTGTATATAGATATTAGAAAAGAAACATAAATTAACAAAACAATATTTTGTTCTAATATGTGACAAAAAAGATATACACATATTTCTATATAATTAGTTACAACACTAATAATAAAAAATATATATATATATATACTTTTGATCAAAAAAATAAAAGATAATGGCTATCAGTGATGTATGATTACCTTAAAATAAAGATGAATATTTATGAAATCTTGAATTTCTTTATCTCTTTTTGGAAGCATGTATGATGTGTTAAGGTTTTTTTAAAGCATTAATGGTGATCTCAAGGTTTATATAGAGTAAATACTTGTATTTTCGAAAATTATGGAGCTAGGCCTTTGATAAATTCAAAAGATAGAGCATGTGCATTAGTATACGTTGCTTGCCAAATTCAAAAAAACAAAAGTTCAGTAAGACCGGTTTTTTATTAAACAACCGGTATCTATGGTCCAAATACACTAAAATCTTTTAAAAAAAAAAAACAGGTGTCTTTGCGTATCTATAAAGACCGGTCTTTTATTGCAGAACTGGTTTTTCTTCATTTTTATATTATAGAGACCGGTTATTGTATCACAACTGGTTTTTTACAGTTTCCAAACCTGTTATTTTTTAGAATAGAGACTGGTTATTATATAACCGGTTTCTATTAGGGGTGTTTATGAGACTTTTTGTAGTAGTGAGAATTTCTATGTGTTTAGTTGGCTATTTATAGGATGAGAAATTTAGTTAACTACATATTGGTTTAAATTTTAACCATGGTTAAAATAACACATGTAATCATCTAGGAAAACAATGGCCAAGATTTAGCCACCAAGGGGATGACTCCCCCCCCCCTATTGGCGGTTTGGGAAGTCTAGGGAGGTGACTAGATGAGTTCTTGATATTATCTTTCTTATAGAGTTAGTTTTGGTTCCGTAAATTGCTAACCGTAAGTTGTTAAGTCACGAAACGCAAAACCGGGTATCGTAAAAATACGAAACTTGAAAGAATGATTAAACTTGTCAATATACTCCATAATAAAATATAAAATGAGTGGTAAGTTCCATCGGGTTGTTCAAACCCTGATAAAACTGAAAACACGGGTCTAAAACGCGAAATACGTAAAACGTATGAAAGTTGCGCAAAATTGAGAAAAGTAAAATGTAACTTTTCTAATAGGATAATAATGAATTAAAATAGCCTATAACGTCTAGACTGAGCTCAGTCTTGTGTCGGTTGGTGTTAAACATCTTTTAGACCTAAAATCGGGAGCCTGAAAATCAAGAAATGATTTATAAAATCAAAGAATGATTTTAGGGTCAATGGAGGGGGATAATATGTTGAATTTTATAATAATATAAAAGCTTCTAAATGTCTTAAAAAGTGTGGTGCAGGTGAAGGCTAAGGTTGCGGATAAGTGAAAGTGCTTAAAACGCAATTTCTAGTTTTGTAAGACACAAGGTTTATTTGGTAACATTTTGACTTAATATCAAAATTTCTCTAATTGATTGTGAGTGTTCTAAACATTTATCTGATGCGAGGAAAATTGGCGCAGGTGGTTTTCGTTATGCGCAGGGTGTTCAAACGACGTTTAAACCAAACGTATAATGCCTTAACAACTTTTGCGAAAATGACCCGACAAGCGTCAAACTTTTATCTTGTCATAGAAATAATTTATCTTACGAGAATATAAAATAAAAATTTCGATATGAAATAAAAATCTCAGAAATGAATAGTGCCAGTGAATAGTAAAAATGAATAGTAAAAATTTTGGGAATAAAAATTAACCTGAAAATGCGGATTGTTACATGAAATCCTTGGAGAATGCTCGTGCGTCCTTTTTTTGGGGGGTTCGCAAGGCTCGAAAAAGCTCTCCTGGTTGAAATAGTCTAACGTGTTGGCTTCTTTTGATAAAGGGGGTCTAGCTATTGGTAGTCTAAAATATTTTAACCTTGCTTTGCTTCACAAATGGAGATGTCGCTTTTATTCTAATCCTAATTCTCTATGGGTAAGAGTTATTAGAGCTTTGCATGGTAGAAAAGGTGGTTTTGATCATAACGGATGCAAATTCAACGATTTATGGTCTAAGATTGTCGGGTCTTCTAATTACTTACATTCGAGTGCTATTCTTCCCATGTATTCCATTTGTTTTCAGTTGGGTTGTGGTTCCCTCATTCGTTTCTGGAAAGATATTTGGCTTGGCAATTCGCCTTTGTGCATTCGTTTCAATAGGCTTTTTCGTTTGGAACAAGATAAGAATTGTTTGATTGTGGATCGTATTTCAAACGGACAATGGACATGGAATTGGTCTCATAGTATTCTTGATGTTCGAAACTCTACACACCTAAATAACATGTTACTGGAAATCAGCCAAATTGATGTTAGAGAAGGTATGGACAAATGCACATAGTCTCTTGCTCAAGATGGGATGTTTTCTGTTGGTAACTTACGTCGTCTAATTGATGACCGCACCTTACCCTCATTGGCTACTAAGACGACATGGGATAAATCACTTCCCCGTAAAGTTAACATCTTCTTATGGTGTTTGAAGATAGATAGGCT